>CM030033.1:2688446-3231699 GCA_017639485.1 Pluvialis apricaria
CATCCTCTCCGGCACCCGGCCGGGCCATTCGCCACCCAGGTCTCGGTGCGTGGGGGCCAGCGGGGAAAAAAATAAACTTGTTTTTAAGTGTCTAAACTTTTTTTTTTTACATTAATTCTTTAAAGCGAATATCACCTTCCCTTCCTGTTAGGGCTCGGCCTGAGCTTTGCTGCAGTCAGTTCTCAATTTACTGCGTTAAACGAGCACTTGGATTTGGGATTTTGGGGGTGACACGAGATTTTGGCTGCAAAACACCACCCAGACCTGCCACAAACGTTTGCCCCGAAGGCACAGCGCTGCAGCCCACACCAGCTCTTTATTTATTGCTCCACTTTCTTCCTCCTTCATCCCCCCATATTTCTTCAGCCTGGTTCAGGGGTCCGGCGAAACCAGACGGGACTTCGCAGAAAGACCCAGCAGCATCTTCCCTCCCCGCTTTTCCCCGGCGTCGGCCGCGTTTTGCCCTCGGCTCCTTCCCCATCGGGAAAGGGGAGGACTTTTTCCCACCACGGGGCCGGCGCAGCACAGAGCAAACCAGCCCCAGCGTTTATTCCCGACAGTGTTTATTTTAAAAATAAAGTCGTATCGTTCTCTGCAGCCCCCGCTGGGATCCGGGCTGGGGGGAGACAGATCTGTGCGCTCCGTGGCGGATATTTCACCTGCATGGGATTTCCCCCCGCATCCGCGTTCCCGGAGGCAGAGGCCGGTGCGGGACACGTTTGCACAAGCATCTCCGGATGGATCAGACTCTCTGGAGCCGGCCAAGCCCGGCCCCGAGTGTCTGCAGCCGCAGGAGGGCAGAACCCGGCACATGCAGTGCCAGCACGGCAAAGGAATCCCGCGAAAACAGAGTTGGGGGGAATCTCATCGCACCGTTCATCTGCAGCCGAGGGTCTCTCCCCTCTCCCGGGGGAGATTCCTCATGGAGAGGCAGAGATTCCCCCCCGGAGAGACGTCAGCTTCAGAGACGGGGAGCGAAAAGGCCGAGTTTGGACACGGGGAAGCGGGGAGGGCGGCCGGCGCGGCGCAGGAAGGGAGCGCGCCGGCAGCGCTCACATCTTGGGGAAGCTGGCGAGGTTGGCGACGCCGCAGGCGTTGTTCATGTTGCGCGCCAGGAGGACGTAGCCCTTGTTGCCCCACTCCTCGCCCCAGCTGTGGGGAGCAACGGCGGAGCCTGAGCCGCCGGCGGAGCTGCCAGCAACCCCCGGCCCGGTGAAAAGCAGCCGCGCCGCCCTGCCGTACCTGTTCTTGATGATCCAGTGCTTGGTGCCCTTCTGCGTGCCATAGCCCACCGCCAGCACCGCGTGGTTGATGTTTTCGGCGTTGCAGCTCTCGTCGTAGTACACGCCTGGGGGACAGGACGGACGGTTACGCTCCGGATAAACCGCCCGTCTGTGCCTCAGTTTCCCCGAGCTGCCCAGTGGGCACCAGAGGAGGTTCCCTGTCCCGTCCCCCCCCCGCAGCTCCTCACCGCGGCTGTAGAACTGGAAGGAGGGCAGGCTGGCATCGATGCCCACGGAGACGGGTCCGATCCTGGCCACGGCCCGTTTCAAAGCCTTCTCGTTCCCTTCGGGGATTTCCCGGTAGCCGCGGCACTTGGCCGCCTTCCCGGTGGGGCTGTACATGCAGCTCTCATCCTGCACGGGACCAGCGAGGTCAGGGTGAGATGGGGACGGGAGGGCAGTCACGGGGGGAGCTGATGCAGACCGTGTCCCCCCCCTCCCAGCCCCAGACCTGGCCGATGTAGGGGTAGGCATCCTCCGAGTCGATGCCGCGGTTCTGCCGGACGTACTCGAAGGCGTTGGTCATGTAGCCGCCGCCGCAGCCGTCGTTGTTGGCCACGCAATCCACCAGGTTTTGGGGGCTGAGGGAGAGCAGCTTCCCCGTCTTCCGCTTCAGCTGCCCCTCCAGCGCGCCCACCGAGCTGAAAGCCCAGCACGAGCCGCACTGGCCCTGTGGGGACACCATGGGTGACACCGGGGTGCCACCCCGCTCCGGGCGCCCCCGGGAGCACCCTGCTTACCTGGTTCTTGACGGGCGTCACGTAGCCTTTCTTCCTCCAGTCCATGGCAGCCGGGGCTCTCTCGGTCCAGTCGGGGACGTAGAGCGTCTCGTTGTGACGCGGGCGGCCGCGGGGCACCTTCAAGCCCGTCATCGTCCTCACCACCTCCTCGCTGGTCTGGGGAAGGAGCCCGGGGTGGATGGGTGAAGCCCTGGGGCTGTTGGGCAGAGCAGCACCCAAGGGTGCTCACTCCCCTCTCTCCCACCCCATCGCTGTCCCCCCCCCGGCCCCGGTGATGCTCACCATGTCACCCAGATGGTTCATGGCCAGCTCGAAGGTGTGGAGGCCCAGCGCGTGCTCCAGGTTGTGGGTGTTGATGTACTTGAGGTTCTTCTCCCAGATCAGCCTCCGCGCCACCTCGTCCGCCTGCACGGCGGGGTGAGACGGCGCTGGGCAGGGGGGCCCTTCCCACAGCCCCCACCGCCACCACCGCGGGGACATCACCAGGGTGGTCCCCAGCTCCCCCCAGTAACGCCGCGGGGGCCGTGCCGTACCTCGCCGTTGTACTGCTTGCGATGGGTTTTCTTCCAGAGGTCCCACTGGGCGTCCAGCTCCCGCTCGGGGTGCAGCTGGGCCACCGCCGCGGGGACCAGCAGGGCCAGCAGCGCGGGCCACCACATCCTGGGGGACGGGGACACAGACTGAGCCTGGCAGGGCTGGCAGGGGGGACGGGACCCTGCGCCCACCATGACCAGGTCAGGCTGTAGGGGACTGGGACCCCGCGTCCGTCCCATTTCCACACCACCGGGGGACCCTGCGCACCGCGGTACTGAGCCACGCGGGCCCAGGACCCTAAACCCACCCTCTTCATGGGCCGGGGGACACCGGAGCCCTGGACACACCCCGTGTCCAGGCCACGGGGACCAGCACCCCCTGCCCACCCGGTTTGGGGGCCGGGCCCCCGCCGTGGGCAGCGCTGGCCGGGTGTAGGCATCACATGAGCCGGCACAGCTGGTTCCCATCACCGCGCCGCTGGCGGCGTTCCGGCAGCCCCGGGCCGTGGGGAAACCGAACTTTGGGGGCGCAGGAGGAGGACTCAGGGGACACACACACACACCCCCGGGCATCCCGCTCCCTCCCTTGCTCCACCCTCTCGGCCCCGGCACCCACTTTCTCCCCAGACCCCCCGGGGCAGAGCGGCGACGGGGACGCCAGCCCGAGCCGCAGCCCCGCTCGATGCTCCGTGCCTCAGTTTCCCCTTTTGCACCTCTAACGGTCCCAGTGCTGCCGCAGGGGACCCTGTTCCCCCCCGCCCCGCTGGGGTCCAATTCCCCGGGGCAAAAGCCACCCGAGTGCCCCAGCACGGCCTCGTCGGGTGTCCTGGCCACCCAGGGGACCCCTCTCCCACCCCGCTTACCCCGGCATGCTGCCGTCGGTGGGACGCTGGTGCGGGCTGGGACTGGGGGATGCGGGTGCCGCGGCCGCAGCTCTTTTATGCTGCTGGATTGAGGAAGTGAAGAGGCAGCTGGAAAATGTTGGCCGTCGCCAGGGCCTGCACAGGGCTGGAGGAGAGGAGGAGACGGGGGGGGGGGGACGCAGCAGCGGGTCCCTCCCGGCTTCACGTGATGCTGTGGGGCTGAGCTAACTCAGCCCCGGCTCTGGATCCTGTCCTGGGGACACCCTCCTGCCCCCGGGCTGCCCTCCTGCCCCGGCATCCCCCCCCGGGGACACCTTCCAGCCCCAGGGCCATCCTCCTGCCCCGGCATCCCCCCCCGGGGACACCCTCCTGCCCCAGGGATGCCCTCCTGCCCCGGCATCCCCCCCTGGGGACCCCTTCCTGCCCCAGGGATGTCCTCCTGCCCCGGCATCCCCCCCTGGGGACACCCTCCTGCCCCAGGGATGTCCTCCTGCCCCGGCATCCCCCCCTGGGGACACCTTCCAGCCCCAGGGCCATCCTCCTGCCCTGGCATCCCTCCCCTGGGGACACATTCCTGCCCCAGGGGTGTCCCCCTGCCCCTGCATCCCTCCCCTGGGGACACATTCCTGCCCCAGGGGTGTCCCCCTGCCCCTGCATCCCTCCCCTGGGGACATATTCCTGCCCCAGGGGTGTCCCCCTGCCCCTGCATCCCTCCCCTGGGGACACCCTCCTGCCCCAGGGATGTCCTCCTGCCCCTGCATCCCTCCCCTGGGGACACCCTCCTGCCCCAGGGATGTCCTCCTGTCCCCACATCCCTCCCCTGGGGACACCTTCCAGCCCGAGGGCCATCCTCCTGCCCCGGCATCCCTCCCCTGGGGACACCCTCCTGCCCCGGCATCCCCCCCTGGGGACACCCTCCTGCCCCAGGGCCATCCTCCTGCCCCGGCATCCCCCCCCGGGGACACCCTTCGTGTCCCAGAGTCCCGCCCCAGGGTGACCCTCCTGCCCCATGGTAGAGGGGCTGTTTCTTCCCAGGAGACCCCACGCTCCCCCCCGCTGTTCCAGCGCCCCAGGGAGGGCTGAGCGCCCACTGCCTCGGCAGAGGCAGCGCATGGCAGGATTAGACCCTCCCCAGCGACGCAGGGTGGTTGTGCAACATCAGGAGCAGAGGACAGGACCCAACCTTTGTCCCTAATGTCCCCAACCCAGGGCTGCCTCCCCTGCCACCTCCTGTCCGTGCAGGATTCGGCCACCCGGTGCCCAATTCTGGGGTCCCAGGTGGGGACGGGGGGGGGGGGGAAGCAGGCTCATCCCGGCCCCCCCGGCAGCAGCACCAGGGGAAGCGGGGCCAGACGGTGCTTTCTGCGGTGACTGGCACCGCGTCACGCGGCTCCCGCCGGCACAACTCAGAAAACCTTGTTCACTGGCCGGAAGGTCCCGATGGCATCAGTCCCCTGTGCCGGGCACGCCGCATTGGGGACAGCATCGTCACCGGGGCGCGGGTGGGAGGACGGAGTGTGGTGGGGAGCAGGGGACGGTGCCAAGGGGACGGGAGCAGCGGCGAGGCAGGGGTGGCACCTCAGAACTACACCAGTGTCACCCCACCAGCGCAGAGGTCCCCGCGCCCCACGCGTGAGGTCACCCTGCTGGGAGGGAGCTGACTCAGCCCGGGGCTCCGCCGCGGACTCATCGCCCCGAGCACGGGGCCCTGACTCGGCCCCGCATGACCGAGGGGCGCGGGAAGGCGAGCGGTTTTAGGGGACCACACTCCTCGCAGAGATGAGGCTGAACTGGGGGCACTGGGCCGAGTCCCTCTGGGGCTGCAGGGTCGGGGGAAGAAGGTGACGACGCACAACGCAGGTGACAAGAGCCGGTCATCCCGCTCCAGCCCAGGACTGCGAGTGATGAAGAGGAGGAGGAAGGGAGGGAGGGGGTTTTGCGACCACGGCCACAGCACGGGAGGAGGTAGAAATGAGACAGCTTTGGGAATTAAAAAAAAAAAAGAAAAAAAAAAAAAAAGGAAAATATCTTCTTGTAAAATCTCTGCTACATATAATCATCTGCAACTCCCGCAACAAGAGGGAGCCCTGGGCCCAACACGAGCGCCCCCCACCCCAAGGAGGAGGTTTGGCTCCTGCCCGCCCCAAGCGATTGTACGATAAAACCACACACCCCCCCCCCCCCCTCACATGGAAAAATAATACAGTTCTCAAAATGGGATGTGACAGAAGGAGCCCTTCCCCACCCCCCGGCTCTGTCCCATGGGGACCCCGCGGTGAGGGGGTGGCACATGCCGAGCCCCCGCCAGCCCCTCACCAGTCCTCATCCTCCGCTGCTGCCGGCGTCTCCCAACAGCTCCGGCATTTGCCGGCTCCTCCAGGTGGTGTCTTCTCCCCAGCAGCTTGAATCGTCCATGGCAGGACCCAAAAATTGGGGGGGGGGCTACAGCGGCGTCACTCACGACAGCTCGGGGAGGGACGGGCTCCGGCCCGGGGACGCAGAGCTGAAGGCGCTGCTTTTCATCCCGGCGGCCCCCGGTCCCGGCGCGCTCGGGGACGGTTGTTTTGAAGCACCACAGAGAAGTCGAGCTCCCAGCGCTGCCCCCAGCCAGAGCTCAACAGCTGAAGGCCGTGGCTCCAGGAAGCGGCAGAGCCGGAGCTCCCCGAAGGTCCGGTTCCCCAGGGCTCCATTTCAGTAAAAACGGGAATTTCCCTCCTCCTCTGGCAGCTGAGCGCCGCTCCATCCTCCGGCCGGGAGGGATGGAGCCTCCGACGCTGGAGGCCGGTGCAGCTCAGCGCTGGTCCTTCGTCCTGCGAGCAGGCGGGATGGTTAACACCTCGCTGCTTTACAAAACAGATTTCTGCCAAGGCTGAGAAGGCGCCGCAGCCTGGCCGCGGGGACGGCGTGAGCCGCGAGGGACGGCCGCGGATGAAGAGGGGCCCCATCGTGGTTATTGCTGGTAGCGTCTTCCCGTAGAAGGATGAGGATGGATCCCGGGACATTTCCAAACTCCCTAATGGGAGGTTCCCACCTTTCCATGAGTGAATTTGGAAGCGGTGTTCGAAGTGAGAAAAAACTTCAAATCTTAAATTTTCCAACAAAAGCAGGAGAGAAGGAAAAAAAAAAAAAAAAGAAGAATAATGAAAGCTTTTCTGCTCCGCTACGAAGCGGAACCTCTCTGGGTCTCTGCAAGCACTGAAACCCAACAGTCGACAACACGAACGATTCAAAGCCTTCCCCGCACGGACGCCATCTGCCAGGTATGTCTCCAAAATCCGCTCGTCGGAGTGTCTCCCCACATCGTGGCAGCACCAAGACCCGTCAGTCCAAACGCCACGTCCCCGCCGTGCCCCGCGCCGGCAGAGAGGACGCTCCCGGCCAGCCACGGGGTCTCGGCACGGGGAGGAGGGAGAAATGCCCAGATTTCATCCAAAACAAAAGCAGGCTTCCAGGAAAAGCTTTGTGTTCTTCCCCCGCTGCAGCTGTGCCAAATTTCCTTCCAAGTCAAACTCTGCACCGAACAAGTTTTCCTGCTGAAATCGAAGCACGGCTCGCCATCACAGGGGGAAATCAAACTGTTCTTCCGGCCCCTACACACCCCGAGGGGAGCAAGAGTTGCCGCAAGTTTGGTTTTTTTTCCACTGAAGATGCCAGAAGATTCAAAGTCAAGGTTTAAAATAATAATAAAAAAACAATTATATATAAAAAATTCTGTTCCCCTATCTTCCCCCGCTCTCCTCCGTTTTGCAGTTTGGCAACAGGGTGATCACACGGCGTGAAGTTTTCCTGAAGGAGACGGTGAGTGTACGAGCGAACACTGCCGTTCGGAGCACGCGGGGAAAAACACACGCCACTCCTGAGCGAGCGGCTGAGCGCAGCCGGAGCCCCTCTGCGCGGGGAAGCAGACGCCCAGCTCCGAAGCGAAGGCGAGCGACTCCTCCTAGACGTGGTAACATCGCACGGACAGCGCAGAGCAGTTTCCTCCCCCCCCCGTAAGCCGACAAAAAACCCGTTGAAACATGGGTCGATGGCAGCGCAGAAACCACCGGCTGCAAAACAGACGCAGCGAGAACAAAGCTACATAGATAATATTTTTTTATGGCTCGTAACTATCCCGTCGTTCCGACGAAGGACTGGGCCCCGAGGGTGTTTACAGGTCACACTGACTACAGAGGCCCATATTCATTGCACAGTTCACAGAAGAGACGGCATCCAAACGCACACCAGCGTGTCTGCCGACACGGGAGTCTCCCAGTAAAGCACCCGGCACTGGAGACGCGGTAACAACCCTCCGAAGGTGGCCGAGCTTCCTCCGAGGAGAGAGCCGGCTTACGGCACGGATTCCTACGCGGGCATCCTCCAGAATTGCGTTATACAGGGTTAACGCTTGGAAGAGTTTCTTCCAAGATTTAAAAAGTTACAATACTTTTTGTGTTTTATAGAAAAAAAAGAGTCACGGTATAGAAGATTGACATAAAAACAGTAAAAGCCACCTTATGAGTTTGGAGGGGCCGTCTGTGATCCAGACGGGAATCCCTCCGAGCGGCCCAGCGCGCAGAACGAAAACCGCCCGCGAGCGGCTGCGGAAACACGAGGCCTTCGGTCAGCGAGCGCGGCTGCTCTCGCAGCACTCCAGTCCTGAAGCCTCCGGGCGAAGAGTCCCCCGCCGCCAGCACCGCGCGGAGGAGGTGCCCAAACCCACATCATCTTCCTCCCGCACGGCCATCCATCCGCCAGGCCGGCGGGCAGAGTTGCGCCTCCAGAAGGTAGGAAGTGTTTAGAAAGTTCAGCAGTCTTTGAAAAAAAGACTTAGGTGTTTTCCTTTACACATGGATATTATATATAGCTATTAGTTTGCTTCCCCTAGGGCTTATTTTATTCTGAAAAAGAAGGGAATATATTCAGCTCTGGGAACTCTTCATTGTTGTAGTTGGGTCCTTGGTCTCCCAGCATTGTCAGCATGTCCTGCGGGGATAAAGGACAGAGTTATTACCCGCACTGCAGTATCACGTCGGAGGTTCGGTCACGGAGGAGTCTGCCAGAGCAGGCACCGCACAGCGGGACGGTCCCGTCCCTCCCCGGGGGCGCGCGGCGTTCGTGTCCAAGGCTGCAGGAGAGCAGGGAGTTTAAGGCATGAGCGGTGACTGCACCGGCTCCTTAGAAAGCAGGGGGCAGCAACTCCCAAGAAGAATAACAACCCTGGAGAGTTTCCAGAGTCATCTATATTTTATCGGATCCGATGGGGGGCGTTTGGCTCTTTTGTTATTGTTTTTAATCAAAAGCCAAAAGGGTTAATTCAACTGCGGAGCTGGTAGAGTTTCACACTGATCCTGCAACGGCCCAAGACGCAACGCCAGTGCAGCTGCGGCCTTTTTTCCCCCCCTCTCTCCATCCCGATTTCAGCTCCATCAGGTTACTCGCACGTTTGAGACCTCCCCAGATACCGTCAGCTAAGGGGACAAGCTCCCGGCGCTTCAGCCAGCTGCCCACGCTTGGGAAGCAAAGACCACTGGGTCCCACAAGGTTGGCCCCACACCAGTCCTCAACTCGGGAGGTTAAAAAAAAAAGCACCGTCTTACTGAGAAGACCTCAGGCTGGCTTGGCTGCGGCTGCTGCACGTGCTGCTCCCCGGAGGCTGGGCCGTGGTGCTGTCCTTGCCACTGCGGCCACATCCCCACACCTTCGGCTGCCCGCGGCTGGAACGGGGCCGGGGTCTGCGCTGCCTCCGCGGCTGTTTAACAGAGAAAAAAAAAAAAGTCAGCAAGCGATTGCTGGCGCAGGGCTGGGGCTCCTACGGTTCTTTAACGGGACTGGGAAGTGCACAACTCATCGTGTGGTGCCTACTGGTAAGAGGGTAAGAGCTCCCCTCCAGGAAAAGCCGCTCAACTGTCCCACACATTAAGGCGTTTGCCAGGACCCAACTATGGGGTAGGACAGGAACAAATGCAGAGAAGGTCCCAGAGGGGTTTGTTTCCTCCCAGTCAGCCTTCAAATAGTTCAAAATTCATCTGCTCTGGAGCTGGGACGATGGTGTTAAGGGCAGCGGCAGCCACAGAAGGTATTTAACTGTGCTCTCCACATTTGGGCATCCCCAACATACACAAGAAAACGATGGAGATCGTACCACAGCAAGGCTGTATCCAGCTGATGCCCCCAGCTTTCCTCCGAGGGCATTTTGTTGCCACCCCAACCTCCCCAGCGCCCCAAGCCGCACTCACTGAAGCCCGTGCCGCGGCTGGCAAGGTTCGGGTAAGCAGCCCCGGTAGGGGAAGCCGTAGAGCCAGGCGCCGTCATGGGGCTGAAGGAGGACGGGGTGCCTTGGAAAGTCCCCATGCTGAAGGAAGGGGGCCGGGTCTTCACCGTCTGGGATGCCACTTGCTGTAAAGAGAGCAAGAAACGGGAGAGGAATAGGAGAGAGGCATTTATTCTGAACCTCGTCTTCACCAGGGTGAGAAGTTGCTGGGCTGGCCCCAAAGCGAAAAGCAGGCGGGCACGCTGCGTCGCTCCATCGCTCAGCCGGAGTCAGAGCGGGTGGATTCACGATGGGGAGAAGGGTCTGTAACGCAGCGGGGCCTCGGGGCCTGCGCCACCGAGGGGTTCAGGCTTTGCTACCTGGGGTGTGAAGGCTGGCCGTGTCCCTGGAGCCCAGTTGGTCCCGCTGGCCTGAGCTGGGTTGGACTGGCGTGAAATCTGCGCTAAGATGCGGCCCGCTGATGAGGGCTGCTGCTGAATAATGTTCACAGGAGGTACCATGCTGCTGCTCCTGGAAGACAGAAGAGGCGCTCTTAGGACACTGGGTACCACATACAGGGCAGAGAGGGACACACGCCATCTGTGCAAGTTCTTGCTGGGGCGAAATGAGCCCAGAAATGTGGGGTTACTTTGCTCACGTGCCAGCGCCCACCATGCTGCCCTGCTGCGGACACAACTGGCAGGGGTTGCGAGCAAGGCTACCCTCACCCAGCTTCTTGGGCTTCAGGCTAAGCGTGTCCGAGGCGCAGCTACCCCACGGACGAGCTTCGGCAAGCGACAGCAGAGGGATACACCAGGGAATCAAGGCAGAAGCTGGGGAGGTGGAGATGAGGGTGAGGACTGGCAGAGCAGAGGAAGGGCCGTGCTGACTCTGCACAGCCTCAAAGCTCCTGCGCCTCTGACCAGGAGCAAAGCAGCACCAGGCAGGAGAGCACGGGTGCGGGAGCCCTTCTCACCCCCACCCCTCAAAAACTGATGCCTGGATGGGCTCCCGCTACATTTTCTGTGCACACTACGTAGGAACACATTTACGGATAATCACTGCCACGCAGACAGAGGCTGGGAACACTCAGCTGTTGCAGAAGGACACACAAACAGAACAGGAATAACTGCAGGAGAAGGTCAAACTAACCCGAGGCCATTCAAAGGCACAGGAAACCTCACCTGAAGTTCTCGGCGGGCCGCGACGGGGTGAAAGTGTTTCCCTGCGTAAAGAGGGGCTGGTTGGCAGGCACTGTGCTGGCAGGAATGGCTTTGTTCTGGTCTGTGGAGAGAGGCTGGTTCACTTGAGGGCTGAGAACGTCTCAGCAGCAGGAACAGTTGCAAGAGACATGTTCGCGTGAAGGAAGACTGTTTTGAGCCAAAGCACCAAACATGACTGTCCTTTCTCCAGACACGGACTCCAGCTGGTTTTGTAAAGCCTGTTTAATTTGATTTACCTCTCCATTTTCTAATAAACTTCGCATTAAGGTCCTCTGGGGTTAGAGCATCCACTACATTCTGTGCCCAGCCTGGGGACAGAGAGAACTGCTCTCTGGGGACAAACACGAAGGATCAGACTAAGGCAGGCAGTACCACACAGAGCAAGAGACACCTTATCGCCCGCTGCCTCCTCACACCTCTCCAGCACAGCGCTGGCTGCGGGACAATTCACTGCCACAACAGCATATCAGCGCAGACAGGAATTAACCGCCCGGCATCAAGATCAGCACCATTCTGCAAAATCTGGGCTGCCACACCACAGTCACGCCGAGCCTCTGCACCCAGAGCTGCTCTGAGTGACGCGGGAAAGAGCAAAGAGCACTCGGATTGAAGCTGAGATGGGATAAAGGTGCGATGTGCCCCTGATTGTGTCTCACAGCCCCGCACTCCTCACCTGTATTGATACTGCTGTAGATTTCGCTGAACCTGGGGTCCCGCTCCTGATTAAAAAGGCTCTCTGTCTTCTCCAAGGGCTTGCTGTGCTCGGGGCCGGCAGCGGTCACAGGCTGAACGGGCACCTGGGAGCAGGTACAGATGTGAGCTGCCAGCACCGCAAGCGCAAAGGAAGTCAGCGATGTCAGAGGCAGCACGGCGAACAGCTGGGGGCTTTGCAGGCAAAGACCTCGCACGCAAGAGGCCAGGCTGCTCTCCAGGCTCCTCTGCATTTTATCGGGAGAGTGCGGCCGTTTAGGGCTGGCAGCACGGACACGGGCGTAGCGGGGAGGGTGCCCCAGGGGCAGCTCAGAATCAAGCAAGCAGATCCAGCAAAAACCCAAGCCACACCACCTTCCTCCCCAAACTCTCAGCAGCCTCAAAAGTCAATCTTGCGCAGCCACCTTTAAAGCCCCAGCAAAAGGTAATTTAAATAATGCAGAACGACAAATGCAAGGAGTAACCGAAACCCCTGTTGATTTACCTGTGAGTGGTCGTAACCAGACAGGCTCTCTCTTCCCGGGACCACTTCCAGCTCTGTCTGTTGTGGCGGCTGCTGCTGCCTAAAATAGAAAGTCTCTGTAACAGGAGAACACCGGCTGCTAAAAACGATTGCCAAGGGAACAGATACTCTGTGGTTACACCAATGATTCATTAGCCCAGAGGAGGTTCACTGCTGCAGAGAGGAAAGTTTGGGTAGGAAGGCTATTTGACAGGAGGGCAGAACCAGCAAGAGAGGCACAGTAAAAGGAGCTGAGCACCTCCTGACCTTGAGGGCAGCTGTGCCGTGCCCATCTCCAGGGGAAGGCTGACACTCTGCCCCAGCTGGGGCCTCTGCATTGAGTTTGACAGGGCAGGCCGAGACTCCTGGCTCGAGTTCCTTTAAAGCAAAGAAAAAAGAAAAAAAAAAATATTTAAAAAGTACCAAATGAAAGCAAACAGTTGGCTACTGGGTATAGGAGAGTGCGCCTGTCTCGGACAAGATTGGAAGCTTTGCTTTTGCAAAACCTGTTTGAGTGAAGGATCCTTCCACTCGGTGCCCGTGGTCTCTGAAAGGGGGGTGTCATCTAACAGAACGCTAAGGGCTGTGAGCCAAAGGGCTCTGCCCCCTCCCACTCACTCACTGAGCAGGGGAGCAATTAATAACCTACACCAGGAGCACGGCCAGGTCTGCATCATCCTTAAAGCACAAGCAAAGGTTGTAGGAGCCTAAAAACCCCCAAGGTTTTCCATTCAGCTCTATGTCAGACACGCCAGAGCTGGAGCCTGCAGAGACCACCAGCAGTTTTAGGTTTCAAGCCCAAGACATTGGTGGAGTTCGTTATGCTCTTCTGTTAACCGTCATAAGTCAGTTAAACTTTAACTCCCACAAGAAAGGAATAAAAATCCAGCGTTTTCTCAACAGTTCTTTTGCAAGCTGCTGCTTCAGTAGTATCTGATCTCAAAGATGAAACACCACAGATAACCTAGCGAAGATGCACACAGATAAAATGCACCTCAAACACTATCAGACACAGATTGCTGCTTCTCTGGTCTGGATTTATGCAGTGCTTTTCGAAGGCGTAGTATGGATGTGAGAATGGATGCGTGTGGAATGAATGAGTTCAAAGAGATATCTCTGACAGCAGGACAGGAATTAAGGCCTCTATCGGATCTGCATCAGATTTCAGCCCTGCACTCACACCACAGCTCTTTAAAGCCAGAGGGATTTGTCACTGCTCAACTCTTAATACTTTCTCATCAGAAAGCACCAGCTTGCCAGCTGCAGGAAGGGAAGAAGTGCTACCTGCACTCTAGGACCTTGGCTCATTTAAAAAAATAATATCCTGGCTTTTCACCTGCCCGCAAGCAATCTAATCTTCTGTCTGCCTGGCCGGAGAGACTCCATGTGCTGCACCCCCCAAGCCTGCACTTAGGAGTCACATGCAAGGACATTTTTTGTCTTTATTTCAGTTGCTGCTCTTCTGTAAACGGCCTGGAGCTCACTCGTTGGAAGCGAGAGCAGCTCTGATCACTCCCAACGGAGACGCACCAACCCACTACAATGGTCAAGAGAGAAAAGAAGAGAGCAGCAATGAAAGTCTCCCCACCGGAGGACAAAACTGCAGCAGTGGAGACAGATAAGCATTTACTTTCTACCATCAGCTGCAGACCGTCCTGCTCATGTGAGAAAGTCACTCTCCGGACCAGCTGCCTCCCCGGACTGTCACAGGAGCCCAAGAGCTCCATTCAAAGGCACGCTTCCCTAATATTAGCTCTGAGTGCAAACACACAGACAGGAGCTCTGCTCCAGTAACCAGAGTTAAAAAAAGGCACTGCTGGAGCTGAACTTCGCCAGCTTGCTAAGCCATACAACCGAGACTGCCAAAGGAATTCAATTTCTTGCACTTTATAGTCCTCCCGTGCCTGCCACGGCCCAGGAAAAGAGCGCTCACGGGACTTAGCAATTTCTCCAGGGCTATGCACACTGACGGGAAGCTTGGCGAGGGGGAGAGGCCAAAGCTCCCGCAGTCCTGTGCTCTTGGTTATTCTGGGACAAGATCCCATCAGGTTCGTGTGCTATCACTGGTGGTTGGCAAGTCATTTCCATGTACATACTTGACGTTGGTGTTGGTACAGATGATGTACTCAATTTCATCCGAGTAGGGGTTCTGGAAGGTAAAGGAGCTGGTTCTCATCCAGAGCCATTCCCGGTTTTTGGATCGGAATCGGAACATGACTGACAGAACCTGGCCTTTTAACTTCACCACCTAAAAAAACGTAATGCCATCAGTAGTACCTGATAAAAGAAGGCGTTGAAGAGCAACCTGCTTCCGAGCACAAGCCACCCCCCACTAAAACCTTGCGATGGCCCTTTGCCTCAAAGCCTACAAGACTGTATCTTGGTCTTCCCCAACTAAATGGCACCGCCACTATTCCCTTATGCCGTTTTGATTCCTGAATGGTATGGGAGGGGAATCCAATATCCCCCTTTTGGCTTCCGCTTTTCTTATCTCTTTGCACTGGTGAGATGTATGGAAAAGCCTCCAGTAAATGAAGCACATGCTGTTGCTTCTGATTCCAACTATTTGGACAAATGGATATGAGCAACTACTTTTTGGAGTCATGAAAGCACAGGGGCAGTCTTACCTGCCCTGCCACAAGTCCAAGGCCCTCAGAAATAAGAGTAACGACAACAGGGCAAGCAAACCACATCCATTTCGAGTTCTGCAGCACTGGGCTGGGCCCTAGAGATGAACCAGTGTTTCAGCCACAGAAGCATGGCATTCAAGTAGGCACTTTGTAGCCACGTCTCTGGCCCTAAAAGCAGACTGGACTAGCAGCCAGAGGATGAATTCAAGAGTTAGACATCAGGTGCTTCTGTTTTGTTTTGCACATTTACCGTTACGTGACTATATCTGTAACTGTTTGCCATCGGACAAAGGAGAAATATCTAAGGTTTATTTTTCCTCTTGGTTTTCCAATTAGTTTCATGGCTTTGCAAGCACCAAGACAGATTGCAATCTGAATACCACACTGCGTGCAAAGTGGTAGCTGAAGTGTTTTACCTGCTGAAAGCTGTCCCGCAAAAGCTGCTGGTCTTCCGGGTGGCAGAAATCCACAATGTCTTTCCCCAGAAGTTCCTAGTTTTAAAGGAATGGGGAGAGAGATGAAGTGAGTTCATCTGGCAGACAGCCTCCCTTTTTCAGGTCTGCCTCATTAATTCCACTTTGGACAGGTAGTTACCGCTCCCCCCCCACCACCACACAAGCCAAGTACGGGAACTGGTGTGCTGTATTTTAAAGAGAAGCACAACAGCAGTTGACTAACGTTTGATCTTTAACTCAAACAGAGGCAAAACCGGTCTTAATTGACATTAGACATAATCCAGAGCCACCCGTCCTTCTAATGATCAAAGCACTTAGAAAAGCACATGAAAAAGCCACTGGTGGAGAAGAAACACATGTCTGGTTCAGGCCCTGGGCATCGTTTTATCAGATTTGTTAGACAAGCAGAGCCACAATGTACAAGAGAGAGGAAGGAAAAAGTAAGCTTCAACAGCAGCTCTTTCTCAGAAAGTTCCTACCGTTTTCTCACCTGTGGCTGGTAGCCAACCGTAGCCACACAGCGGTGATCTATGAAGGTGAAAATGCCTTCGGTGTTGTGTCGGGAGATGAACTCTGTCGGCTGACAAACATTGTTCATGTCTGTGCAGTTGGGTGAGCTAGTGACCTGCAAGGCAAGACGGGGTACAGTGGTATTGAATCTTGCGAGAGCTGCTTTCTCCTGACCAGCCAGCCCTGCAGGCGGATTCGGAGCAACCAGGGAACATCTTCAGACAGAAGAGTTTAACTCTGTGGGCTTTTAAGACAAGGCAATGTTGAACCATCGAAAGATGCTACCCACCTGGAGCCTGCCAATAGCCACGAGGCAAAACTTGCTGCCCTGGCCAGCGTCTGGGTCATCATCAGGCAGTGACACACCTGAAAGGAGTGCCAAAAAATTCCAGCAAGGTTAATACAGGAAAAAAATCGCTAATTTCAGAGGAAAAAGACATGCAGTTCTGGCTTCAATACATCTCTCCACCCTGTTTTGTAAGTCAATATCCTTTCCCATGAAGGAATTTGGTAAATTAAGTTGCCTCCCCCTCCCTTTTTTTGCCAGAAGGGTTAAAGATCTCTCTGGCTTTCAGCACAAGCTAGCGTATCAGACACTGGAGTATTATTTTCATCCTCTACAGTATCTCTGCTGTTCAGAGACAGAGCTCTGATCCCACACCCGCAAAAATTAGTTCAATCCTAAAATAAGAAAAAGTGTTAAGACACATTTGGAAAGCATTTGCTGGCACATTCAGTTCAGAGAATGGACAACTTCAGACCATATGCTCTTAAAAACAGCCACAACCGAACACTTCAGCGAAGTCATTACCTGCGGGGGGCCAGGCCTTTATGTAACCCGTGCAGTGCACCACAACGTAGTGAGGTTCGCCATCTTTTGCGGCACCTAAGCCGTTCCTTGGGAGAGAGAAAGTCTGATTGTGCTAGATAATACACCGGGATATGGTCAGGCAAGGTTTCTACTTGTATTTTAAAAAAGCTTCCACAGAAAGACTTCAGGGTAAAAAAAGAAGAACAAAGACTGAACATAAATGCAAGAGGTTCAAGGACAGAATAGGCTGGAATCTATCTCAATTTCAAATCAAAAAGGGACAATATACACCAGAGCCCAACAACAACAGTGTGAAGAACACGTCGAGTCCAATTGACTTAAAATCCAATCCTGGAATAAAGAAAGATTAATCTTCCCCAGGATTATCTTCCTCAATGTAGCGGTACTTTCGTTCCGCTACCCGCAGCTCTATCTAAACTCCTCCACGAGCTGTACCAGTCTACCCTACACACACTCACCACAGTGTGTCCCCACCACTCTGATGACGGAGCTGCGGCTCTTTTTGCTCCTAGCAACGCAGCGCGCTTGCCCTTAACTCTTGTATTATTTACCTGCAGCGATTCCTCATAAAGCTGAGACGATTTACAGAGACTGGATCCACCGAGCTGTTGCCACACCTGTACCAGAAGTGGAAATGCAAGGGGAAAGGCTTTTATCTTTCTTGGTCCACATCAAAACAATCTGACAATCTTGAATAAGAGGAAGCACTCTATAAATGGGGATGAACCTTTCTTTGAATCTCCATCACACAAGCGAACAGCCCTCATTCTACAGACTTTAAGGGAGGTGACACAGGGTCAAAACAAATTGTTACTTGAAACTGGATCTTCTGCAACAGTCAGAGAGTTATCTTAGCATAGGGCAAAGAAAAACCTCAAGAACCCAACTGTTAGCTTTGTGTGGACAGCTCAGCCATGTTATATCACGTCTATGTTAGAATGAGCAAAAAAACTGAAATACAAGCACGATGAGGACAGGCAGCAAGTTCCGCTTCGGGCTCAAATGAGATTTCCCCAAGGAATCTCTTCATTACCTCATTCGGCAGATGAAAGATCTTCGTGAACCCATACACATCCTCATGGACTGCTGGCCTTCCTTCTTGACGGTCCCCGTCTTCAAATCTAGGATGCGACCTAAAGAAAGAAGAAAAAAAAACAGATACTGCTGCAATGGGAGTCCTTTCACCAACACAGGCACCAGGTAACGTACTAGGACACTAGCAAGACACAAGTGTCACCAATGGTACCTTTAGATGCATTCTCAGGGGGGGCTGCAGGATCCTTGTTAGAAAGGCACCAGGGTTTGGTTCCTTCTACAAAGGGAAGGTTTTAATCCAAGTCCTCTGCAGGTTTTCACACTGCCCGCCCCCAACAACCCCTTCCTGGGCTGCTTTACCTGTCAGCGCGTTCTCCGACGTGGAGAGCTGCTCCCTCAGCTTGCCCACGTCGTCCGGGTGCACCTGGTCATAGAGGGTGCTGCCGAACCATTCGGACTGGGGCTGGTTCAGGACAGGAGTCACGGAATCGGAGACGTAGACCACCCTCCCGGTCTCACAGGACACTATGAACAGAAAGCCATCGGCGGCCTCGAGGATCAGGTGTTTGAGTTCCTGCATTCACAGACAGACAGACACGCTCTTAAATCCACAGCCAAGCAGCTGACACCCTCTAAACCCACCCCGGGGGCCTATCTCCCCTCGACCCACAATTTAATTCCCCCCCCCCCACGACTGCCGTATTTCCCACAAAGCAGCATCAAGCCAAGACCTGGTCAGTGAGAAAGGAGGGTTTGTAGGTGCCGTCAGTGGAGGTATTGCCTGTGCCACGCAGGGACTTCATGTGAGAGACAGCCATGCGCAAGATGGTGAGCTTGTCTGGTTTGCGGGCCAGGGCACTGCAGGTGGGCACCATATCTGACAGCTCTGTGATGTAGGCCGTCATCTTGTTCCTTCGCCTACGTTCAATCTCGCTGTGATTTTCCCTGCAAAAGGCCAGGGAGGAGAGGAGGAAGACGAAATTACCAACAGGGTCAGAAGCCTCAGCCATTTCCCCACGTCAACGCTTCCACAAGGCCAGAGTGCAAAACACAGAGATGCATCAGGGTCATCAGGAGTTAGAAGGACTACAAGCGCCTCACATGCTGGGCGTGCACAAAGGAACGCAGGAACAAGTGCAAGGAGGAGAGTCTACAGTTGGACCTGCTTTGCTGCGGACAAGAGCCTCCCTTTAAATCCCTTCGGTTCCCTGGTATCTGGTGAAGGCACCGAGCTATTTTAGCAGAGAAAGACGCTTCCCCCTCAATTCCACAACACCGCAGCAAGCCAGAGGATTTCTCCCTTTACCATGGCCTCTGCTCTCAAAGTGGGGGTCACCTCACTCTACTGAAGAAATTTGCTTTTAAACAGCACTGGTGCAGACAGCCTACAAAGACTCATCCCCCCGCTGTTTGTCCGAGGATGAATCAAACCCCCTCCACCACCACCCTGCAGACACCCGTGCGTCTCCAATAACCATACAAGGAGGCCAGGGCCGCAGCTAAGACTTGGGCACCTAAATGACAACGGATGAGTCTCACCTTGCAGTGCCTTTATGGAGACACTTCTCAGTTACACCCAGAGCCTTTTACAGTATCACAGCAGGAGGGAAAGCTCTACAGCAGACATACACCTGATTTATGTACGGATCAAGGCCAATGCGGACGGACCATCTACCAGGTACACACCTGGGTGGTGCATGCAGACCTCTAAAGAGGCACCGTGACAAATGCTGCCCACTTAACAGCCCTTAAAGAGGTTCTTCATGCACCTTTTGCAAGTCTGCTCCCAGGGCACAGTCCCCATCAACCCCCAGAGATCAGCATGTTTAGACTTGGTTCTTTTTACCCAGTACATGTAGTTTAACTGGGTTACTAAGGTGGGTTTTTCAAAACAGAACTTAAAAGCCAGGTTTCCTATACAGAAGGATGGATCAGATGCAAGGAAGCACATGGTGGGAAATGAAAGATGAAAGTGTTGAAAGGAACACAGACAGGCAAGTGAATTAAAGAGGATAAATACAAAAATGGAGCATTTATCGCTACCAGGTGTGTGCAATCATTCAACGACCTTGCTCCTTGCTGCAAGAGACTGATATTCAGAAAAAGGAGCCCTTCAATTATCACACTCACCTTTAATTCAGTTTCTCCAAACTCACATGCTCAAGTGTGAAAATGAAGGTACCTTCACCACAAAAGATACTGGGAAACCACCAGACATTTTACTTGCCCCGCTGCCAAATATTCTTTACTACAGGGTCTTGCGTGACAGCAACGCCTGACTACTGGGGACAGCGGAAAGGGTCACTGCTTCACCAGAGAAGAAACCCTGAAAAGCACTGCTGTTTGCTGTATTCACAGGCCCCACCTCTAGGGTTTCCTTATCTCCTCAAATATTTAAGCTATGCAAGAGTGCAGTGAGGAAAGGCTGCATCTGGGGGTTATTTTTTTGTTTTAAAACCAGCCAGCAGTCAATAAACTGACCAGAATTGTGGCATTCTCAGCACCCAAGACAGTCTTTTTAGTCCTGTGCGTTGCTTAAGAACGAGTCTAGGGTGGAACAGTCCTAAGAAGTTACAGGGTAAGTCTGCAAGACGGCAAGCCACAAAACAAGCCGTTCTTCACAAATTACCAGCCCCCAGCTCTGCAGCAGTAATGAGCTGTGGGTGGCAACAGAAGCCTTGATGGCGATTTAAGCAGTTTTTTTTATTTTGCAGCTGAGAATGGGGAAGGGTACATTTAGAGCTGGTGTTCTGCTGGAGGGATGCGGTCCTGACAACACACCATCTCAACCGGCTGCAGCTGCGCGCACGCCTTCTCGGGGTACATTTCTGTATTAATGGGACAGCATTCAAAATGACTGCTTCAGCATTTCAGCCGCAGCCCCTCACTAGTTACAAATGGGAACTTGGAGGGAAGGAGGAAATAAATCTTATTTTCAGTGAGCCTAAATCACTGCAATGCACAGGACACCACCTTTCCTGGAAGGCTTTAAGGGGATAGAAAATCCCTGAACTAATATACTTTTTAATGTCTGGTTTGATAGTACAACAGCATTCCTGGGACAAAACCTTGCCAAGGTGAGAAGCGGCCATTTGGCACCTTGATCCAGCACAAGAGAAACTGTATTTAGCTCAGGTTAGCAAAGCTACAGTACTCAGTGAAAGCACTGGCCCAACCACGCTCTACCCTGCGCTCTTTGGCAAACAAATCCTTTTGTGTATTCCCCAAAGACTTTCTCACAAGGGGACTAAATGCCTTTCCCCTCCTAATTCCAATTACACAGCGATTTCCAGAAGTCTGTTCAGTTTCAAATCCTCTACTGCAGCAGATGAGGGAAGGACGGAGGGGGGAAAAAAAAGAGAAGGGACGCCTAGAGAAACATTAAGGAAAGGAAATACTCTGCTTGTCCATGCTTGAAATCTCCATTCTCCTACCTGGCAAGTCTCTCCTTATCCGCTGAACTCTGTTCATCATCAGACCTAAAAATAAAATCAGCCATCTAAGCTAAAATGGAAAAAGTTTAAAGAAATGAAAAATGGGAAGATGTACTAGGAAACCCAGCCTACAGACACGTCTGTTTTGCAGAGAAGCAATTCCATAAAACAAAGCAGTCATTAGTTTCCAAAAATTACACATTAAATGGGTGCCCGCTATCTGCATTGTTTTGGAGTTTTAAGACGCTTACCAAAACTGCAAAATAGGCACGGGGTAGCTCTGGTTTACATATAACTGAGGTGCAGATTATTCTGCGCGAAATCAGAAGGTTAGCGGCAACACTAGGAGCTACGGTCCCAGGCACATTAAACTATTCTTTCTTTAAAGGGGAAAAAAAAAAAAAAGAGATCAATAGCCTCTTTGATAGTATTAACAAATCAGAAAAGCAGATTAAAATAACCCAAATCCACAAACAGTGTAAGATTCACAGCTAACAACACATATTTTCGTAATGCTGCTACACGAACACCATTCAGGACACCACAGTCGAGACGGCTACACAACAAACAGCACAGAGAGGTTACGCGCATCATCTGCAAAAGGCACATGGACGTCCCCACCAACCTGCGCGCACTTTCAGTTCTCGGGGAAGAGGAATCTGCAAACCTTGTTTTACAGAGGCTGATGGTAAGTTTTCCTCCTTGAGGTTTGGCTACCTTGGAAAACAAATAATCCCCCAAAAGCCGCCGCCAGGAAAGGAGAAGGTACCACATGTGTTCAGCAAGGCAGGCACGCAATCCCTCCAAGGCTGAGCGCCTAAAACCCACACCAGGGACTTATGGAGTACAGGAGGGGGTTTTAGCGTTAGCCCGCTGTGGTACCCTTCCACTTCAAACAGGTCTTGGCACAGTACTTAAAAAAAGAAAAGTAGTCATGTTCGCTTTCATGCTCTGTTTTGCCTCACATCATCTGAGGAGGGACGAACGTACTGGAAAACGAGGGCTGCCAGAGCTGCGAGGAGCACGGTATGAGCAGCCGCGGCAAACAGACCCAAGCGCTACGGGCAGGACGAGGGGCACGAGGGGAGCTGTGCCACACTTCTCTTACAGCTGCATTCGGGACATCAGCACACTAACACCACCGATGACCGTCCCTGCTCTTCACCTCCTGCCGCTGTCCTTGCTGCCTGAGCCAGTAATTGCAAGCGATAATCTCTAGATTGAAGCGCACGGGTACTGCTGATGTCCCACCAGAGACGGGCTCTGGGCCTTCGCAGTTCAGAAGCGACATTCAGTTGTTTTGTTTAAGCCTTCCTCGCCTATCATGTGTGTACTAACCAGGGCGATCAAAGGCCACACCACCACAGGGTCACAGGGAGCCAGGGACCCGCTCCAGCTACAACACTGCACAGTTCAGCAGCAGAATTTTTAACTTTAAGGGCCATGAAGTTGTCCAGCACTGCGGTGCTTGCCTAGCGTGTGCTTTTTTTTTTGGTGTTTTGCATTATCTTAGCACTTAAATGTATTATCCAGGTCTGCTATACCTTAAGTTCCCAGTACTACGGAACAAAGTTACTGAATGAGGGCTGGCAAACCCATTTTTAATTTGCTTGATTTCAGAACAAGTCAAAGCACTTAAAAAGCTGGAAAACCCCAGCTTAGAAGTCACTGCTAGCCCTTTGCCAGGTAACAGCATGACAGGGACCTGAAATTTTGGCTTTGCAATTTTTTTGCCTGTCTACATTGAGACTCTGACACCGGTTTATAGCCCTGGCTGAAATGTTACAGACAGACATCTTGCAAAGCCTTTATTTCTAGTTTCAGTGCATGACCTCAGTGAAATCACAGGGAAAGGCGCCTGCACCCAACACCATTCCTGGCTCACCCTGCGATGTGATCTGCCCTGCCGGCCCTCAGGCTCCTCGACACAACATGCTGGACAGTCCTTTCCCCGGTGTCCTCAATCACTTGAATTTTAACTCCAACTTCAGGAATTTCGAAAGTCAGACCCTCCCTAAGACACAGCGCTAAGCATAGTGTCTTGGTCATTATCCTGTATTTGCTTATTTTATCTCTTAGCAAGACATAGCGTGATGTGCCTTCGCGCTGAGGGGACACCCTGGAATTTAGAGCACTTTGAATATATGCAAGAGAACTTCACTTTGGCACAAGCATTGCACATCAACACAAAATAAACCCATGAAATATTTAAATTGAGCTCCGTGGCCTTCCAAAAGCTGTGAAAATACCATGAGGTCAGTCCCAGTACGAGATGGTACAGAACTACTCTCAGACACCGACAAGTAGACAACCAGAGCCAAAATATTGCCTATAATGTCACTGTACACCCTGATCTCTATGAAATCCCCCACATCGGGAGAGAGCTTCTGCTAACTCCCCCACAAAACACACAAACCACATTTGCCAGGAAACCCTGTTCAAGTAAAACTTGAACTAAGCACGAAACTTGTCTCTCTGCAAGTTTCTCGAGCAGGAGAAAAGAATGAGAGTCCAAGGCAATAGCTGAAAGAGATGTTGAAAAAGAGGAACACAATTTCATCACACTCAAAGAACTGGTCCAAAAAAACCATCAAGGAAAGTGTCTGGATCCTTTGGTGCACCTTCCTTCAAAGAGAGAAAAATCTAACAGCTCGTTAGAAGGGTGCTGCAGGATCTCTCTTATGTTAAGGTGGTTTGGGACCAAAAGCTTCAAAAACTGCATCACAGCAGATTCTTACCTGGCAAATCTCTCCTTATCGTTTGGCATTGGGTCATCATCACATCTAGAAGAAGGGGGAGAGGAAGGAGAGTTCTTAAAGTGTTTACACTTACTTCTTTCCCAAAGACACCAAGAGAAGAACAAGGTTTAATAAATCACACAAAAAAGGCTTGGTGTTAAAAAGGCAAACTCTGCTGTGCGTAGGCAATCCAGAACCATACTCTTCATTTATCTGGCTAAAAGACTACAGTTCAATTATTTTTATCACCTTGATGATGAGCATCACATTCGTATCACAGACAGTGGCACCACACTCAGTAATTTAAGCACAATCACAAAGCAATAGGTTAAACTGAACTTTGAAGATACACTTAGCCCAAATCAAGACCCTCATCCAAAGGATCTCAGTCGGTAAAGCCTAAGTTCATCAGGACCATTATCGTCTCAAAGCCACGCCGCAGTCATCTTTAAAAGCCTGTAACATATGGACCTCCAGTATCATTAGAGTTGTCCAATCCTAAACCGTGTAGTATGACTACAAATAAATGACACGAGATCTTCCAACTCTTCTGCGTTCCATATGCATCATGAGAGGAGATACTTGCAGCCTCGCCAGCTCCTGGGGAGTGAGGATGTCTCTGTAATTGAAGCATCCTCACAACAGATGAGAATTAAGTAACACGTGCCTGAGGCACTAACAAAAGCTCAGCATCTCCCTGCTGTGCCGATAAGCCACTTGGCAGAAGATTCTTCTCTACAAAAACCAAGGGCTTGGCCCGCAGCAGTGCTCCTATAGCGCTGCGCTTGGAACAACCAGCGGATTGCTGGAACCATTCACGGAAACTATTTAATCTTTTGAGATGCTGGTATGGAACACAGCAACATCATCATGGAGTTCTGCAACGCCGCTTCAACCCAGGGCTCGCAAGGCTTCGGCTGCCCGCGGCTCGCTCTGGAGCCTACCAGGGAGAACCGAGATGGAGACCGCATCCAAAGCGGTGAGGAGATCCCCTCCCACCGCAGCCCCCTCTCCGGACTCGCAGACCCCATGTGCACAGCAGCTTTGCTTTGGCATCGGCTGCGAAGATGGAGGAATACTGCTGACTAGGAGAAAGGGAAGGGTTGAAGGAAGTGGAGCAACTGCCTCCTTCAGACTCCCCCCGCGCTGCTGGAGAGGAAAAGCCACACGAGCAGCAAGCTCCTGCTCTGGGGGAAATGCACAGACACACCTCGACCACACAACAGAAACTTCTGGATGGGATGTTCTCCCTCACCTGAGGAATTTACTGTTCCCTTCTCCATCATCATCAAAATCAAGCCTGAAAAACATAAGCAAGAAGGTAATTATTAACAAAGCAGTTTCTCCTTTACAGGTTGCTTTTCCGTCTGTCCCTGATGATGCAGATGATTCCTGAATATGATTTAAGTAATCCCAAGTGCTAACATGAAACAACCCACAAAGCTTAGAAGGGGGCTTCCTTTACACGTCTATCAGAAACAGAGCGAGGAAACAGTTCAAAAGAGAGCCAACCCGCTCAGAGCGCCCACTGCATCACAACCTCCCGTTCCAAACGCTCTGGATCTCCTAGCAGTGACCTGAAGCCCAACAGGCTGCTGCAACCCCTCCTCTCCACCCAGGGGACCGATCAACGGCCTGCCAGCGGGGCACTCCCAACTCAAAAGCTTGGATCAGTTGCATTCAAAAAAAAACAAAGGAGGGCAAAATACTTCAAGAGTTAAAGTTCAGCCTGGTGACCCGTGTAGTTAGCCTCCTTAGTTCAACAGCAGACAACGTCACTGTGTTTGCTGTAACAGGGTCAAAAAAACATTTCCAACAAGCGTATGTGGGAGGACCGAGGAAAAGCTTTTCACTTCGCTTCCTTTCAGGATGGAAAACTGGCGTGTAGACGCAGCACGGCAGCATGCGTGTTTGTAAATGAAGTGCGAGGAACAAGGAGCAGACAGCGTGGGAGGAGCTGCAGGGCAGTGGGAGCACCAGCAAATGGAGGTGAAGGAAAGAGTTTGAGGGACTGGGGGAGGGCAGGGAGAGATTTTAATTAGCTTGAAAATTAAGAGGAAATTTCTTGTGCCAGGAATTTAAGAGCAGCCACTCAATATCCTTTTAATTTGCAAAGGCATTTTTAGCAAACAAAAAGCCTACCACAAGCACACTGCGGCTTCCCCCCACCCTCTCCCAGAGGGGGCAGTTGCAAAGGTTTGAGTAAGGCCCCCAACATTCCCATTCTCTGTTCCTCTCCCTCTCTTGCAGCAACTGGCTTGTCTCGCTGCTTCAGTGACTCCTGTCTCACTCTCAACCCTTGGTGAGCAACCCTCTCCTGCGAGGTGCAACTCGACTTTTAATCCCCTCTTTTTATATGTAACAAAGAACGTGGCTGTAACGAGCATGACTGGCATAAAGCGTACCACTGCCAAGTAAAAGGACTGGATGCAGCGCAGCTGATGGAACCCGGCAGCTCTTCTTTGCTTAGAAGCAGACAAGTCTCCCCATCGCAAGGCTGAGCACTCTTTCAAGAGAACAATGCTTCCTCAAAAATGCGCTTCACACACCTCGCTGGGGAAAGTAAAAACCGCTCACCCCCTGAGCACACACTCACCCAGGACGCCTCTTGTTGGCTCTCTGAACGATGGCTCCCCCAGCTTGCGCACCCGGTCCAGGGTTCCCTGAGCTGACAGCTGCACCCAGCGAGGAAACATCTGATGCCATTTCTAAACAGGAGAGTGGAAAAAAAGAAAATAAACCAGTGTGACGTCAAATCCCCCTCTGGTTCAGAGCGTGGAGTATTCTCCACATACAGCTCCCATTAAAAGCGATCGCATTTCAGCATCTGATGTGGATAGATTTT
Source organism: Pluvialis apricaria (assembly GCA_017639485.1). NCBI lineage: Eukaryota > Metazoa > Chordata > Aves > Charadriiformes > Charadriidae > Pluvialis > Pluvialis apricaria. The sequence goes on from CM030033.1 coordinate 2,715,013, forward strand.
GTGCAATGTGCGTTTCTAGTCCTTTCATCTACTGCCTCTCCAGAGCCTGCACTAAGGGTCCATTTCAAGCGTTGAGCACATGCTGTTTTCATAAGCACCAAAGCTTAGATCGCTAAACTGAAAGATGTGGTCTCCTTTTTAAACAGAGGAGGAGTCTGATGCGATCGCGGGCAGGGGCTGAACCCATTCTCATATGCTAGCTGCATGAGTATGCAGAGGGGGAGGAGAAGAGTTGCGCATTTGCCCCATAACATTAACACCACCTCTTCAAGAGGGTTTATTTCCCAATCTAAGAGACAAAGAATTAACCAAGACGCTTGGTAAGGCACCTTGAAAACCACCAAGATCTTTCAGTCATTTCTATTCTTCGGCAATACCAACCCGCGGGCCCCACAGGCATGATTACCAGCCTCTGCCTATGCTCCTCCGCAAGTGGCCACACACCCAGAGCAGAACATCAGTTCCTCCCCAAAATGACGATACTTCCATTAGGCACAATGGCAGCCTTGCTCAGAGCTAAATCCCTTGGTGTTTTATACGTAGAAAAGTTGCATAAGCGGCAGGAAACCAAAACCTAACCAATGCTTTTAAGAGATGCAGCAAGCAGGTAATGCTCTTAAGTGTGGAATTGGGAAGACTCTTCAGACATCACGCCACCCAAAATTGCAGTACTGCTTCTACAAGAGGTTCCATGTAGACACAACATTTGAGAAAATAAAAAGGCTACTTCGAGACGTGAAAATAAGCCGCTTTTGGTGTATGGGAAAGGAAGAAGTGTCTAAGTGGAGAGCTTGAACGCACTGCCCTCACAAGTCGGACGGCAGGCCCAAGCCTGTTACGCATTATGGGTTTTTTCCACAATGAAAGTGAAGCGCCTCAGCTCCACGCAACCACGCGCACACACACACACTGCACCACTTCCCCGGCTGGGCTCCGAACCCCTGCCCATGGTCAGGCACTGTGGGTGCCCCTTCTCCTCCCCACGCGCTTCACCAGCGGCCCCCAGCTCTTACCAAGGCGAGCAGGGATGTCTCCTTCCCTGCAACACTACGACCGAAAGCGGTCTATGACAGCAGACACCGAGCTTTACTTCTTTGATCCTCAAATAAGGCTTTTTCCTAATGCCAGCTGTTTGGGAGCACACACAACAGGCTCTGTAGTTGTTCAAGGCTTGCTCAGCATGGCTTAAGCTGAAACCATGTCGTAAGGTTGCCATGAGAGCTGCGTTCAACGTCCTTCTACGTCAACGTAGTTTGATCTGCACCAGCAGCAGAGTTTTCAAACAAGTTATAAGGCATTTTTTCATGTTTCTGAAATAAGTCAGCTCTGTACTCATTGTAATGGTTGTGGTTTTTTAAGTTTGCTGCTAACCAACTGCTAGACTGCAACCAAGAGAGTTGCTCCAGCCAGAGAATCTCCACCACAATCTTTGCAAACTGAGCTGCGCGCAGTGCCTTGAAGGTAGAAAACCCGCTTCTGCTTTATCAAAGTGGAGGGGCCCAAAAAAAAAAAAACCACCAACCCAACACACACAAAAAAAGCCTATTGCTGAGGTTCCCAAACCACAGCAAAGCAGTACACCGACACCGAGAGCTGCTTACGCGTGAAACGCTGTGAGAGCTGGTGGGACACAGCAAAGAGTCAAAGTCAGGTTCAACAAATATGGTGACAAATTGGGGCTTAAGCTGCGAGGCTGTCAAACCTTAGCTCAGCCAAGACCACGAGGGTATTGCTGGACGAGTAAAGGAGCACTATGCTACAGCAAGCTCCTGCGCGACAGTGCCCATTTGTACTTCTCACCTCATCAAATGTAAAATGCAGCCCTATGTATTCCCCACACATGGAAAGGAAAGGAAAAAACCCCACCTATTTTCAACATCACACATACATCTGGGTTTAACAAGTGTTTTTACAGTTCCTGCAGCCAGATTTCAATCCGGCAGCAGTTTAACCTAAGCAGTACTTCCAGAGTTGGCCGGTGGTTCGCTCGCAGCTCAAAGCGGAGCTGTGCAACAGCCGTGCCACCTCTGCGGTGTGGCTGGACCACGGAGCTGGCTCGCAGCGACAGCTCTAGGTCTCACGGAACACGCTGCAGAACTTCTGGTAGTTCCTCCAAAAAAACAATAAATACTTTTTACCACAGTAGCATTGCTAGCCTATATTACTGCCTGATTTGTTTTCCTCCCAGCAGCTGGCACTGCTGAAGAAGTTTCTTTCTTGCCAGTCCATAGGATTTCCCAGGGGTGACTAAAATATGGAAGAAGCATCCAGCTCAGGGCTCGGCAGTTGAAGGGGCCAACAACAACAGTCCCGAACAACAGCACGAGAGAGCACGCCCAATTTCAACACTAACTACAGCAACAAAACACAAGGATTTCTCTGAAGTTTCAAAAAAAACCCAAAAACCTGAGACCAAAGTATCAGGTATGGAAACATAATTTTTTTTTTTTTAAAAAAGACAGAAGATTATTTGAGGTTAGTGGTTTTCAGCATGTGAATACATAGGTCTCTGCCAGGAAATCAGTCCCTGCATGATAAAAGTCAAGTCAGCTGATGCGATGCACTTAAAATAAACGGAGGTTGGCTTCCCTCACACTCCATCCTCCACGCTGCGACCACAGAATTTCCCATCTCCTCTCGAGTTTGGATCACTTGGACACCTCTGTGCGCCTTCCCTTATTTCTAAGCAAAGTCCCAAGGTGCAAAAAGGACCGATATCAAAGGTCTCCGCTTTGTGGAACACAGCCCTGAGTGCAAGTAAACCAGGTCAGAAGGTTTATTCCTTTTCCCAAGGAGCCTGGGGCTTTTCAACACACGGATTTAAACACCATGGTCTGAACAGAAATAAAGTTTGTGGAGCATGGCAGATAATCATTTTATTAAGGAGAGAGGCATTTCCGCTTTCGGGTAGGGGAAGGAAGTGACACTGTGCTGTTCCTCTGCAAATCAACTTTTAAATAGGGTTGAGGGGGAGGGAGGGCGTCTTTGTTTGTTTTTAAAGGCCTCATCTGAGCCTTTGCTATTTCTAAGGATCCTACTGTGTGGACTCACATCTCACGATGAAACCGCTTCACCTCATGCTTCAGCTTCCTACTCGAAACATTCCCTTCTCGTGGTACAATGTGCCCTTTCACGAGTGGAAGGAAAGAAGGTATCTTGAGATTTGGTAAGGTAAATTGGTAATAATTTGCTCTGCATACTGAGGGAGAGCATCAAAACGGTTACGTACTCTTTCACATGACCCGTTGGCCTCTCCACCACATCCTCACTCCAAAAATCGGGAGGGCATGGGGCTGGTGGATGGGATGGGAAGTGTTCTAGCTTGTTCACCATCCACACTTTCTAGGGCGTTCACACAAATGCAAAGTTTCCTTTCAAAACCCCCATTTTTTTCCCCAATCCAAACACAAGCTATATGGCAATTTTGCACTGGGGTCAACACGGAATTGATGGAACCCAACCTATCAATGCAAGCTCTGAAGGCTCCGCACACAACAGCCGGTGGGTGGCGAGGGTCTCTCACGCCCACGCGTACTCAGGAAAGCCACTGGCACAGACGCCCACCGTGAGAACCGCAGTCACTTCACAGAAATCCCTCCACAGCTGCACTCGAAAGCCACCAGCTCCAAGCGTAAAAGGCAAGACATGAGTAGTCAGAGGCAACCAGAGCCAAAGACCCAGCTAACGGAGTCAACCGATTCTAAGAAAGCCTGGTACATTATAACTTATGAAACAAACTTCTTTAAAAATCAAGATGTGTCACCAAAAGCCCCAGTCGATCTTTCTCAGAGGACAGAGTAGGTTTTGTAGAGTCACCGCTGTAACAAGCAATATCCTTGCTCGGTCTCTGTTCCAGAATCAATCCCTGCTTGCCTTTACCATGTGTTAAATCTAATTAAGGCCAGAAGAGATAAGCAGAGACAGCGCAGAGAAATTACGGATCCTCATTTGTAACCGAATATAAATCTGCAAGCACAACCACAATTCAGCCAGCAGTTCGACCCAGAATAGAATAGGCTGGAAGACCGCTAAGGGAATGTCATCTCGAGAGCCAGGCTTCCAGCCCCGCTCTCCTGGGAAGGGCTCTGTCGCAACTACTGGCATCTCAACAGTGAAAAAGCTTCAGAAATAAAAGTCACAGAAAATATTCAAAACTGATTTACGAGACGGGCCTGCCATAGCTCTTAAATGCATTTTTATTGTACCACTTAGCCTACTACAGCCAGGCCCCGTACAAAGCACAGCACGAGCGCTGGTTCCTGCTGCGAAGTTTCAGCATATGGTCCTTCACCAGGCTCAGTACCAGCCAGCACATTTTAGCCCAGCGAGATTTGGTTTAAACTTAACCATTAGCGAGCTCCCCAAAAAGCCAAGGAAGTTGAGAGCAGGTCTGCGAGCAGATAAACAGCTGCTCCGATAAACCAGCGTACTACTTTAACGAGCGCTTGCATTTCACTCGCAACTATAAGGCTTCAGCCTGAACAACGCACGTGGCTTTGTATTTACAAGGAGCCTCAATTTCTGTGTCTCTGGTACATTACAGACTTATTTTTTAACTAAGTGGGGTTTTTTTTTTTAGGTTGTTTGAACTTCCCATGCAATGCCAGCCCAACGCTTTCATCCCCATGGGAACCTTCTCCGAGAAGCATTACAGAAATTAACTCAAAAAACATAGAAAAGAATGCATCTTCCACTTTCAAGTGTTTGAAATCATGCATTCATAGAATTAAATGCCTGAAGTAAAGCTGATCAATCACACATTCATCCAGCCAGCACTAAAAGTGTCCTAATAATCCAAACTATATTAAAACCTGTAAAGTAACGCAAGTAAGGCAAGCCACTTCTCCTTTTTCAATCTCTCCTCATATTTCCTCCTGGTTAGTGGATGCTCTTCACTTTTCACTCCTAACCAGGAGATTTTAACAACATAAAACTTGCTCAAATGGGCACAACTGAAAGCTTTCAATCCAGCACTCTTCACAATTTAAGTCTTTTTCAGTTAAATAAGACCAGTAAACCGTGCGGTGGCTCACCTCACCCTCAGAAAGGTGAGGGAGCAGAAAGGTTTTGCAGATTTATTTTCCAGTAAGTTTATCTGAAAACAGAGAAGTGCTTTATCCACCTCTCTTACAGGTTCCTGAGGTGACTTCTTTGCCCGTGTGGCATTTCGAGGGAGGACAGAAGGCCCAGGATGGCAGGCCACTGAATGCTAGCTGCAGTTTGAAATAAGTTCCAACTTCTTTTTCCAGTAAGTTTGAACACACAAAGAAGTTCCAACTTATTTTTGTGGTCAGTTTTCCCATCTTTCGCCACGGCCTGCCCAAGCTGCGAGGACATTCAGCATATTTGGGGGCATTATCCAGTATTCACTGGAGCCCTGCAGTCCATTTTTCAACATCAAGGAAAAGAGGACCCAGCTTCTAAAGAACAATTTTCACAAGTCATTTATTTTACTAATAATCTCTGTGTATATAATGCTCATGCAGACTGTATTTTCCCCCCCTCAGTTTAAAAGAGTGAAGCTAATGTTGGTCAGTCAGTCTGCCCATCCTTAGAAATATTAAACACAGATGTTGAAAGTTCTTTCTTTTTTCCTTGTGAATTTGTTTAAAACTTTCCTATTATGCAAAATACCATGCAGCTCCGAAGACTACTCTCACATAAACAGTGTGCAATACCCTAACAGTTTAAAGCCATGAGTATCTTCCTTTCTCGTTCACTGGATTCTTACAGACCTGGCCCGTAACAACCGTTTTCCATTCTTACTCCAAGCAACAGGTTTGAGTTTTGGTTTTTTTTTTTTTTTTTGCTTTACATTTAGCTACGCATCCTTCGTCTGCCAGACTGTGAAACCTTGATCTTGTGCTGCGCTGGCAGGAGAAGTGAAGTTCCCGATCAAGCCCACACCACCACCAATACACATGACTTAAGATTTTACTACTTGGAATAATCTCCCTGTTTCATGGGATATTGCTGTGAGCCAAAAGCGTATTTTGCTGCAAGACAGGATCATAACTTTGACGGTTTCCATTTCAGATATGTTTTTGCTCAGCTGAATTAGAGTGTTTTTGGTTTTTTTCTAACATGCTATCTCTCACTTCTGATTGCTGAAGAATTTCAGATCATTATGTGAAACCACAACCACGTATTTCCAGATGCCAGTTCTGCACCCTTGCCTCAGAATCACCACAAATGACCCAACGTGTTCTCTCAATATTTTAAAGCCACAAAAGCTTCCTATGTTGTTAGAATGAAAAAAAAAATCCTTTAGAAGTTACATCGAACAGTCCTCAATAAACCTGAGCACGTCACACGACCCAAGACCTCGCCAGCCTCAAGCCACAAGCAAGAATAGTCAAAAACCACAAGCCAAAAAAAAAAACAAACCAACCCCAAAAACACAGAAGCTCAAATTCTGATTTCAGTCACCAGGTTGTAAATCCATTACAACTTCACAGACACTGGATTATTCCAGATCCAGGCTAATTTAGCCAGAAATCTGATAAAGCCCGAAAGATTCAATGTTATTCCGCAAGCATCACATATCCCCAGCTTTCAGCTTCCTCCAAACAGGGAGTCGCCCCTTGGCTATCAACCGGAGAGACCAAAAGTTGCAAGAACATTGTGCTCTCTGCTGACAGGCACTCACACCCCTGGTTATGCACCAGCTATTCAGCTCAGCAGTTTAAAAAAAAGAGGCGGAAAGAAGATTTGTAAAGATCCTTTTCAAAACAGCACATCAGGTTTTGTCTGTTGCTAGTTAAGAAAACCCCAAGGAAACACACAGCAAAAGAAAAAAAAAGGATCTAAGCCCAAGGTAAGGCATTAAGGACAAGGAAGGTAAGTGAGCCCCAGCAGCGCTCGCTCCCTCCCGGGGGGACGATGATGGAAACCAGCCCCCAGCAGCGGGTGCACCGGGGCCCACACCACCCGCTGAACCTCAGGCAGCGGAGATGAGGACGAACGCTTTTCCAAAGTTCCCTGCCACTCAACGAAGCGTCTCCTATAAAAGTTTCTGCCACCTGACAACCGAGTCGCCTCTCCAAACGCTCCCGCAGCGCCCCAAGCCGGGTCCCCCCGCACCCCTTCCCCACGCCGACCCCCGCATTTCTTCCCACAGGTGTCCCCCACCTCATCCCACCCTCCCGCCTTCCACAGGCCCCTCCTGACGCGGCCCCAAACCCTCCAACCGCCGGAGAACACCCCCTGGCTCCCCCAAACCTCCTCCCCCGACCGAGCCTCCAGCCCCCAGTGACACCTCCGACCCTCCCCAACGCCCCTACGGCCCAGCCTGGGCCTCCTCCTCCTCCTCCCCCAGCCCAGCCGCCCTCCACCCAGCGCTGCCGCCACCTCAGCACCCCCCGCCCGGCCCTGCGCCCCCTCAGGCCCCCGGGACGCCTCAGCCCGACCCCAAGGCCCGACCCCCCTCCGCCTCCCTATGACCGCCGCAGGCTCAAGCACCCCGCCGTTGCCCTCCGCAGCCCGCCCAGCCCCGGCTCACCCGGGTTGGCGGCGGTAGCTGCCATGGCCGGAGCGGGCAGACAACCACCACCCCCCCGCCTCCCTCCTCACCGCCGCTGCCAAGATGGCGGCACAGGAAAACCCTCAGCGCTGCCGCGCAGCCTAACGCGCCCGCCGGGAGGGGCGGGGCGGGGACGCGGCACTGCGCGCTTATTGGTTCATCCGGGGGCGGGGGGGCGGGGCGAGCGCGCCCCGCGGTGCAACCAGCATGGTAGGGTGAGCGCGGCCGTGCCCCGCCCCTACCGCGGGGAGGGGGCGTGGCTACGGCGGGGGCGTGGCTACGGCGGGGGTGTGTGGGGTGGGACGCGCGCGTGGGGCGAGCGAAAGGTCGGGGCGGGTGACGTCACGAGCCGGGGTGTTTCGGTCGGAGGGCAGGAATGCTGCTGGGATCGGGACTGGGAGCGGAGGGTGGAGTTTGGGACTGGGATTAAGGGTCAGGCTGGGAGCGGGACTGGGATTAGGGTTGGGGCTGGGATGGAGGGTCAGACTGGGATGGGAACTGGGATTGGGGTTGGGGCTGGGAGTGGGACTGGGATAGAGGGTCAGACTGGGATGGGAACTGGGATTGGGGTTGGGAATGGAAATGGGATTAGGGTTGGGACTGGGAGTGGGACTGGGATGGAGGGTCAGACTGGGATGGGAACTGGGATTGGGGTTGGGAATGGAAATGGGATTAGGGTTGGGGCTGGGAGTGGGACTGGGATGGAGGGTCAGACTGGGATGGGAACTGGGATTGGGGTTGGGAATGGAAATGGGATTAGGGTTGGGGCTGGGAGTGGGACTGGGATGGAGGGTCAGACTGGGATGGGAACTGGGATTGGGGTTGGGAATGGAAATGGGATTAGGGTTGGGGCTGGGAGTGGGACTGGGATGGAGGGTCAGACTGGGATGGGAACTGGGATTGGGGTTGGGAATGGAAATGGGATTAGGGTTGGGGCTGGGAGTGGGACTGGGATGGAGGGTCAGACTGGGATGGGAACTGGGATTGGGGTTGGGAATGGAAATGGGATTAGGGTTGGGGCTGGGAGTGGGACTGGGATGGGAGGGGTCAGACTGGGATGGGAACTGGGATTGGGGTTGGGAATGGAAATGGGATTAGGGTTGGGGCTGGGAGTGGGACTGGGATGGAGGGTCAGACTGGGATGGGAACTGGGATTGGGGTTGGGAATGGAAATGGGATTAGGGTTGGGACTGGGAGTGGGACTGGGATGAAGGGTCAGACTGGGATGGGAACTGGGATTGGGGTTGGGAATGGAAATGGGATTAGGGTTGGGACTGGGAGTGGGACTGGGATGGAGGGTCAGACTGGGATGGGAACTGGGATTGGGGTTGGGAATGGAAATGGGATTAGGGTTGAGACTGGGACTGGGATTGGGACTGGGATTAGGGTTGAGACTGGGGTTGAGTTTGGGGCGGGAATTGGGAGTGGGGATTCGGACTGGGCACGGGATTTGGGCAGGAATTGGGATTGGGACTGGAATGGGGTTTTTGGGTCAGGATTAGGCCCGGGGCGGGGCGGGGGGCACCAGTAAAGCATTAATTAGGGTTGATTGGGGGTCGCAGGGCTCTCCCCTGGCCACCCCATGGTCCCAGCGGGGGCCCAGACGGGGCACGGGGCCACCGCTGCTCGCCGGGACAGGGCAACCCCGCACATAGTGCCCCCCTTATCCCCCCTTCCGCTCCCCCCAGGACCCCAAAACTCAGCTTTTGGGGGGGAAAAAAAAGTCACGGATAAAACCAGCCCGCACCAGCATGGGGGCACTCACAGGGGAGGCAAAACTTTGCCGTAAAATAACGCCGTTTCTCCAAGTGAGCCTTTTTCCTCTTGGGGGGGGGAATAAAGAAACCCGAGGGGGCCGGGGGGGCTGCGGTGTTTAACCGGTTTCCGGGCTTGTTGCGCAGCTGTTTCGCAAGAGTCAAACAGCGGCTCAGTTCAAAGCCCAAAACCTCGCGGTTTCAAAGAGTTTTTTCCCCGGTTTGGTCTGAAATGAGCCAAGGACCAGCTCTAAATGACCTCGCAGGCTGGGGAGGACCTGGTTCCCGTTGCATTTTGGGGATAAATCCTCCTCGACGCTCCCCAAATCACCCCATGGCCCTGCAAGACCCGCGAAGGGACCCCGAAGGGGGTGCTGGAAATAGCGGGTGAGAATTTAATCCGCCGGATTGTTTCTCCCCGTTACTGGGAGCGTCTGAAAGGCGACGCCACCGCATTCCTGCAGTATTCATGAAGCCCCGGTGACGGGCAGGCACCCACAGTCCAGCCGGGGACAGCGGGGCAGGGAGAGGGGCACAGCGTCCGTCCGTCCGTCCGCAGGGAGGTAAGGAACTGCCCCGTCGGCGCACATGGGACGGGGCTCAGACCCGGGGGCTTCCCGCAATCTCTGGGCGCTGCAGGACTTGGTCCTGTTGATTTATTTGCTGTCCTTGGCATAGTTAGGGCTGCGGTCATCTGCTCCTGGAGCATGTGTGAGCTTTATAACCACGTTAAAAATAAAATTAAAAAAATATATATAGGCCTTTGCCTATATACGCACAGCTCGGTCCACGTGGCTCTCCTGGCGCCACTCAACAAGCCTCCACCTCTTCTCCAACCTTGTACAAATCTAATTATCCGTCTGCTGCCACAGATGTCTCTCTTCAGCAAGGAGAAATCCCCTCCTTTTTCCACCCCGGTTTGCTTACCGGCGGCGTGTCCTCCTGTCCCGCTCCTAACCTCAGCCAGCGCCCGTTTCCCTGGGGGTCAGCCAAGCCCCGGCGCGCTCGTTGCACCTCACACAGCAGGCAGTGTGGAGTCCTGTGAGGGGGGAAGGATATTTTAACCTGCTTTTTCCTGGGAAATGAGGAGGCTGGGCAGGGAAGGGAAGCTGGAAGGGCTGGCAGGGTGAGACAATGAAGATCCCTGTAGCCAGAGTGCCTGGGACAAGGAGAGGAAGACACTGGGTGTCCCCCAAACTGCAACCAACAGCCACAACAAGGAGCAAAGGGGTCTCAAGGCCACGATTTCCCTGTTTTGGCTGCTTTTGACACCTCCCCGGTACTTCCCCTTAGACCCTGTGAATCTCACCCATCTCTGCCCCACAGGGATGCCACGGGCAGCCGGGCGCTTGGGGCCGGGCACCTGAGGGCGACCCGCATGGAGAACGCCACGGTGCCGCCGGCAGTGGACGTGGACAAAGGCTTCGCCATGGCTTTCGTGGTGCTCATGTGCCTCTTCCTCCTGGCCATGATGGTGCGGTGCGCCAAGCTTATCGTGGATCCCTACAGCGCCATCCCCACCTCCACCTGGGAAGAGGAGCAGATCAACTGAGCCGGGGCGAGCTGGCCCCAGGCACCCCCAGGCACTGCAGCCCCCCAGCACGTCCCCCAGGCCTCCCTCACCACAGGGAGCTCCAGAGCAGCCCAGGACCCACCAACAACCCCAGGACCACCCAGCACCCCAGAACCCTCCAGCACCGTGGAGGTCCCAGGACCCTCAAAGCCACCCGTCACCCCCCAGCACCCTCAGAACTCTCCAGGGCCCTCAGAGGCACCCCCCCCAGCACCCTCAGAGCTCCCCATCACCCCCCAGCCCCCCCCCCCAGGACCCTCAGAGCTCTCCATTGCCCCCCAGCACCCCTAAGGCCCCCCCGGACCCTCAGATCTCCCCACCACCCCCAGCACCTCAGGGCTCCCCCAGGACCCTCATATCTTCCCACCACCCCCAGCACCTCAGGGCTCCTGCAGGACCCTCAGAGCTTCCCATTGCCCGCCAGCACCCCCCGAGCACCCTCAGAGCTCCCCCTTACCCCCAGCACTCCGGCCCCCACCCCACACCCCTAGAGTTCCTCATCACCCCCAGCACCCCAGTGCCCCCCCAGCAGCCTCAGAGCTTCCCATCACGCACCCGCTCCCCCTGCCCAGGACCCACAGAGCTCCCCAGCACCCCCCAGCACCTCAGGGCCCCCCCAGCACCCTCAGAGCTCCTCATTGCCCTCCAGGACCTCAGGGCACCCCCAGGACCCTCAGAGCTCTCCATCACCCCTCAGGGACCCCCCAGGACCCTCAGAGCTCTCCATCACCCCTCAGGGACCCCCCAGCATCCTCAGAGCTCCCCACTGCCCCCCAGCACCTCAGGGCCCCCCAGCACCCCTAGAGTTCCCCTTCACCCCCCAGGACCCTCAGAGCCCCCCAAGGCCCCCCCAACATCCTCAGCGCTCCCCAGCACCCCCCAGCACCTCAGGGCCCCCCAGCACCCTCAGAGCTCCTCACTGCCCTCCAGGACCTCAGGGCCCCCCCAGGACCCTCAGAGCTCTCCATCACCCCTCAGGGACCCCCCAGGACCCTCAGAGCCCCCCAAGGCCTCACAGCATCCTCAGAGCTCCCCACTGCCCCCCAGCACCTCAGGGCCCCCCAGCACCCCTAGAGTTCCCCTTCACCCCCCAGGACCCTCAGAGCCCCCCCAGGCCCCCCAACACCCTCAGAGCTCTCCAGGGCCCACCCAGGACCCATCACCTCAGAGCCACCAGTACCCCCAAGGCCCACCCATCCTCCCCGGCACCCCATCACCGCCCCCTCAGGGCGCCCCACCGGCCTTTCCCATCACCTTCCCGTAGGGGGCAGCACTGAGCCTTTCGCGGGGCGCTGCCCCTTTAAGGGCGCCTGGCTCCTCCCCTCGCGCATGCGCATTGGCCAGGCCCCGGCGACTGGCGGTAACGTCCCGCCCTCGCGCATGCGCAGTGTCGTCACACCGGCCACGGGGGAGTGGTGCGCCTGGAGGGGCGCTGCTGTTACCGGAAGTGACGTCTAGAAGCTTCCGGTGCGGAGGGGGCTCCCCCCCCCTCTTTTCCCTCCTTTTTCCTCCTTCACCCCAACAACCGGGGTCGCGGTGGGCCCCGGAGCTCGGTGAGTGCGGCCTGCCCGAGGGGGGCTGTGGGGCAGGGGGATTGGGGTCGGGGGGGGACAGCGGGGCTGAGGAGCGGGGGGACCTGGGGGAGCTGTGAAGGGCCCGGGGGGGCTGTGGGGCAGGGGGAGTTGTGGGGTGTGTGAGGGGCCCGGAGGGGGCTGTGGGGCAGGGGGAGTTGTGGGGTGTGTGAGGGACCCGGAGGGGGCTGTGGGGCAGGGGGAGTTGTGGGGTGTGTGAGGGGCCCGGAGGGGGCTGTGGGGCAGGGGGAGTTGTGGGGTGTGTGAGGGGCCCGGAGGGGGCTGTGGGGCAGGGGGAGTTGTGGGGTGTGTGAGGGGCCCGGAGGGGGCTGTGGGGCAGGGGGAGTTGTGGGGTGTGTGAGGGGCCCGGAGGGGGCTGTGGGGCAGGGGGAGTTGTGGGGTGTGTGAGGGGCCCGGAGGGGGCTGTTGGGGCAGGGGGAGTTGTGGGGTGTGTGAAGGGCCCGGAGGGGGCTGTGGGGCAGGGGGAGTTGTGGGGTGTGTGAGGGGCCCGGAGGGGGCTGTGGGGCAGGGGGAGTTGTGGGGTGTGTGAGGGGCCCGGAGGGGGCTGTGGGGCAGGGGGAGTTGTGGGGTGTGTGAGGGGCCCGGAGGGGGCTGTTGGGGCAGGGGGAGTTGTGGGGTGTGTGAGGGGCCCGGAGGGGGCTGTGGGGCAGGGGGAGTTGTGGGGTGGGGGCTGTGGGGCAGGGGGAGTTGTGGGGTGGGGGCTGTGGGGCAGGGGGAGTTGTGGGGTGTATGAGGGGCCCAGAGGGGGCTCTGGGGCAGGGACTTTCAGAGGCCGAGGGGTTGATGGAAACTTGCGAATATGAGCAAATTGGAGGGTGTAAGAGAGCGTAAGGGTGCTGGGGGATTGGTGGGGGCTTGGGGCTGCACGGGGCTGTGGCAGCACTGGGATGAGGTGCTGCAGAGGAATGGGGTTTGGGGGTGCAGTGGGGGTCATTGGTCAGCTGCTTCGGTGTGAGAAGGGCGGTAGGATGGGACGTGTTGGGAACTGGGGGCTGACAGGGGTTGGTTGGGCAATTGGGGTGCATTTGGGAGGGGGGTGGGAGTGCAGCTGGGAGGTGTGGGGGGGCTGTGGGCTGCCTTTGCGTTTGTAGGGCTGGAGGAAAGTGTGTGGGGTCGTGGCTGGGGGTGGCCTGGGTGCAGCTGGGAGGGAAATGTGGGCAGGGGGAGCTAGATGGAGCTGGAGTGGGGTGACAGGAGAGACGACGGGGGTGCGGGATGGGGCTGGCAGAGGAGCAGGAGGTGAGGCGGGGTTGGAGATGGGTGTGCTTAGACGCGGAATGCAGGGAGAGGCGAGAGTGGGGAGCGCTGCGGGAAGGGGGAAGGTGTTTGCGGGTACTGCTGATGGCGAGCAGACTTCAGAGTAATGGAGGCTGGATGCGTTATCGCCAGACACAGCTCGAAGGGGGACGCGGGGGCTGCTGGCCTGGACAGATGAAACTGCTGGGGCCATCCTTGGGGCTGGATGTTATAATGTTCCTTAAACACCACAGGCAGGGCAGGACAGGGGCTCTTCTGCGCTGCTGTGTGAAGGTGAAGCTGTGGGACAGGTTGGAGAGGCACCTGCGCGGTTCGGCTGCCAGGTGAGGCAGAGGGTTGGGAACTGCTCCGCAGGTTTTGCGGAGGGGAGGGCGCTGAGGTGGGGAAGCATAAGGCTCCGGCGTTCAGCAGGTTCAGACAGTCTGAGCAGAGATCAGAGGAGACGTCAGGAATCCCTGGTTGTCCTGGGAGCCTCTGGCTCCACAGCGTGCTTGCGCTTCGGTCATTTTAGGCTCTTCGTGATGTTATCCTAACAACATATAGAACAATTTTTCCTGACTAGCTTTCAAAAGTTGGAGCTTCTGTTCTTGCAAGCGCTGTGCCTCAGGGGTATGGGCTACAGCAGTAGGGTTTCACTGGCCTTTTCTCACCTCTTTGGGGTGTCACGTGCAGCAGAAATGGATTCCAAGGAGATCAAAGAGCTGCAGCAAGAAGTGATGGAAGAGCTGGGAATCTCCATGGAGGAGCTCCAGGATATCATTGACAAAGAGCTGGAGAAGTTTGAGTGCGTGAAGCAGAGGAAGCAGCAGCTGGAGGAGCTGGAGAAGTGTGTGAAACAGAAGGAAGAAGAGGTGGCTCGCGTTGATCGGCTCTTTGATGACGCTTCGAGGTGGGCGCGCTTGGAATCGCAGCCACGTGTCAGTGTTGGGCCTCAGAGCAGAGGAGAGGGAGATCATTTGATGAACGCTGCCCATTTCCCTTCGCTGTATACTGATGCTGTGATTCTGCATCGGTTCGTTTGTATGTGGTTATTGAGGGATAATTAAAATTATTCCCCTGTGGCTTTAAATCCTTCATGTGAATGCTCTTCCCTCACCTCATCACGGTTGTATTTAATTAGCAGCTCCCCAGCGGTCAATTCCTATTTCCTTCTGCAGTGCCGTGGGAGGTACAGCTGGGCTCACCTTGTCTTCTCCTGTCTCTGCCCTTCTCTTTTTCCCCAGAGCTATTGATAAATGCGAGATACTGGTGAAGGATCTGTACTCCAAGCTGGGCCTCCAGTACCGGGAGAGCAGTTCTGAGGACGAGGACTTGGCTGCCAAGCCCATGGAAGTGATTGAGATCCCAGATGAGGATGACGACGATGTTATGAGTATCGATTCGGGCTGGAAGCACAGTTCAGTATCTCGTTGCACCAGCTGGGACTGAGGGGAGGGATGGAGATCGGAGCGTGTCCTGGAGGAGGGTGGGAATGAGAGGGATCAGAGTAGGGGTATCGTCAAGTTGGCCATAAGCCGTACTGGTCCGGAAGCAGGAGAGGATCGGGTAGGAAATGCTGTTAGCTCGTGAGGACCATCACTGCTTGCATGGTCTGCTGGGGCCTGTAACTATTTGGTGGTTCCTGGAGTCCCAAACTGGGACTTCTCGCTTTTCCCACCTGCCTGCCTGTTGTCCCCATCAAATGCTGCCCCTGCTCTGGGGAAGCTGCCTGTGCAGCACGCTGTGCCTCTAGAAAGGGTGGATTAGTGACAGCCTTGCTCGGGTACGGTTCTTCACAGGGACAGAGAAGGCTTTTGAATAGATGCTTTTCTCTGTTCCCTCTTCTTTCGGTAACTAGGATGGATTTTTTTCCTCCCTAAGACATTTTAAACCACTTTTTTTCTCTTTAAACACAGGCAATAGTCCCAGAATCGCAAAGGATCAGACTCTGGTGAGTTGGAAGAGACCTGACTGTAGTCTACTTCTGCAGCAGGGTTGTGCTGGAACACTTAGGAGATCATTATATTTGGTGAAAGCAAAGGAAAGGTTCTTCATATTTTCTTTCTCTTTCCTTCCCTTCAGCTGCGGGAAGCCATGGCTGCAATGAGAAAGTCTGCCCAGGATGTTCAGAGATTTATGGATGCCGTGAACAAGAAAACAAATGCCCAGGATTCACGAAAAGGTCAGCGTCTGAGAGCTTCCCGGGGCCGGCAGCCCTGTGTGCCCTTACCCCGGTCCTGTCTGAGTCCTACAGCTGTTGGTTTTCCTTCTGAAAAAGAAAATAACTATTCTATTTCCCCGCTGGAAAGATGCATTAGGACGTATTGATTCCAAGTTCCTCTTTTTCTGTAAGACTTTTCCAAAAGCAAATACAAGTGGTGCAGTTTCTATAACATGAAAACATTTTAATGATGTTTAAACCTCCCTCGCTGGTTATTCCGTCCAGTAAAACTGAGGCACTTAGGCTGACTGAGGTAAAGGAAAGCTAAAGAACGCCTCCTGCCTCAGGTCTGACATGTTCTTCCAGTTGCATACGTAAGAGCGGGAGCCTTGGAGCAGTTTCTAACCCGTTTTCTGGTTGTTGTTCCCTGGGTAGGTGCACAGACCCCTCAGGAAACTCCTGGCACTGTCCAACCCGTTGGCCCTGCAGCGGCCGGCAGTGATCTCAGCAACGACGGTGATCTGAACGTTGGCATGAGGATCCTGGGCAAGAAGAGAACCAAAACGTGGCACAAAGGAACTCTGATTGCGATCCAGACAGTCGGTACGTCACCTGCTTGCTGCTGCGTCTCGGTACCCGTGGCTTTCACAAAGCTTTGGGTGGGTAGCGTTGATCAGGCTCGGAGCAGGTTCCCTCCCGTGTCACGGCACCTAGTGCCACCTGGAACGAGCTGTGAAAGCAACACATCTCCACAATCATATTTTACCTTACAAATTTAATTTCTGAAAAGCTTTCAAATAAGTTCTGAACTTGGATCAGAATGGTACATGGCATTAGACCTCTCGTGTGAAATCACTTGGCTTTTATTTATCTTGCTGTGTTGAAATGTCTTTCAGTTGCTGGTAAGAAGTACAAAGTGAAATTTGATAATAAAGGGAAGAGTTTGCTTTCTGGCAACCACATCGCTTACGATTACCACCCCTCACCCGAGAAACACTACGTTGGCAGCAGAGTTGTGGCAAAATACAAAGATGGGAATCAGGTTTGGCTGTACGCTGGCATTGTGGCTGAAACCCCAAACGTAAAGAATAAAGACAGGTATGAATTCTCCTCCACAGTCCTGTACCCCTCTCTCTCTTTTGTTTTTGTTTATTTCTTTTGGGTTTAGGAAAAAGAAGAAAAGAAAAGGTATATTTGTATATTTGCTGTTGCGAGAGCTAAATTCTTTTCTGCCCTTTCCGTGGATGTAGTTCTGAATGTTGTTGCTTCAGTCTTTCTTATCTCTGAAAGCTCTGGGTGGAGCTTTCATTCTGTTACTCATGTCCCTGAGTCAGAAATTATATCTGGTAATTCATTCAAATTATCGCACAAATGTAAGTCTGTGCTGCTCAAGGCGTAAAACGTAGCGTTAGGAAATACGAGCCCTAGAAGCGTTTAGTGCCAGCAGTGTTGCCAAAGCACTTAAGGAGAAGAAACAGCAGGTCTGAAGCAGCCTTTTCCGTCGCGTATAAATAAGGGGCAGGGCTGCTTCGGTGTTGTGGTTCGGGCTTGTGGTCTTTCTGAGAAGATTCATAAAGGGTATAATAACCCAGTTTGTTTCAAATGGGGATCTGCCATAAATGCCTAATTGTGTAAAGTTCTATCTGATATGCGTTTAATAACTGAAAATGAACTGCATTTATTACTCGGATTGCAAATTTACTGCTCCTGGCTAGGCTGGCTGTAATGCTGATCTCTCATGATGCAACCTTTATGCAGCTCCGTATCCTGAAGTTGTTATCAGAGGCACGCGGTGCGAAGCGGGTGCCGTATCCAGCCTTGGGGTGTCCCCCTTCGAGCTCCCGGTCCCCCGCGGGCACTGGGAATTCTCATACTGTCTCCTGTCTGCAGGTGGAGCCCTGGAGGTGTCCCCTAGCTCTCTCCCTGTGGCTCAAGTTATAGTGTGCAGCCTCCGCTGCTGCTTTGTCCCAAAGGCTCCAAAAAAATATCATTTCTTGCAGAGATTAGGAGCAATTAAACTGTCTGTTCTCTTCCTTTACCTCCTGTGGCTGAGGCACAGAGGGAATCTGGAGCTGAGGGAAGGAGGTCTGGCTGCGCTGTGCTGCTGGGGAGCCTTTGGGCAGCCTCTCTGGGCTTTGGGAGCGCAGGGATAGCTCGGGGCTGGGGAAGAGCTGCTCTGAAACAGCCGAGGGAAGTGGCAGTGCTGTAAAGCTCATCATCTCCTGGCAGAAATGATCACTTCGGGCTGTCCTCATCCACCGTGTCTGATTTGTGGGCCCTTGGGACGGGCAGGGGAGACAGCAGGGGTGCTCCACTTCCATTATGTGACGTGGAGCTGCGTTTTATTCAGCTGCATGTCTAATTCCAGCTTCCAATGCTTGTTCTCTTTGCTCTTCTCCAGGTTCCTGATCTTCTTTGATGATGGCTACGCCTCATATGTCAAGGAGTGGGAGCTGTACCCAATCTGCAGGCCACGTGAGTGATCTCTGCCTCTCCTATGTCCCAACGCTGGAATTGTGTGGAGACCCTTTGGGTGTATGAAGGAGCCTGAGCTCAGAGGACAGGGGACGGACTCCACGTCCCCTCCAGTGCTGTCCCTGTAGACGTTTGCTTTGCATAGGAGGGTGGAGGAAATCGTGATTTGTTACCGGCAGAGTGAGTGTGCTGTGACTCCCTGCACTCTGGCTGCGTTAGCATGGTTGGATGCCCTACCGCCAAAATTCCGGCCACTCAGGATTGCTGCTTGGCTGTTCTTATGTAAAAATCCATCTGGGATCTCCTCGAAAAAGAGCTAAAGATTCCCTTTGTAAGAGTCTCTCCTCTTCTTTCCCTTTCTCCCATCCGTCCCTTTCTGAACAGTGAAAAAGACCTGGGAAGACATCGAGGATGTTTCCTGTCGCGATTTCATCGAGGAGTACATCACGGCCTACCCCAACCGTCCCATGGTGCTGCTGAAGAATGGCCAGCTGATCAAAACGGAGTGGGAAGGGACCTGGTGGAAATCCAGAGTGGAAGAAGTGGATGGCAGCCTGGTCAAAATCCTTTTCCTGGTAGGGCGATTTCCCTTCTCCCATTAGAGGGGGAAGATGGGCTTCAATTGGAGTCTGGGGGGGGCTGATGCTGGTGGGCCCATCAAGTCCGGTTTCCTTGCTAATGCCGGACGGGGTCCTGGAGCAAGCACGTATTTGGCTTTGTAGGTAGACCGCCAGTTTCTACTGGTGGGAAGGTGAGACTCCTTCATTTGCACGGCGAAAGCTTCAAAAGCCTTTTAAAGCATTTTGCATGTGAAACTTTAAAGTGGTAGATGAATAAGAAACAAAATCCGTCATCTGCGGGTATTCTGTCCTGGTCCTCTTCTTGACGTAAACACCTAGCCGTGTCTTCTGTCCGAATACAAGCGCTGGTCTGAGAAGCGGGAGAAAAACTGAGCAGAAGCCGCGATATTCAGCTTGCTTAAATTCTACAAATTGCGGAAGGGGAGCAGATGTGCTACCCGTGCCCGCTTGGCTCCCTTCCCGTCTGGATAACTGCGTGGCCACTGGGGCTGGGGAAGCCATTGCGCACTTGCAAATTTAACCTCCCTGTCCCAGAGCAGGTTCGGTTTGCGCAGAGGCCGTAGCCTGTCTTCCTGAGGGAGTCTGATTTTTCCAACTGTGCCTCGTTAGTGAGCCGTTGGGCTAAAAATACAACTGCGTTTGAAGGTTGGGGTCTTGGTGTTGGGCCTCTTTCTAGATTTGGTTTGTATTCAATGTTCCCCCAGCTACGATGAATTACTGCCTTTGTCCTCTCTTGGCTGCATGGTCTTTCAAGAGCCTTCAGGTCAATGCTTTCCCTCCTTTCCATTCGATTCTGCTCACTGTAAAAGCACGCTGCCGTCTCCCAGGCCTGTATCGTACCTCTGGAAGCTCTTGCCGTAGGTGCTGTGAGTGTTGCCTTCTCCTTGCTGCAGGACGACAAACGCTGCGAGTGGATTTACCGGGGTTCCACGCGCCTCGAGCCCATGTTCAGCATGAAAACTTCCACAGCCTCCACCCAAGAAAAGAAGCAAAGCGGACAGGCGAGGACACGTCCCAATGTCGGTATGTGGCATCTTTTTCTTTAATGCGGATCCCGGAATTTGAGCGAACCCATTGTGGGTTGGCGGGGGCGGGTGGGTGGGTTTTGGTTTTTGTTTGGGTTTGGTGAGGTTTTTTTAGCAGAACTCCTGGCGGTTTAAGATCGACAGCGGGCTTTTTCTCCTGGTGTAAAGATGCTGCAAAACCAGACTGGGGTTGTGTGAAGTGGTCAGAATCTGTTTGGGGTGACTGGCTGTGACTCGGGGCTCAGCCAGCGATCCGGCGCTAATCGCAGATGCCTCTGCATTGGTTGCCTTTGGGGACTAAATCAATATTTTGTGGCTGGTGCAACAGACTTTGGTTGACGGTAGAGACTTTTCCTGTTAATACTTTGCTTTTTCCCCTTCCCCACTAGGTGCTGTCAGGAGCAAAGGGCCTGTGGTACAATATACACAAGATTTAACGGGAGCTGGTACCCAGTACAAACCTTTAGAGCAGATGCAGGCAGCCTCGCTGGCTGCACGGTCCGTTTCTCCGCAGCCTGCTGAGATGGAGTAAGTACTTGAATCGGTTCTCTGCTTCCACCACTGCCTCCTTGCATTTCGTCTCCAGTGCTCAGCTCTTTCAGGCGCCACCCTTTGCTGGGTAGAGCAATCCTCAGGTGCAGGTTTCCTCCATGGCTTGTTTCCTCGTTACACAAATTGGTTTTAGTCACGCTTCTAGGGGTTGTTCTGTAGATAAAGGCTGCTGGATGAGTAATTGGGGGCGGGAGAGCTGACAGCCCAGTACCCCCTGAGCCAAATGCCGTGTTCTTACTCAGGGCTAAAGCTTCGCACTTGATGTATTTCCGAGTTAGAACGTTTGCTCCGTTCTCTTCTGAAAATCTGAATTGCTCCCTCGTGTCACGATCCAGGCACTGGCCCCCGGCTGCCTTGTATTCCTCCACTTGGACTGACCTGCTCGCAGACCTCGATGACTTACGAGGCACTGAGAACTCGGGATCAGTGGTTGGTCTCGGTGGTCACAGACCAAACCTGATAACGCTAAGCCACGGCCAAGTCGCACACGTGCCTCCTGCCGCCAGGGGCCCAAGCGGGACGTTCTCGGAGGTGCAGGCTAGTGCCGAAGGAGACCTGGATGAAGGAGGAACTCGGCCTTGTGATGAAGGGAGCGTGTTGGAGAACACCAGGGTACCTGAGCGTGTGCTCTGGGACTTTAATAACTTTCTAGGGGAGAGAGATGCTGTCCCGGTTCATTTTTGTCACCACTGTGGATTTCCTATCCGAATTTATGGACGCCTGGCCCCCTGCCAGCATGTCTTCTGCTGTGACTGTGCCTTGCTGCATGGGCAAAAGGGAGAAAGGAGATGTCCCAGCTGCAAGGAACCTGTGCAGCAAGTGGATCTTTATTCACCGGATGCTCTCTAGGTGTAGGAGCATCTAAGAAACCCCTCCTGCCCTCAGCCTGCGGTCTCAGGACCGGGTTCCTCTCCGAGTACCGGTGCAATACGACCCATTCTGCCCCTGGATGTGGGAGCTAGCTTGGAAACACTCCTCCTGTGCCGTTCTGACCAAGACTTGAGAATCGAAGCCGTACTAGCCTTGCTCCTCATCTCTTACGTGACCAAGCAGAGAGGCCGATGCTGAAGGAGGCCTGCTGCAGCGCGAGCAGTGCAACGCTGGCTCCTCCGCCGCCCGTCCGGGGCCCCACCTGCGCGCAGGGGAAGAGCTGGGCTGTCGCCCTGAGGCTGGCGCGCCCTGAGCTGTCCGGCGTGTAGGAAGGATGTGCGATGAAGATGATTAAGTTGGACTGCGGTGCCCAGCCAGCCCGAGTCTCGTTGGCTGACGAATCTCTCCTTTTCCATTTAACAGCCCTTGCAGTGGTTACAAGAAATGCTTTTCTTTTTTTTTTGTCTCTGCCCACAGAAGCTTTGACTTTAGGATCTTGTTTTCAGATCTGATAGAAGCAGACACTACGGACGTTTCCCTGCCCTGCTGTTAAATTGTGAACTGCTTGAAGACAACTGGTTTTTAACACTGACTGAAGGCAGCATACTATATCCGTGTCCCCGCTGTCCCGAGGGAGACTGTTGGGTTAAAAACATACTGGTTTTAGATCATTAAAACTGGGAGAATGTTTCTTCACTCTGGTGTTTTGTTTAGTCTGAGGAAGGCTTGGTTCTCTACCCTCTCTAGTCTCACTTCCAACTTCTTCTGCAGTGCTAGGGAGCTGCTCTCAGCCATTTCTGACTGTGTAAAGCCCGTTGACGGAAGCTTTTTTTCTCTTGCTCTTGAATTCTGAAATGTGCGTTAACACCTTACTTTTAAGGCAGATGTTTGCAGAAACGGTCGCCCCCTCCTGCTCTCACTGTCTCCTCCCTTTCTGCCCTGATAACGTAGCTATGGTCTTCCGCTTGTGGAAAAACCAGTGGCTGGTTTAGGGTGTTTTTCTGTTTAATGGGTGTAAATGGATTGGAAACCTCCCCTGTTGTCTTCCCAAAGTGTGAGGCCGAGTGTCTTCCAGGTGGCTCCCACCTTCCCGGTGTTGTGCGCCGGGCTGCAGAGGTGTTTGGGAGCCCCTCGTAGCCCTTTTCGTCAGTGATGTTATTACATTCCCTTGTACAAGCTTATCTTGTTACTCGGTGCGGACAAAAGCCCTCTGTGCTTGTTGTTCCTCCCACTGCTCAGCGCTGTAGCACTGACTGAGCCTCTGTAAACTCTTGTTTCTGCTATTGCAGGGGTTTCTTCATGCACCGGTTTGTCCGGCTGCCTGAAATGAAGGCCTTGGGCATCCTCGTTACACTCCCTCTCACCCTTGTGCCTCAGTTCCAAATAAATAGCACTATGTCAGAGGGCACTTTTAAACGTGGCTGAGTTCTGGCATGCGGTTGGGGTTGTAGTAGCACAAGTAGTCAGAAATGGGCTGATTTTCACACTCGTTAGGAAAAATCTGCTCGGTTTTACTTGGATGGGGCACTGTTGCTGACTTCCGTGGTGGAGTGTTATTTTGACAGCCCTGTCTGTCTAAATCCTGCCGGTTGCGTGAGCGTTTGCCTCTTGCAAATTGCCTCCCTTCTTCCCTCGTGCAGGTGCTCCGACAGTCAGCTGGCCCAGTCGAGGAAACAAGTGGCCAAGAAAAGCACTTCCTTCCGTCCTGGCTCCGTGGGCTCTGGGCAGTCATCACCTTCTTCGCCTGTCCTAAGCGATACGCCTCCGGCGGGAAGGACCGGTGCGGCCCAGCAGCATCGGTAAGCAGCGCTTGTCTGCACTCAATACAAATCCCTGCCTCCTTGTGAGAGTTCGGGCCGCTTGTTTGGTTTAGTGCAGGTTTGTTTTGTTACGGACTGACACCTTTGTTTGCCAGTTTGTCCGTTCCTGAGCATTTGTCTTCCTTTTACCTTGTTCTCCCTCCCCGACAACTGTTCGTTACGTTTTGCGGTTGGCTTGAGCTTGGAGGGTCTCTTATCAGTTCTGACCAGAACTTACCCCAGTGGGACCCTGGCCAAAGCCTCCGACCCTGCTTGTTTTTAGAAGACTCTTGTTTTTAGAAGACTCCTGTTTCTACAAGCTTTCTGAGGCCGGGGGGGAGCCGCTATTAATGTAAATCTGCAGGTGGCTTTTCCACAGTGGTGGCTTTTGCACACTGGTGGCTTTGTGGCAATCAATCCACAGCACAGAAGCCGTTGATCCCAGTTCTGAGACCACAACCAGCTTGTGGTTGTTTCTGCTTCCCTAGGTCTGATTCGGGGTGGGTTTTTTTTGGTGTTCTCTGCTGCTGGTGACACTCCCTGGGGGGCCTGCCCAGCCTTGCTCCCAGGGGACGCTGGAGCTTGTGTCTAACTGGACTAAGCAGCAAAGCCAACGGGGTGTCCCAGCATGTAACCAGCAGCTGCTTTGATAGGAATGAAGTGCCTAAAATCCCTTTGCGGTTTGAGGAGAAAGCACCGCTCTTCCTTAAGCCGCGGTTGCTCAGTGTATGCCTTTCCCCGTACCAGGCTCTCCAGCGGCCAGGCAGGCAGCGGCACGGCACAGGCCTTCCACGGCATGATGGACCGCGTGCCCAACGAGCCCTCTTACCGAGCCCCGCTGGAGAAACTCTTCTACCTGCCGCACGTCTGCAGCTACACCTGCCTGTCCCGCGTCCGCCCCATCTGCAGCGATCAGTACCGCAGCAAGAACCCTCTGCTCATCCCGCTGCTCTATGACTTCCGACGGATGACGGCCCGCCGACGGGTTAACCGCAAGATGGGCTTCCACGTCCTCTACAAGACGCCCTGCGGGCTCTGCCTGCGGACCATGCAGGAGATCGAGCGCTACCTTTTCGAGACAGACTGTGACTTCCTTTTCCTGGAGATGTTCTGCCTGGACCCGTACGTGCTGGTGGATCGCAAGTTCCAGCCCTACAAACCCTACTACTACATCGCAGACATCACCAAGGGCAGGGAGGACGTGCCGCTGTCCTGTGTCAACGAGATCGATAACACCCCGCCTCCGCAGGTGGCCTACAGCAAGGAGCGTATCCCCGGCAAAGGCGTTTACATCAACACCAGCTGGGAGTTCCTCGTGGGCTGCGACTGCAAAGACGGCTGCAGAGACAAGTAGGTGACTCCTCGTGTGTCGCTGGGCCTGGAGGGTGGGGGACAGCCCCTGGACCGCGCCGCCTGCCCTGATAACAGCCCAAGGCGGACCTGCTCTGGGCTATGAGCCCACGCAGCTCTGGTGGGGCGCGGGTTTCGACTCCGGGTCAAGTCCTGTGTGCCCACTCTGCGTCTACACATGCGGAAAGATGCGATTTCTTTTTCTTCTTGCAAAAGCGGTGTGTAAAATTAACTTCTGGCTGTGTTTTTCTGTGTGTGTGTCTCTAGATCGAAATGTGCCTGTCACCAGCTGACAGTCCAGGCGACTGGCTGCACCCCAGGTGGGCAGATCAACCCCAATTCGGGATACCAGCACAAGAGGCTGGAGGAATGCCTCCCGACAGGGTGAGCAGAAGCGCCTCTTCTCCTTCCCTCACAAATACCACCCTCAGAACTTGGCCTCTGATGCTATCGGAGAGGCAGAATTTCCCAGAGCTGAGTGCGGACAGTGCAAACCTGCCTCTGTTCTCGATTCATCTGCTAATGTGCGGCCTGGGATCTCAGTGCATTACCGTAGGATGTGGCAGCTACGCTCTCCGTGCTCTGCTGAGCTTTAAGCCGCCGCCACGAGTCCCTTTGCGTCGTTACCGGTCCAACACCGAGTCTCGGGATGTTGCTTTCTCAGGGACGATGTCACTGTTCTGCTTTCTTTCAGAGTTTACGAGTGTAACAAGAGGTGCAAGTGCAACATTAACATGTGCACCAATCGCTTGGTCCAGCACGGGCTCCAGGTCCGACTGCAGTTATTCAAGACGCAGAACAAAGGCTGGGGCATTCGCTGCCTCGATGATATTGCGAAAGGCTCTTTCGTCTGCATCTACGCAGGTAGGCTCTCACCCTGCTGAACAAGCAGGTAGAAGCCTCTTCTCAGGTGCTGTGAATAAAAAGCCTTTGGGGCAGTGCTCTTCCAGGGGTCACGTGGATTTGGATAGGAATCTGCTTTGTTTTGGGTCAGGACGGGGGGAATAAATATTTGAAGCGATCTGGTTGTGTCAGGCCTGAGATCTGGGCTTTGTTTATCGCTAAACACAAAGCCCAACAGAACGGGTGCGAAGCTCTTCCTGTGCTTGTTAAGGGGACAGGAAAGCGAAAACTTAGATGATGAACGTGCGGCACTTTGATTTCCCGATTGCTGCCCCTCCCTTGCCCGAGTCTGAACCGAGATGCTGCAGAGACCAGGGTGGCTGCAGTGCCAGTGTCAAGAGAAGCGCTCGCGTCCCCAGCGTCGTTTCTGCCCGCTGCGGGTGAATCAACGCGTACCTGCTTCCTGTTTACATCGACCCAGTCGCTGGGACGTCGGCACGAACCCCGAAAATGCAGAAGTTGCGCAGCATGGTTGCGTTAACTCTGAAATGAAACTGACCGCGGGCAGTGCCTGCGTTCTGGGGCTCTGGTTTCTTGCCCTTAATGTTGCCTCTGCGCTACACCCTGGCCTCCTTCAGAGGAAACACAGTCACCCTGTTTGAGTTGCTGTTTAGAGATTTCCTTGGCGGAAGGCTGGATGTTAGCAAGGGCCCGCTTTAAATCAGCCACGTGCTTCAGGTTTTCATTACTTTGAGTATTATGGTGATATGTTGTCCTTTCCCAGCCCAGCTTTGGCATAAGGTGGTGTCGGTCCCATTTGCTCCTCAACGAGCCTTTGGGGAGGATAAAATGTATGGGGTAGGAATGTCATCCCTGGAAAACTCACACTTGGTTTTCTATTCCCCACCCCCCAGGGAAGATCCTCACAGATGACTTTGCCGACAAAGAGGGCTTAGAGATGGGTGACGAATATTTTGCAAATCTGGATCACATTGAGAGCGTGGAGAACTTCAAGGAGGGCTACGAGAGCGACGCAAAATGCTCTTCTGACAGCAGCGGGGTGGACCTCAAGGACGAAGAGGAGGAAAACACAGGCACTGAGGAGCAGGAGGAGTCCAACGAGGACAGCTCTGACGATAACTTCTGCAAGGACGAGGACTTCAGCACCAGCTCGGTATGGCGCAGCTATGCCACACGACGGCAGACCCGGGGCCAGAAGGAGAACGGGCTGTCAGAGACGGCCTCCAAGGACTCGGGGCTCACCCGGCAAATCAGCCACGACGAGATGGCGGTGGCTGCCTCCTGTAAGCTGCCGGTGTCGGAGGAGACCTCCAAGAACAAAGTGGCTTCGTGGCTGAGCTCCAACAGCATGTCTGACGGCTTCCAGGACAATGACAGCGCCTCCTCCTTCAAGATGAGCGAAGGCAGCGAAGCCAAGGCCAGCAAAGCGGAGCTCCCTGCGGAGAGAGAGAAAGCCTCCGCTCCTGCCCTGGGCAACGAGGACGGAGAGGCAAAGGCATCAAAGAAAGAGGTAAGGGAGGGCTGTGGGACTGGGAGATGAGTATCTCCTGCCTTGGGGGCACGGATGAGGAAACAGAGCTGTAGAGATACGCCTCAGCTCTGCTCTTGCTCGAATGGCTTCTCTGCCCATCCAACACGGCTAGGAGGGGCTGCTCGGTGTCCGCTCGCCCTTGGTCTTTGCGGTGGTGGGGTAGGGAGGTGCCTTTCCCCTTCCTGGGGGGACTTGGGGCACAAGAGGCTGCAAAGAAGCCGCTCAACATGAGATGAGCTGAACATCCCTCCTGCCCTGGGCGCTCCAGGCTTGTGCAGCTCTGGGAGAGGGAGCCGCCGCCTGCCCGGGTACCTGAGGTGGCGCGGAGAGCGTTCAGACAGGGCTGGGGGCAACAGCGGGGTGGAGGTGCTCTCCGTCCACTGCCTGCTCTGGAGAGGGGACTCGGAGACCCGCTGTGTGGAGGGTGGGAGACCTGTGGTCGTAACCTGGCTCTTCTGGAGCACCACCTGGACCGGGTGTCACGCTGAGCGGTGGGGACACCGGGCTTCTCACACCCGCCGTGGTGGTTGGGGAGCATTTCCACAGGAAGGCTGAAGAGTGCTCCAACGGGGAGAGATTTTAACCTTCTGTACTTCTCCCCTCTGCAGGAACCTGAAGATTCAACCAAAATTCCTGGGTAAGGTTCCTCAAATTGTATTTTCCTGCTTTTTTTTTTTTCTCCAAATATCGCTCGGAGTGAATTGCTGCAGCTCTGGGGCTGCCCCTGAGCTCTGTTAATGCCATTGCCAGAGTGAGCTGAGAGGTTGGGAGGGTTTGGGCTTGGAGACGGCAGTCTTGTCCAGCTCCCAGCTTTCCTCGGCCGCTGTGTCTCTGCCTGGCGCGCGGACGGGCTCCTGGAGATGCCAGGGCGACGCGCTCTTGTCCTCCCCCCCCTCAGGCTAAGCGACTTGGGAAGGATGTATGGCTACAACCCGAGCCCTCCCAAGCTGGAAGGAATCCGGAGGCCGACGAGCAAAACCGCCCTGCTCCAGAGCAGACGGCATTCCCTCGCCCAGCAGCCCGCCACGGATGTAAGCGGTGATCCTTCGGGCTTGGGGCACGGGCTGGGAGGGGTGGGCCTGGCTCTGCCGCAACTCCAGACCAGTTTGGTGAAGGCCTTGGGTTGTTTCTACGCCGCTTTCCTTCCCAGTTGAGCACTGGCACAGGGCTTGTGGTTCAGCGTTGTGATTTCCTGGAGAGGGGTTGATTTTCTTCGGACGGTGGGTGTCCTTCGTGGTTCTGAAAACCCAAAAAAAGAGGACAGCGTGGTGTTGGGCCGTGTGTTATAATGGGATGTAGCATACCCAGCACACCAGGGAGCCATTGCTTGGGGCTGGGAAGCCATCCTGGGGGATGGTCTCTGCTTTTTTGGGGTCTTCTCCCTTCCTTGTGAAGCGCAGAGCGCCTACGGGTGCAGGTTCACGAACCTGGGGCAGTCTGGGTGCCACAGGACTGACCGGCGCCCTGAAACCCCACTGCTGTGTCAAATGTTGGGCTGTGAGATGGGGTTTCTGTCCCCTTCCAGCTCTGATCACAGCGTCCGCCTGTGCCGTCCGCTTCAAAAGGGCTTCTTGGAGCACAGCGGTCCTCTGCTAAAAGAGCAAAATGCTACTGGGGGGAAAAAAGGGAGTCCTGACCGTGGCTTGGAGAGCGATGGGGCGATGCTCTCCCCTGACCCAGGGTGCGCTCAGGAGCTGTCGATGCCTCTCCACAGGACGTGCTGACCCTGTCGAGCAGCACGGACAGCGAGGGGGAGAGCGGGCAGGTGGCGGCGGGGCAGGCCCAGGGCACCACCAACGACAGCGACGACATCCAGACCATTTCCTCGGGCTCCGAGGAAGAGGAAGGGGATGACAAGAAAAACCCCTCATCTGGGTCAGGTGAGGACAGCTGCTTGGGGGAGGAACAAGGGCCAAGTGCGGAACCCACAGAGGTACAACAAGAAATTCTGGCCAGAAACCACCGGGAAGGGCTGATGAGGACATAGCAGCTGCGAGCGTGGCGCGTGCTGCCCCAGGCACCTGTGAGCTATGTCTAACGCCCGAGGTCTGAAGCTTCCCCGTGTGCTGTTTGAGACAGAACTGCAAAACCCAGCCCTCCAGTACAGATATTTGTAGATATCTAAGAAAAAACAACGGTGAGACTTCTTATGGGGGGGGTCTCCAGGCTCCGCTGGGTCGAGCGGAGAGCTGGGGGATTCCCGGGAGCCGTGCCGGGGTGGTGGCTTAGAGCTGAGCTGCATCCCTAAGGCGTTTGTTACCCCCCCCGTGTGAGGGAGGAGAGCGGCTTGGGGCAGCAGCACCGCTGTGGGGTTCCTCTTCTGGCAGATGGAGAGGAAACACGGGGGGGTCTTTGCTCCTCTCTTGCGGCAGGTCCCGTGAAGAGGCAGGTGGCGGTGAAATCCACCCGAGGCTTTGCCTTGAAATCCACTCACGGCATCGCCATCAAATCAACCAACATGGCAGCGGCCGACAAGGGCGAGAGCGCGCCCGTCCGCAGAACCACCCGCCAGTTCTACGACGGAGAGGAGTCCTGCTACATCATCGATGCCAAGCTGGAAGGGAACCTGGGCCGGTACCTCAATGTGAGTCCCTGCCCTTGGCGGGGGACGAAGGGGGAACGGCCCGTGGCAGCTGAGAAGGGAAAAGGACGTATTTGGGGTGACCTGTCCTTTCAGTGGGCATGCTCCTCCCCAAGACTAGATAAATACAGTAAAAAAAAAAAAAAGAAATATAATAAAGTGGGAAAAGAGCAGGAGTAGGAGGGTGGTTTCCCCGCCCCCGGTGAAACAGGGCGGCCCCGTGACGCGTGGTGAGCAGGACGGCTAAGTCAGTCCTTCCAGCGACCGTTACCTTTGCGAGCGTGGGTCTTATGACTCATCCCTGGTCGTGCAGGCAGGGGAGGGAGTGTGTCCTGTTTCAGCAGGCTTACGCTGGACGCAGCGGACAAATCAGGAATGCTGCTTGTTTATAAAGGCTTGTGTTTACTGCTGGCTGCTTCGCATCCCTCCCGCCTCACTGCCTTTGTCTCCGCTGCCTTTACAGCATAGCTGCAGCCCTAACCTCTTCGTGCAGAACGTTTTTGTGGACACGCACGACCTCCGCTTCCCCTGGGTCGCCTTCTTCGCCAGCAAGTGAGTCGCAGCGCACTTGGGGAAGGGCTGCAGGTTCACGGGGCTTGGTTGGAGCCAGCTCCTTGGCCGGGGCTGCCTGGTCAGTGCAGGCTAGGTGCTCCCTGCTCCTGGTAACCCCTGTCATAGGATCCCAGAACCGTTTGGGTTGGAAGGGACCTTGAAGACCATCCAGTTCCACCCCCCTGCCCCGGGCAGGGCCACCTCCCCCCAGCCCAGGGTGCTCCCAGCCCCGTCCAACCCGGCCTTGGACACCTCCAGGGATGGGGCAGCCACAGCTCCTCGGGGCAGCCTGCGCCAGGGGCTCACCGCCTGAACAGTCAGGAATTTCTTCCCAATATCTCATCTCAGTCCCCCTTCTTCCAGTGTGAAACCGTTCCCCCTCGTCCCATCGCTCCCCTCCCTGACCCAGAGTCCCCCCCAGCTCTCCCGGAGCCCCTTTAGGCACTGGAAGGGGCTCTGCGGTCTCCGCGGAGCCTTCTCCTCTCCAGGCTGAGCCCCCCCTCTCCCCGCCTGTCCTCCCCGCAGAGGGGCTCAGCCCTCGCAGCATCTCCGGGCCCTCCTCTGGCCCCGCTCCCCCAGGGCCGTGTCTCTGCTGTTGGGCCCCCCCGAGCTGGAGGCAGCGCTGCAGGGGGGGCTCCCCAGAGCGCAGCAGAGGGGCACAGTCCCCTCCCTGATCACCTCTCCCACTCCTGGAGTGGGGAGAAGCTCCAAGATGAGTTGAGTGAGAACCTCTCTTCCTGCCATGGAGACTCTGGTGTGATTTGCATCCAGTTTAGGCCTTTCCAAAGCGGGGGGTGAAGCACAGAGCAGCCGATTGCCCAGCGTGTTTTGAGTCCCAAACCCCGCAGGCGGTGCCGGGCGGTGGCGAGTCCCTGCCACGTGCCTCTCGGGCACCGCGAGCGCGGCGTCTCCTCTTGTGAAGGCCCCACGGGAGTGATTCATCGGGGAACTTTGTCCCTTGGCTCGCTGCAGAGCCAAAGGCAGCCGCGCTGGCTGCTTCACCCTTGCTCTGGAGGAAGCTGGACCGCACCGCGCTGTGCAGAGAAGTCGCGTGTGAGCGTTGCGCTCTGCTAGCAGGAGCTCCGGCTTATCCTCCTTTTCGGCGCGGCCTCCTCTCCCAACCAAGCCCTTCTTTTTTTTTTTTTTTTTCACTTGCCAGGAGGATACGAGCCGGCACAGAGCTGACGTGGGATTACAACTACGAAGTGGGCAGCGTGGAAGGCAAAGAGCTGCTGTGTTGCTGCGGGGCTATCGAGTGCCGAGGGCGGCTGCTGTGAGCCCACCCCTGCTCCCGCCGCGTCCCTCTGAACCGCGGGCTTTGGTGCTGACTTTCCCTTTGCCGAGGGTAAAGTTTCTTCAGGCAGAGAGAGGGTTGTTCAATAGTAACGGCCGAAGCCGAGCACGGCGGCTTCGAGTTCTCCTGTTCACTTGAAAATTACAGCGGCAGACGGACGCGGAACAGCACCGTCACCCGGCACGCGTGTGACGGCTGCGGCGGGAGGGCGATGCCCAAATCTGACTCCGCGAGTGTGGCTTCCACCGCCTCCCGGCGGGGGCTACGGGCCCATCCCTCCCTCCGCGCCGCAGGAAAGGCCGTGAGCCAAAGCGTTACCTGCCTGAGCTGCTGCCAGGCAGCTGCTCCTGCTCTCTTCCAGCTCCCCACCGCGTTTCACACGCTGAGCCCTGGGCCGCGGCAGCGCGGACTGGTGCCGCTGCCAGATTGCCAGCAGGAAACACTTCACCACGGACGCCAGGGCCGCGCTTCACTGTTGGACCTGAGGGCCGTAATGTCGCTGAGGGGAGGGAGCGAGGAGGGGGGCGATGAGACCAGTACGAGTGGACCAAGCTGGAGTTATAGTGGTGATGTGGATTTAAGTGGGGGGAAAAAAAAAAGAAAAAGAGAAAAAAAAAAAAGCGCATAGCATCTGTCTTCAACTGTGATATGGTGTAAAGAATCTTTTCATTGGTAAAAAGCAATAAAGTATGTTTTTCTATTAAAAAAAAAAAAAAAAAACAACCACCAAAAAAATTGCCCTGAACCTGAGGCACAGCAAAAGAGGAGGATTTAACCCCTTCCGTCATCCTCGGGTCCGCAGGAAAACCGCTGGCGGCAGCTGAGCCCGGGCAGGTTCGGATGCGCCCGGGCACAGGGAGGGCAACAGACTCCCCCAGGCGCTTTCACCTTTCCTTCCTCCTTCCTTTCGCTCCTTCATCCGCCCCGCTTACAGCCGAGGAGGAGCGGGGTGAACTTTTCTGGCTCTGGAGCAGCTTTGGTGCCGAGAGCCTTCTCCCGCGCCGCCGGCATATTCCCGTAGGCTCAAAAGTCAGCGCATGGCTTAAACCGCCGGCGCTGGAGGTGCGGCTGAACCGGCCTTGAGCTTGACTCGAGCGACCCACAGGCGATTCGGGCACCTGCGGCCGCGCGCGGGGCAGGGCAGCGCTGGTGCCGGCGGCCAGGGAGGGTTGGTGGCCGCCAAAGCCGGCTCAAACCCAACGGCGGCTCTGTGCGTCCCACTCGCTTCCCCCCTTCCCGGCAGCACAATTTCAAGTGCTGGGTTTGGCTTTGCTTTTTTATTTTTTTATTTTTGGGCAGGGCTCATACCTGCAGAGCCAAAAGGGGTCAATAAACCGCCGGGAACAGAGGTTCAAACAGGCTGGTTTGTTGGTTTTGGGGTTTGTGTTTTCTTTTTTTAAACAAATTGGAATCAAAGCGCATGTCACCCACCGGGCTGGGAGGGGACACAGGACCCAGCCGCCTCCCCCATCCCTCGGGCACCCAAACCGCCGCCTGCAGCTCTGCGCGCACACAAGGGAGGCTTTTTTTTTTTTTCATGCTAAATAATCTTTTTTTTTTAGAAAAAAACACCTTTCCAGGGCCTCCGCGAGCTCCAGTTCCATCCGTCACCTCCACCTGAATAGCAGCTTTGTCGTCCCCGCGGGGCGAGGAGGGCGGCCGCGGGGCCAGGGCTCCCCGGGCGGCTGAAGCCCACGCTCCGGGCTGGTTTGGAAGATGTGGAGAGCTTTCAAAGGGGGGAAAAAAAAAAAGAAAATAATAAAAAATATCAAAATAGCTCCAATCTGCCCACTTTTAGTGCCACCGAAAGCCAAAGGGAGCTGTGCCAAAGCGCTCACCCCCGACCCCCTGCAGAAAGGCCACAGAAGATGCCAAAGCCCCTTATTTATTTTTTTTTTTACCGAAGTTTATTAGTTTTTTTTTAACTCTTAATATATTTAACCTTTTATTTATTTTTTTTTTTTTTTTAAAAAACAGAAACAACAAAACACGTTTTGGTCTGACGTTGGTTAATGGTCCTTTTCTCCCCCACCCCCCGACCCCTCCGCGCTGGGAGGTCTCCCCGCATCCCAGGTGGATGCGGGAGGCAGAGCCAAGCCCCGCTCCTTCCGTCTTCCAAATAAATAGAAAGGAAAAAAAAAAAATAAAAGAGGAGGGGAAAAAAAAAAAAAAAGGGGGGGGGGGGGGGGGGAGGAGGGGGAAAAAAAAATCAATCAGTTGCAAATTTGTCCTGTTACAGCCGGGGAAGGGACCGGGAGAGGCCACGGAGAGGGAGAGGCCCGAAACCCATTTACAGAAGAGAAATGAGGGGATTAAACTCCTCGGTGAGACACTCGCAGTGACGAAACCCCGCAGCGTCCTTCCCCGCGGACGCCCGCGGCGGCGCCTCCTCGCTCAGGCACCGAAACGCGCAGGGCTCGACCCGCTCCCCCCTCCCAGCGCCGTGGGGAAGGGGCTCTTCTTCCCCGGGGTTTGAAGGCGGCTGCAGGGACGCGCTCCCCTCCGGCTGAGGGAAACGCAGCGGGGAGAAAAAAAAAACGCAGGGCCGGAGCTGAGCTCGCGGGGAGGGACACCGGCGGGAGCCGTCCTCGCTCTGCCCATCCCGGGGCACCGCGGTGGGTTAAGGCAGCAGGTGAAAGGCAGAAAAGGGCACCAACGGTGAGCGTGAGGTGGAGAAGCAGCGACCGCCGCCGCCCCCGGAGCCGTGCCCCCCTCTCCGGAGGAGGCTGCGGGCTGAAACGGGGCTCTCCGGGGTCCCGGTTTGCTCTGCCGGACCGGGGAGGGGAGAGGATGGAGGGGGACACGGGGAGCTCGGCGAGGGTGGCATCGGTGGGATGTGACATCTCACGGGTTTGGCCGCCGGCGGAGCCCCCGGCCGCCCCCGCCGGCGCAGAGCCGGGGAGAGGGCGCTCAGTCGGTTTTGCGGTGGTTGTTGTTGAGGACGGGGTGGCCGTTGGAGAGGGGCCCGTTCTTCGCCGCCGCCACCGCCGCCTCCTCCTCCTCCTCCTCCTCCGAGTTGTCCGTCTCTTCGCGGTCGCTCCTCTCATCCTCCACCACCTGTGGGGGGGAAGAGGGGAATGGGGAGGGGGGGGTTCAGTCAGCAGCACCCCGTTTTTTTTTGCCGTGCCTCAGTTTCCCCCATCGCAACCACCGCCGTTTCCTCCCCGCCGCGGGCTCGGGACGCCGAGTGCACAGTTTGGGGGTCTCCCCAGCAAACCCCCCACCTCCACCCTGCTCCCAGGGCGGCCACGCGTCCTCCGTCCACCCCGAGCCGCCCCCCCCCCCAGACCCCCTCTTGCCTTTCCAGTTATGAACTTCTGGGCCATGCGGATGATGAGGTAGGCCCAGAAGATGTGCAGCGACTGCAGCACCGCCATCATGAAGTTGAAGAAGTAGTAGCCGAAGAAGGCGGGGTAGAGATCCAGCGGATAAACCACCGTGCAGTGCATGATCCTGCCGGGGAGAAGCCGCTCCGTTACGGGCAGGGACCGGCACCCCACCCGCAGTGGGTCTCCCCCCCCACCACCTCTCCCCGTGCCTCGGTTTCCCCACCCGGCGCTCACCAGAAGGGCAGGATGACCAGGCGGGTGACGATGAAGACGGCGGCGAAGACGATGAAGATGTTATTGCAGGTGTTTCTCCAGCCGGCGTAGTTGAACATCTTGGCGGACTGCGGGCAGAGAGAAGGGGGAGTGAGGCGGGGAGGGGACGCGGCCACGGCGGCGGCGGTGGCACCGTGGGAGACGTACCTCCAGCAGATAATCCGAGGAGTCGTGCAGGGCCATGATGAGCGTCCCCGCGCGGATGTAGTTGGCGAACCAGGAGAAGCTGATGAGGATGATGGTGGCGACGTGGTGGATGATTTGCTCTTTGAAGTCCTGCGCCGGGGAGGGGGGAAGGGGGAGCCGGCGGTTACCGCAGCCTGGCCGCCACCCCCAGCGCCCCTCTCCTCTCCAAGATCTCAGCCCCGCATCCTCCCAGCCCTCCCCGACGCCCACCAGGAGGGCGAGGAGAACCCTGCCGAGGCGTCCCCACAGCGCCCCGTCGCCGCAGCCCACCTTGCGCTTGACGTCGGAGGCGATGCTGAAGAGCAGGGACCAGTAGAAGGAGAGCTCGATCATGTAGTACCAGTACTGGGAGGGCAGCATGCTCTGAAAGCCAAGAGACGGGCTGGGGAGGGGGGGGGCGCCTCCATCCGCCCCGCAGGGGGGGTTCCATCCCCTTCCGTAGGCACCCACCAGAGCCACGGCTGTCCCGGGGACCCTTCTGCACCCCACGGCGCGCAAAGCGCTGCCCCCGGGCGTCACCCAGAGCCACACGGGCGCCAAAGGCACTGTGCAGCCCTGGGGAGACCCCCCCCCGCCCCCCCGGGGGCTCCGGTTCCCCTCCAGGACGGCGCAGGGGGGGGCAGGAGGGCACTCACCTGGATGGGGTATCCCTTCCACACCTCCCGGAGGTCGTAGAACCACGGTTTCTGCGGGGGGGGCGGGGGGAGAGAGACGCAGAGGCGTTAGAGGGGTTCGGGGGGGGTCGGGGATGCGCGAGGAGGGGGGGGCCGATACTCACATCCACTATGACAGCCATGCCAGCAATGAAAGCAATAAGGTAAAAGGTGAATCGCCAACTGGAAAAAGGAAGCAGAGGGTCCTCAGAGGGGCACCGGGGGGAGGGAGGGAGAAGGACGGACCCATCGGCCCCATATCCCACCCCCCCCCCCCTCCCCCCCCAGCCCCGGGCGGCTCCCGGCCCAGCGGGTGCCCCCCCCCTCAGGGTGACGGTGACACCGGGTCTCACCTGGCCTCCCTGAACTTTTTAAGCAGGCTGGGCCGGTCCTGGTTGCGGCGGCGGCGAAACCAGCGCTCCACCTGCCGCACCGTGCAGCCGCTCTTCTTGGAGAGCATCTCCACCTCGGCCTGGGGGGGGACGGGGACGGCGGGGGGGGGACGTCACCACCGCGCCGCGGCTCTGCCGCTCGCCCTCCCCCGGCCACGGCGAGCCCCTTTCGGGGACGCCCTCCGCCTCCCCCCTCACCTGTTTGGGGTGTTTGGTGGTGGCAGCGTAGAACTTCTCCAGCACGGCGTTGGGGGTGGCTTTTAACCGGATCTTCTCCTTGACGTTCAGTAGCCCGGCCAGTGGGGTGGCCACGTACCTGGCGGTGGGGGCGGGGGGGGGTGGAAATGTCCCCATTTCTGTGTCACCCGGCCCATGTGGCCCCATCAAAGCCACCCAGGGCCCCGCAGCCACTCGGTGCCTCAGTTTCCCCATCGCGCCGCCGCTTCTCCGAGGTGGGTTTCGCCCCGGGTCCCTCTGTCACCCCGGGGTGGGGGGGACCGCTCCCCCCAGGGCTGTCCCCACCCCGGTGAAGGGTGTCTGTCCCCCCCCCCGCCGCCCTCCCAACAAAGCCCGCTCTGTTCCCGGCCGGGGCTCGCCATT
Source organism: Pluvialis apricaria (assembly GCA_017639485.1). Taxonomy (NCBI): domain Eukaryota; kingdom Metazoa; phylum Chordata; class Aves; order Charadriiformes; family Charadriidae; genus Pluvialis; species Pluvialis apricaria. The sequence goes on from CM030033.1 coordinate 2,751,758, forward strand.
GTTTGCCCAACAAATCGCTCCTCAAACGCCGGCAGACGGTGCGGCGATAAGGGGCGGCGGAGGATGCACAATGCCGCGTTTGTGCCGGACGCGTCCCCGGCACTGAATGTGGCCTGGGGGGCGGGGGGGGGGGGGACACACACAAGGACAGGGACCCCGAGGTGCCACGGCCACCCCCGCCGGGCTGAGGACGGGGGTGACACAGCCGGAGGGGGTCACCACAGCCCCGGGGTGGGGGGGGGGGGGGGGGAAGGGCCGCACTGGGGGTGTCCCCCCACCGCCGGGGAAGGGACTCACGTCTCGAAGAGGTGCCGGACGACGAGGAAGAGGAAGGCCAAGGGGATGGTGACGTAGAGGTCGGAGGCTTTGGCGTAGACGCGCCCATCGCGGTCCTCCAGGTCGGCCCAGGTGAGGTTCGCCGGCAGCCACAGCCGTTCCCACCAAAAATAGCTGTACAGCGTCTGGAACATGCTGGGGGGGGGGGGGGGGGGGGGGCGGTGAGGGGGCGCCCGCACCCCCCCCCCCGAGGAACCGGAGGGGGACCCCGCGCCCAAGCGGGGACGGTCAGAGCCCGCTGCCGGTTCGCCGCCACCGTGCTCCGGTTGTGACCCCCCCCGCGTCCCACCTCAGGTGCCGGTGAGGGCCCCCCCCCCGGGGAGGGTGAAAAGGTCGCCGGTGGTACCGGGAGCGGGCGGCGCTGAGCTCCGGCACGGAGGGGACTTTGGTCCCCGCGGCGCGGAGGTCAGCGGGTGATGATTAACCGAGGCCGACGGGACGGAGCCCCGGCACGGTTCCCGCTCCGCGGGGCTTCCCCGGCACGGTGGGGCGCGGTGTGCTGTCCCGGGACCCCCCCCCGGGGACGGAGAGGAGGGGGAAGCCCACCCCCCCCCCCCCCCCCGACACGGTTCCGCCGCGGCGGGGGAAACTGAGGCCCGGAGCCCCCCGGCGGCGGCGGCGCAATGAGCACCTTTGTGCCTCCAAACGGCTCCCGGGGGCACCGTCACGGGGGGGGGGGCACCGTCACGGGGGCAGTTCCACGCTGGCACCGGTGGGGCTGTGCTGGGGGGGGGTCGGTCCCCGTGGCCCCGGGGTGAAACGCGCGGGGGTCGGGGGTCAGGGACGGACCGGGGCCGCCGCCGCCGGTGGGGGGGGGGGGGGGGGGAAGAGGAACGGGCGGGGGCGGTTTCGTAAGCCCCGGCGGGACCGGGAGGGGACGGGGCCGCCGCCAGCGGGAGGCGGGCGGGTAACGGGCGGGTAACGGCGCGGGGTGAAGCCCCGGTCAGGGCCGACGGCACTTTCTGCGCCCCCCCCGAACCCCTCCGGGGGCACCGGGGGACGGCGCTGATGTCGCCGGGAGGGGGAGGAACCGGGCCCGGGGCCGCCGCGCACCCCCCCACCCCCCCCCCGAGGTGAATTTTGGAACCGCAAAGTGAGAAAATCCCGGAATTTTTAGAAAATCCGGGAATTTTTACGTTACGGGGGGGAAAAAAAACGGGGCCGGGGGGGGGGGGGGCACCGATTCCCACCCCCTCCCCGCCCCGATCGCGGCACGGGGCGGCGGCCGGGAAACACCGGGGCGGACCCCGACCCCGCCGCAGGGCCTCCCGCCGGGCCCGGCCCCGCCCGCCATAACGGGGAGGCCCAGAGGACCGCGGGGGGGAACCGGGAACCGCCCCCCCCGCCCCGGCCCGAACCACCGCCCCGACCCCCCCCCCCCCCCCCCCGGCGGGCACCGGAGGGACCCGGAGACACCGCCCCCCCCCCCCCCCCCGGCCCTACTCACGCGCCGCCGCCCGGAGCCGCCGCCGCCGCCGCCTCGCGCTACCGTTCGCCCCCCCCCCCCCCCGCCGTGCCCCGCGCGCGCGCGCGCCCGCCCCGCGCCAGGCAGCGGCGGGAGTGACGTCACCGCCAACGCCGAGGGCCCCGAGCGGAGCGGGGCGGGGCGGGGCGGGGCGGGGCGGGAGGCGCGAGCAATCGATCGCCGAGCCGGGGGGATCGGCGGGGGCGGGGCGGAGGGGTCCCCCACACCCCCTGCGCGCTCTGCGCGCCCCCTCCCCCCACACGGGGCGGCCCCGGACCCGCGCGTCCGTGGGGGGCGGAGGGTCCCCTCACCCCACAACCCCCAAACCCGCGCGTCTGTGGGGGGCAGAGGGTCCCCTCAACCCACAACCCCCAAACCCACGCGATCGTGGGGTGCAGAGGGTCCCATCACCCCAAACCCCCCCAAACCCGCGTGTCCGTGGGGGGGCGCACGGTCCCCTCACCCCAAATCTGCGCGTCCGTGGGGGGCGGAGGGTCCCCTCACCCCAAACCCGCGCGTCCATGGGGTGCAGAGGGTCCCATCACCCCAAACCCCCCCAAACCCGCACGTCCGTGGGGGGCAGAGGGTCCCCTCAACCCAACCCCCCCCAAACCCGCGCGTCCGTGGGGTGCAGAGGGTCCCCTCACCCCAAACCCCCACGTCCGTGGGGGGCGGAGGGTCCCCTCACCCCACACCCCCCCAAACCCGCACGTCCGTGGGGTGCAGAGGGTCCCATCACCCCAAACGCCCCCACACCCGCGCGTCCGTGGGGGGCGCGGGGTCCCCTCACCCCAAATCTGCGCGTCCGTGGGGGGCGGAGGGTCCCATCACCCCAAACCCCCCCAAACGCACGCGTCCGTGGGGGGCGCAGGGTCCCCTCACCCCACAACCCCCAAACCCGCGCGTCCGTGGGGGACGGAGGGTCCCCTCACCCCCAACCCCCCCCCCAAACCCGTGCGTCCATGGGAGGCGGAGGGTCCCCTCACCCCCCCCAAATCCACGCGTCCGTGGGGGGCGGAGGGTCCCCTCACCCCACACACCCCCAAACCCACACGATCATGGGGTGCAGAGGGTCCCATCACCCCAAACGCCCCCAAACCCGCGTGTCCATGGGGGGGCGCACGGTCCCCTCACCCAAAATCTGCGCGTCCGTGGGGGGCGGAGGGTCCCCTCACCCCAAACCCGCGCGTCCATGGGGTGCAGAGGGTCCCATCACCCCAAACCCCCCCAAACCCGCACGTCCGTGGGGGGCAGAGGGTCCCCTCAACCCAACCCCCCCCAAACCCGCGCGTCCGTGGGGTGCAGAGGGTCCCCTCACCCCAAACCCCCCCAAACCCGCACGTCCGTGGGGTGCAGAGGGTCCCATCACCCCAAACCCGCGCATCCATGGGGGGTGGAAGGTCCCCTCACCCCAAACCCCCCCAAACCCACACGTCTGTGGGGTGCGGAGGCCCCCACTGGTGTCAGACAGCGGACCCATGTGCGTGGGGACAAGTCCTTTATTTGCCAAGGGCTAAGGCCACGTTTCGGACACGGGGGGGAGCATGTCTCCCCCCCCCTCCCCTCCCCCCCGACACGTGTCCCCCCCCCGTCTCGGAGCAGAGGGGACCGAGGGGTGGGACCCCCCCCCCGTATTAAGGCCACTGGAAAGATTTGGGTGGTCCTGGCGGTGGGTGAGGGAGGACACCCCCCCTCAGGTGTGCGTCCCCCCCACTCCCGTCCCCAGGGACCCCCGCGGGGTCTCCCCGGAGGAGAGGGGAGTGTGTGGGGTGTGGGGACCCCCCCAGACGCCCCGGCATGGCCAGGAGCCGGGGGAGGGGGCCAGAGTGGGGCTGGGCACCCACGGGTGCCCCCCACGGGACCAACGCGCTACAGGAGAGTGCAGTCCAGGTCCGGCTTCTGCCGCTGCCTCCGCTCTCCGGCCGGCCGGCCGCCCGGCTGCGCGCGGCCCTGCGGGCGCAAGAAGGGGCTGAGGACCCGCAGGGACCCCCCCATCACCCCGGGGGGACACCGCCACCCCCCGGGAGTGGGCGGTGGGGCAGAGCAGGGGGGTGAGAAGCACCCGCACCCCACACTGCCAGCCCTGGAGGGTGCAGCCGGGTACCTGCACTGGGACCTGCTGCCGCTGCTGCTGCTGCTGCTGCTGATACTCCTCCTGCTGCAGCTGCCGCGCGAGTTCCAGGTCACTGAGCGCGGAGGGGTCCTGTCCCTGCTGCTGCTGCAGGGACAGGGCGATCATGTAATCCTGAGGGGGGCAAAAAGAGAAAGGGGGGGCTCAGCACAGCGGGCCCAAACCCTGCGGTATCCCCCGGCGCTAGGACGGCACCCAGGTGTCCCCCCCACCGCCACCCATCGTCCCCTACCTGGTCCACTTGTCTCTGCTGCAGGTGGTGGTTCGGGGGAGCCGCGGCGGCCCCCTCCTTTCCCAGAGCGTGGCTGAGATGAAAATCGGTGTCGCAGAAGCAGCTGTCTCCGTCCACGTTGTGGAGGCTCTCCCAGACCACCCGCTCCTCCTGCAGGAAGCCCTGGTCTGTCACCAGCAGGTAGAGGTGGCCCTGGGGAGAGGGGACAGTCAGCCACGGACAGCGTTGGGGGGGGGGTCCGCTGGCTGGAAGGGGGCCGGGGCAGGGGCCGGAGCCGCACCTTGTGCTTTATCATGGTGCTGAAGTGGTTGTTGCGAAAGAAGACGCTGAGCTCGCCCTCCCTGACGGCGGCCGTGAGCTCGCACAGCCCGTGGTAGGTCAACTGGGACGCCGTGGACTCCAGGAACTGCTCCGCCACCAGCCCTGGGGCGAGAGCGGGGTGGGACGGGGTGTCGAGCCCCCCCTGGGGACACCGGGGAGGGGGCGGCTGGGTGGCGGGGGGCCGTTACCTTCGCTCACCAGGCTGGAGTCGCTGGCCTGTTTGCAGGTGATGATCTTCTCCACCAGCTGGTTGTAGCTCAGCTTGCCCACGGCTTGCACCACCTCCGGGCTCTGCGGGGAGGGGACGGGATGGGACGGGGGGGTGAGCACAGGGTCTGCGGGGCCCTGCCCTCCCACCCGCGGCAGCCCAGGGCAGGGGAGCACGGTTCAGCTGGAACCCTCCCCAACCAACCACGGGGACAACCAAGAAGCTGAGCTGGTGGCCTCCACCGTGGGGAAGGACCCATCACAGAAGGCTTTGGGTTGGAAGGGACCTTCGCAGGTCTTCTAGTCCAACCTCCTGCCACGGGCAGGGACATCGTTCACCAGATCAGCTTCAAAGCCCGATCCGTAGCATCACAGAAGGGTTTGGGTTGGGAAAGGACCTTCAAAGATCATCTAGACACCCCTCTCCTCGCCACATGCAGGGACACCTCCCACCGGCCCAGGGTGCCCCAAGCCCCGTCCAACCCGGCCTTGGACACCTCCAGGGATGGGGCAGCCACAGCTCCTCGGGGCAGCCTGCGCCAGGGGCTCACCGCCCGCAGCAGAAAATATTTCTTCTTTATGTCCCACCTAAACCGAGCACTCTTCCAGTTTCAAACCGTTGCGCCTTGTCCTGTCACTACAGCTCATGTTAAAAAGTCCCTCTCCATCTTCCCTATAATCCCTCTTATATATTGAAAGCTCTTCTTGGTCGTCTTCTCCAGGACGAACAACCCCAGCTCCTCACAGGAGAGGCGCTCCAAGCCCTTGCATCGTTCCTATCCACCCCCGGACCCACGCAAGCCCCCGGCCAGGCAGCAGGACAGCCGTGGGGCCAGCTCACCTGGGGGTCCACCAGCCAGCCGTGGTAGAGCGGCACGTTGAGGAGGTCGAAAACGATGCACTCGGGTGTGTACTCAAAGTCTGAGACGCCCGTGAACCTCACGTTGACGTCCAGCCCCGTCGAGAGCTTGGGGAGGACCATCATGGTGTCGTTGATGTTCTGGGGGGAGAAGCAGCAAGGGGAGCTCGCTCGGGAAGCAGGACAGGCACCCCGAGTCTGGCAGCCCAAGGCCACCGGTGCTCCCCAAGACGGGGCGGGGGGATCGGTTTTTGGGCTGGGTGACACGTGGCCTCGCTCCTCACCTGCTGGAAGTTGAGCTGCAGCCCCTCCGAGGGCTCCCGGGGGTTGGGTGGACAAAATGCAATCCCCTGCAAGGCAGCGCGGTCAGCCCCCGGCGAGCCGGTTAATCGCGGCACGCCGCCGTCCCGGCAGCGGGGCCGGGGTCCCCGGGGAACTCACCCAAATGCGCCATCAGCTCCTCGGCCGTGATCACCTCCTTCTGCGGGGGCAGCTTCACCTGGAAGCACAAAGAGGTTGGGGACCGTCCCCTGGCCCCTTCCCCTCACCATCCGGGGGGGACCTGGGCCCGATCCCCCCTTGCCCGCCCCCCTGCCGCTCCCCCCGGCTGCACCCCGCTTGCCTTCCACTGCAAGAAGAGGATGTTCATGACGGCCAGGAGCGGGCAGGGCCCGTTCTCGCTCTGCATGATGATGGGCGTCCGCTCGCCTTTCCAGGTGATCCACTTCACGCAATAAAAATCCGCCTCCGCTTCCCGACTCGGGGTGCGGGCTCGGGGGGGCTCAGCCGGTACCCCCACGGCCCCGGCACCCGGGCTGGGCACCGGGGTACCCGGCACGGTCCCCCCACCCTCCACGGGCTGCTTCTCCCGAGCGTCTTCCCTCGGATGCTCATCAGAGGGGAGATGCGGGGCGCAGCCCGGCTGCCCCACGTCAGGGCTAGAAGGCACATCGTCCACCTCCCTGCCGGGCGGCACAGCGGCTTGGCCAGCCGGTGCCGGGCTCTCCCGGCCACCAGCCGGCACTTCTTCCCCACCAACGGCCTCCTCTGGGAGCTGGTGGGTCTCTTCGCTGCTGGAAGGGGCCGGGATCGTCCCTTCCTGCTCGGGTGGCTGCTCCATCGGAGCAGGCGGCAGCACGACCCTCACCGTGGCGTCCTGCCTCAAGCGGGTCTGGATCAGGCCCCTGGGAACACTCCGGGTCCCTCCAGGAAGAGCCACATCCCAAACCTCTCCGTTAGAAGGTAAAACTTGGGTATTTCGAGAAAAAATATATATATTAGTCCAACTTGTTGGCCAGGTATGGCTCGTTTAGCTTAAGAGTTTTTTCTCCCCCGTTCCTTTACATTCATTAAAATAATGAAGAATAAAAACCATTGGCCGCTCACGCCTCCAAATCGCCGTTAAAAAAATTAACGCCGTGGACGGGTGCAGATTTTATCTGCCTCCCGTTTGCAAGGGAAGAAGGAAAATCCCAAACCAACCTGGGAGGAATTGAGGGTTCGATGGAGCCAAAGCGGAGTGGGGGAAAGGTCGGAGTTCTGCGCTTCCACCGGGGTTTTCCTGCAAACTTAGCCCGGCGAGGATGCTCCTGCGGAGAGATTTGGAAAATTTGGGTTTTTTAAATAGTCAAGAGAAATGGAATATTTGGTTTTTAAATATTCAAGAGATTGGGAAAAATTGGCTTTTAAATGCTCAAAGAGATTTGCAAAATATGGCTTTTAAACACTCTGTGCAGGCAGGAGCGCGGCTGCTCCGGCTTGGGCTGGGTTTTCTGCCCCGTCCCTCCCCGGTGCCCCCGCCACGGCACAGCCACCCACGCCGGCTCACCGGGAGCTCTCCTGAGCCCCTAATCCTCCTCCCGCCCAGCGCTGACCCTAATCAGGGACCCGACCCCCTGGCAGCCCCCCATGTTCCCAAGGGAGCCGGGGATGCTCGGAGAGGGATGCAGGTGACAGCAGCGATAACGGATGATGGAAAGGCCCGCGGAGGGTGGAAACTGGGGGGAAAAGGTTTTTTTTCTGGGGAGGTGGTGAAAGCCAAGGAGAAAATCAAGGGGGTCGGTACCCTCCGAGCTGTTCCCGTCTCTTTTAGGGCCAGAGCGGAGGGGTTTGGGGGGAAAAGAAAAGGAAGGGGATGGTGCCGAAAGGTAACTCTCTATTTATTTATTTATTATTAATAATGATTAAATAAATAAATAGTGCAGAGATAATTAGAGAAATAAGTAAACAACTATTCCCCAGAAATAAACAAATACACAGATAAGTAACTAAACAGCATCAGTAAATAAAGCAACAAATATTCTTGATAGACAGGCAGGTAAATAGATAAATCAATATTCTTAATAAATAAATCTATACATAAATAGCGCGGAAATAAATAAACAAATATTCTTGGTAGATAAACAGATATATAGGTAAGTAAATAATAAGTTGTATTATTAACTAAACAAATAACAAGCAAATATTTTTGATGGACAGATAGGTAAATGGATAAATAGTCTTCATAACTAACTAACTACACACATACATACATATTCTATATGAATAAATACGAGACTCAGGTTGGCGTCCGGCGAGGCGCTGGGAGCCGGTCAAACCGGCCGGGGGGGCCCGGCGCAGCCCTGGCCGTGGGCGTCGCGGTGGGCCGGGACGGGCGAGGGCTGCGGGGCCGCCCTGCCTCAGTTTCCCCACCTGGCAGCAGGGGTGGCCGGGCTGGGGGTCACCCCAGGGCCCCCCCCCTCCAACCTCCGCTGCCCCCAAAACGCCACCACCGTACCCACAACCCCGCTGTCACCCTCAACCCGCGCCCACCCCCAGTGACACCGCTGGGACGGAGAGGGTCACCCCTCCGATCCCCCCAACCGCCGCCCCGACACCCCCGGTGCCCCCAGCCCCGCTCTTACGCTGCAGCCGTTTTGCTGCCGTCGTTCCCCCGCTCCCTCCTTCTTTTTCCTTCTTTAGTCCTCCTTTTTACCTTCTTTATTTCTCCTTTTTTCCTTTATTCCTTTTTTCCTTCTTCAGTCCTCCTTTTTTCCTTTACTCCTTCTTTAGTCCTTTTTTCCTTCTTTAGTCCTTCTTTTTGTTGTTTTCCTTCTTTCCCTTCTTTTTTCCTCCTTTTTCCCCTTCTTCCCTCCTTTTGCCTTTTTCCTTTCTTTTTTCCTCCTTTTTCCCCTTCTTCCCTCCTTTTTCCCTTCTTTTTCCTTTCTTTTTCCCTGCTTTTCCCTTCTTTTCTCCCTCTATTCCCCCTTTTCCCTCATTTTTTTCCCCTTCCTTTTCCCTTCTTTACTCCTCCTTTCCGCCGCCTTTTTCCCTTTTCCCCTTCTTTTTTCCTCTTTTTTTCCCCTCCCCTTTCCCCCCCCCCCCCCCCCTTCCTCAGCCGGCCAGAGGCCTGCTCTCTGCCGCTGAGCCCCACGCTCTCTGCCGGGGAAGGCGGATTTACAGCCTGGCGAAGAGGAGGAGGAGGAGGAAAAGGAGGAGGAGGAGGAAAAGAAGGAGGAGAAGGAGGAGGAGGGCAGGCGGGGTGGAGAGCGCAGGCCGCAGCCTCACACCCCCGGTTCCCTCCGTCAGCCCGAGGCGTCGCGGCCCGCCAGCGGCTTCCCCCGGCGAGGCCTAACCGCTGGCGGCAATAAGAAACTTAAAAATCACCCAATTTTCCTCTTTCTTCCTCATTTCAAGGCCTGGCGCTGCCATGTCACCCGCTGAGGGGGCCTACGGCTCGCGCCGCCACCGCGGCCTTGAACTACGGCGCATCTTTGGGGGCGCTGGGGGGGGGGGGGGGGGGGGCAGGTCAGGCCCGGGCTGTGTGTGGGGGCGTTGGGGTGCCGGGGGGGGTGTTTTTTTTGGGTGTTTTTAGGGTTTTTTTGGGGTGTCACCCCCCCACACTCCGCCATCACCCCCCCCCCCACCACAGCGCCTGCCGCGGGGGCTGCCGGGAAGGGGGCGGGGTCAGCGGCGGGGGCGGAGCCCCGCCGCTGACCCCGCCCCCTTCCCGGCAGCCCCCGCGGCAGGCCACGCCCCGAGGCCTGACAGGGGGCGGACGGGGGGGGAGGCCCGTACTGGGCCGTACTGGGTTATACTGGGCCGTACTGGGCTGGGCGGGGTTGGGGCGCGGTTCGCCGCCGTTATGGAGCGGTTCGTGGAGGGGAACCGGGCGGCTCTGCAGGTAGCGGGGGTCGGGGGGGGGGGGGGTCGAAACGGGGTGCTGGGGGGGGAACTGGGGTGCAGGGGGAGATGGGTGCTGGGGGGACTGGGGTGCAGGGGGCCTGGGGGACTATGGAGACTGGGTGCTCAGGGAACTGGGGTGCAGGGGAAAGTGGGGTATAGGAGGTTTGGGGTGCAGGGGGGACTGGGTGCCCAGTAAAGGAGGGTGCAGGGGGAACTGGTGTGCAGGGGAAAGTGGGGTGCAGGGGCTTTGGGGTGCTGGGTGCTCAGGAGATTGGGGTGCAGGGGGCTTGGGGACTATGGAGACTGGGTGCTCAGGGAACTGGGGTGCAGGGGAAAGTGGGGTATAGGAGGTTTGGGGTGCAGGGGGGACTGGGTGCCCAGTAAAGGAGGGTGCAGGGGGAACTGGGGTGCAGGGGAAAGTGGGGTGCAGGGGCTTTGGGGTGCTGGGTGCTCAGGAGATTGGGGTGCAGGGGACTTGGGGACTATGGAGACTGGGTGCCCAGTAAAGGAGGGTGCAGGGGGAACTGGGGTGCAGGGGAAAGTGGGGTGCTGGGTGCCCACGGAACTGGGGTGCAGGGGGGAGATGGGTGCTCAGGGGATTGGGGTGCAGGGGGTTTGGGGTACAGGGGGGACTGGGTGCCCAGTAAAGGAGGGTGCAGGGGAAAGTGGGGTACAGGGGGATTAGGGTGCCCAGGGGAGCGGGGTGCAGGGGTTTTGGGGTGCAGGTGGGACTGGGTGCCCAGTAAAGAAGGGTGCAGGGGGAACTGGTGTGCAGGGGAAAGTGGGGTACAGGGGGTTTGGGGTGCTGGGTGCCCAAGGAACTGGAGTGCAGGGGGTGCTGGGTGCCCAGGGAACTGGGGGGCCGGGGGGGACTGGGGTGCAGGAGGCTTGGGGTCCCTGCGGACTGGGTGCCCAGTAAAGGAGGGTGCAGGGGGAACTGGGGTGCAGGGGAAAGTGGGGTGCTGGATGCCCAGGGAACTGGGACACAGGGGGAGATGGGTGCTGAAGGGATTGGGGTGCAGGGGGGGACTGGGGTGCAAGGGGTTTGGGGTGCAGGGGGGACTGGGTGCCCAGTAAAGAAGGGTACAGGGGGAACTGGTGTGCAGGGGAAAGTGGGGTACAGGGGGTTTGGGGTGCTGGGTGCCCACGGAACTGGGGTGCAGGGGGAGATGGGTGCTGGCGGGACTGGGGTGCAGGGGGTTTGGGGTGCAGGGGGGACTGGGTGCCCAGTAAAGGAAGGTGCAGGGGGAAACTGGGTGCGTAGAGGAGTGGGGTGCAGGGAAAAGTGGGGCACGGGGGGATTGGGGTGCAGCGGGATTGGGTGCCCAGGAAAACAGGGTGCAGGGGGGGAGATGGGGACTGGGGAGATGGGGACTGGGGTGCGTGGGGACTGTGTGCAGGGGTGCCCAGGAAAGGGGGGTGCAGGGTACATGGGGGACTGGGGAGCCGAGGGACGGGGGTGCAGGGGGCCTGGGCGCCCAGGAGAACGGGGTGCAGGGGGACTGGGTGCCCAGGAAAGTGGGGTGCAGAGGGGAGCAGGGTGCATGGGACTGCGCGCCCGGGGGAGCAGGGTGCCCGGGGACTGGGGTGCAGGCCGGGGGGGAGCACAGCGCACCCATCTGCCCTGGAGAGAAGGGATGGTCCCGTGCCGCCCCTCAGCCCCGCCGCAGCCCCGGCTGGGTGGGCACAGCCGCACCGGGGACACCCCAAGCCATTTCCACAGCCGGGGGGGCTCCCCAGCACCCCCCCCACCCCACCCTGCCGCCTCGTCCCCCGTCTCGCAGCACGGCGGGCGCAGGGTCCCCCGACCTGCTGCGGGGTGATGCCACAGGCGGCTCTCGGTTGTTTACTTCCTCGGCTTATATGGAATAAATGAGCGAATCTGGGTTATGGCATGAAATAATTGTCACCGAAAAAGGGCCTGGAGACGGGGCGGCTCCCTTGAGAGTGACGGGCCGGGCGCCAGCAGCCAGGGACGGGGGATTTGTGGGGTGACATGGGTGACTTTTTTTTTTTTCTTGCTGCTGTGGGCAACGAAAAGAAAGCGGTGGAATGTGGTGTTTTGGGGGGAAGTCAGCCCCAAACTCACCCTCTCTGGAAAACCCACTTTGGGCTGGGGTTAAAATACTGAAGGCTCCCAACACTGCGACGGCGTCCCCCGGGGTGGGAAGGTCTCCGTGCCCGCTGCCACGGTCGCTCGTGGCCGAGCTGAGTTTTCCCGTTCTCCCCGGGGCGCCGATGCGCCCAGTTTTGGCCATGTCCCCCCAATAATGTGAGCCTTTTGTGCCAAAAACGGATCGCGGCCGGGTCTCGTCCCAAGAGCACCAGGCCGGTCGGCGCTGTGGGGATGCCAGGAGCCCCTCCACTGCTGGGAGATGGGTGCTGGCGGGTGGCGTCTGTGGGTGACATCTGTGACAAGTGGCTTCAGGGACACTCACATGTCCCTTCGAGGGTGGCAGAGGGACTGGCTTGGGGGTCCTTGGAGGATGGGGATGTGTCGCTGCCGTGCCTGATGCCTCCCGCCCCGGCAGGAGCACGTCCGGCGTCACCAGGAGATCCACGTGGTGATGGGCAACGAAGCCTGTGACCTGGACTCCACCGTCTCCGCCCTGGCCCTGGCTTTTTTCCTGGCAAAGGTGAGGCTCGCCCGCTGGCTCGGGGACAAACGGTGGCTTGGGGGACACCTCACCGGGTGTCACCCCCCTGCCGCAGACCTCCCCGGCTCCCAAAGCCGCCTTCATCCCGGTGCTGAACATCCCTCGTGCCGACTTCGCCCTCCGGACAGAGACAACGTTCCTGCTGCGGGAGCAGGGCATCCCCGCCGCCTCCCTCATCTTTCGGGATGAGATCGACCTGGGGGGGCTGCACCGCGCCGGGCTGCTCTCCCTGACACTGGTCGATCACCACGTCCTGCCTGGGTGAGCTGGGGGGGGGGAAACGACACGGGGACAAACCAGGGCCACCCACCCGAAGCCTCGCTTTTTCCTCGCTTCATTTTGGCCCAGGGTGGGTAAAACCTTTCCCTTTCCGGGGTGTTTTTAGGGTAGGAGGAGAGGAACAAAGGGGGTTTCCAGGCTCTGCTGGGGGTGACGCATCACGGCTGCACCCCGGGGTTGTACCGGGGGTCTCACCCTCCCCGTCTCGCCCGCCAGCGCTGACGCAGCCCTGGAGGAGGCCGTGGTGGAGGTCCTCGATCACCGGCCGCTGGAACGGGACCGAGCTCCCGGCTGCCAGGTGACGGCAGAGCCGGTGGGTTCCTGCGCCACGCTGGTGACGGAGCGGATCGCCCAAGGTCCCCCGGGCGTGCTGGACAGACTCACGGCCGCGCTGCTGCACGGTGAGGACGGGCGGCCCGGGCTGAGCCCCATCCCAGGGGGACGGTGGCGACGGATGGCGCCCAGTTGTCATCCCCTCCCTCCTCAGGCACCATCTTGCTGGACTGCGTGAACCTGAGCCCGGCCGCCGGCAAGGTGACGCCCAGGGACGTGGCATGCGTCTCCCTGCTCGAGGCGAGGTTCCCCGAGCTGCCGGCCCGTGACGCCGTCTTCGAAGCCCTGCAAGCGGCCAAGTTCGACGTCTCAGGTCCGGCGGGGGCATCTGGGGCCTGGCTGAGAGCGGGTCCTGGGGCAGACCCCTCTCCCTGGGGACAAGGACGTGTCCCCGGGCCTCACGCTCGGCCCCTCTCACCTCCCAGGGCTGACGACGGAGCAGATGCTGCGGAAGGACCTCAAAGTCCTCTCCGGCGATGAGCTGGTGCTCGCCGTCAGCGCCATCTACGTGGACCTGGAGGTGACGCTGGGTTGGGGGGGGGGGAAACTGGGGTAGGGGGTGGCACAATGGGGACAGCGGGGTGACGCCAGCATCTCTCCCCCTCCAGACCTTCCTGCGCCGGCCCGGCTTGCTGCAGGACCTGGACGCTTTCTGCCAGGCTCGGGGCTACACGGGGCTGGTGGCCATGACGATCTCTTTTAACGAGCGCAACGAGCCTTCCCGGCAGCTCGCCGTCTACAGCCGGCGTGAAACCCTCCGCAGCGCGGTGAGTGAGGGCGCTGGGCACCCCAAACCCTCGGCACGGGGGTCTGGGTGGAAGCCAAGCGGTTCTCAGCTGTGGTTTGCCCCGAAAGACCCCAATTTTGGGTGTGCTGGGACTGGGGGGGTGTCCCATCTGCTCTGCTCCTTCCCTTGCAGGTGTGCCGGGCGCTGGAGGAGGCGACGACGCCGTCCCTGCACCTCCAGCCCCTCCTGAGCCCCTGGTCCTGCGTGGGCACCTACGCCCAGGGCAACGCGTTGGCGTCGCGGAAGAAGGTGCTGCCCATCCTGCGGGCAGCCCTGGGGGACGCGGGCGCCGCCGGGGGGCCGGAGGAGGAGGTGGTCCCGCCGCCCACCCCGATGAACAGCCTGGTGGAGGAATGCCCGCTGGCACAGGCCGTGCCCCCCCTCTGCCCCCAGGATGTCCTGGAGCGCGTCAGCCGCATCGCCGCCGGGCAGCCCCCCGGCTCCCCGAAATAAGGGCGGGCGCCCGGCGGGTTTTGGGGGCCGCAGGAGGAGGTGGGGTCCGTGGGAAGGTCTCGGTGGGGTGCCCGGGCGTGGGGAGGTTGCAGCCGCCCTCGTTAGAGCTCGCCTTCCTTCGTTAGAGCTCGGCTCCCTGCCGGGGATGAGTCCTCATCGCAATTTGCCCCCCGCCCCGACGGCCCCGCAGGGGGGGGTTTCGGGGACCCCGTGGGCAGCGGGGCCGGGGCAGCACTCGCACCCACTTAATGAAGGCGCTGGAGGGGGGAGTTAACGAGTTCTTGCTGTCCTTCCTCCCTTGGGGGGGCTGCGGGGGCCCTGACGGCGGGTCCGGAGGCGCAGCCAGCCCAGGACTGTCACCCATGTGCTCCGGAGGATTAAATTTCCCTCTTTTCTTCCACTTTTGGCTCTCGGCTCTTCTTCCGCGACGGGTCCGGCGCTGCCCCGCTCACCCCGGGGGTGCCTGGTGCGGCCCCCACCCTCCCTGCGGGCATCCCCGGCGGGGGGCAAACCCCCTCTTTTCCCGGGGTGCAACCCCCCCTGCCAATAACGCCCCGCTCCGGGTGAGAGAAGCGTTTTGGGGCCGCACAGCGTGGATGTGCAGGGGGGGCGTCAGTGTGGCCGAACCCCCAAATCCGGCCCGGTCGGGAGGAAACCAGTTGTGCCGCGACAAGCCGTGGCCGCTGCCGGCTGCGAATGCGGCCAAACCAGTTTGGATGAGCCACCAGTGCCGTCACCGTCACCGGAGCCCGTCACCTGGTGGGGAGCCACAGGGAGAGAGAGGCTCCCCGGAGAGGTGAGCGACCTCGGTGCCGGGAGTCTCTGAGGTCTCGTAGAGGGTTGAGCGGGGCTGCGCTGGGGGTCCCCGCGGAGCGCCCGAGCCGGAGCACCCCTTTGCATCTGCTTTCGGTTTGGAAACGGGGCGGGAAAGGTGGGGAATGGTTTGGACTGGGGGATGCGAGAGCCCTGCAGGGGGGGGCTGGTCCCTGAGATGGGGTTGGCATCTCTCTGCAGGTGACGGGTGACAAGGATGGCCGCGGTGACAGCCGTCGGGGACAGCCTGGACCTGCGTGAGGAGTGGCTGGATGAGGACTTCCCTGGGTAAGGGGGCGATGGGAGCGGTACCCCAAAACACGGTCGCTCCCCCCGGCATCCCGCTGACCCCCAGCCCTGTCCCCGCCAGTCCCCTGCCGGAGGGGTGTCTGGGGGCCGGGGCTGCCCCGCGGCGCATGCGGAGGCGGCTGCCGGCGCTGGAGCGGATCGAGAGCACCGAGCGCTCGCCCGACGCCAGCATCGACCTTGACCTGGACGCGCTGGAGACCCCCTCGGGCAGCGACGGCTTCGAGGGGGAGGGTGAGACCCGGCCGGGGTGGGGGACCCCCATGTTCCTCCCCCCCCGGTGCCGCGCTAACCGTCTGCCCGCAGAGGAGCTGCCGCGGGCCCGGGGCTTCGCCGAGGGGGCTGGCAGCCGGCGAGCGCCGGACACGGAGGTCGAGCGGCCGGAGGAGAGCGTGGATCTGAGCGCGGTGGAGCCCTACAGCCGGGTGCTCTCCCACGGGGGTAACGCGGGGACGGGTGCCCGGGGTGGGACTCCTGGGTCCCCTCCCTGCGCCCGCTGGGTGTGAGGGGGCCAACAGGCCACCCCCTGCTCTGGCCAGGCCACCACGGCGAGGGCTTCGGCACCATCCTGCTCTTTGCCGCCTGTCACCTCCCGGACAGCAGCATCCCCCGGTACGGCTACGTGATGGAGAACCTGCTCAGGTGGGGGCCCCGGGGGGGGGGCGGCGGGAGCCTTCCCACGTGCCCCGTGCCTCAGTTTCCCCAAGCTGAGGGGCTGCACCGTCTCCCCAGGTACATCGTGGGCACCCTGGAGAGGATGGTGGCCGACCGCTACGTCCTGGTGTGCCTGAGCGGGGCGGCAGCGCGGGGACAGATCCCCTCCTTCAGCTGGATGAAACGGTGCTACCGGGCTATGGATCGGCGGTGAGCGTGCAAGGGCTCGCGGTGAGCGTGCCAGGGGAAAAGGAGGGGGCTGTGTGTGTGATGGCAGCGAGCGTGCCAGCATCACGGGCAGCCCTGGAGCATCCCGGTTCCTTCCCAGGCTCCGGAGGAGTCTGCAGGCTGTGATCATCGTCCACCCCACCTGGTACATCAAGGCGCTCGTGACGCTCTCCCGGCCCTTTCTCAGGTAGGGTCACTCGCACCCACGCGTGCGAGGCCTCGCACGGGGACGTTCACCTCCTTCCCGAGGCTTCCCGTGCCGGCTCCCGGTGAACCAGCCCCGTCACACACGGGTGTAACGCGCTGTGGGGGTCTCGGCCCCCCCCCTGTCTCCCCCAGCCCCACCTTCAGCGGCAAGGTCCGGTTTGCCGCCAGCCTGCGGGAGCTCTCCCGGCTCGTCCCCGTGGAGCCGGCGCACGTCCCCGAGCCCGTCCGGCGGTGAGTCCCGGGGTTTAGGGGGGCGGGAGGGGCTCACGGGGGGCCGGCCACGGATGCTCTCCTCTCCCCGCAGGCTGGAGCCCAGCTGGGATGGCAGCCGGGACGTGACACAGTGACGGGGATGCAAAGGGACAAGAGGTGGCATCAGGGGGCTCTCGGGGCTGCCCAAAGTGGTCCCCGAGCACCCACGGGTGAATAAAGGATGTGGACGGGAGCCGCCGTGCCCAGCGTGTGCCGGGGTGGGGTATCTCGGCTTCTCCTGGCAAATTTGGCAGCCCCGGTAGCAGAGGAGGGAGGCGAGGAGCCCCGGGCAGCTCGCGGACGCGCTCCTGGGGCCAGCACAAGGCTTTTATTTCAAGGGGGGGTTGTTTTTCCCCGGCGGAGGGAAAACCGCATCAAGCGTTGGCGCTCGCTTACCGAGGCCGAGCGTGCCGCCGGGCTGGAAAAGCCCGGCTCCGCGCAGGAGCATCCCGGCGCGGTGTGGAGCGCGGCGAAGGGGAAAGCCTCTGCCGCCCGGCCGCGATGCCCAGCACGTGCTATTTAATATTTAATCCCGGCGCTATTTAAACTATATACACCCGCGCCCGAATTCGGGAGCCTGAGTCCCTCTCAGGTCAGGCCCCGTCCTGCCTCGGCCAGTGCCGGTGAAACCCCGGTGGCGATCCCGAGTGGAGGTGACCCCACCACGGTGCTGCCTCCGAGGCGGCAGAGGCTGCCTAGTTGTTGTTTTGAGCTTGAAAAAAAAAAAAAAATATATATATAGATCCTAAAAAAGAAGGAAGGTGGCAGTTTGCCGGCAGCGGAAATGCCGGCTGGAGGCACCGTGGGCTTGGTGGTGGTGTCGGCACTGAGCCGCTGCCGGTGAGACACTGAAGCATTGGGGTTTAATCCCGGTTTTGCACCAAAGCGTCGGGGTTTAATCCCAGTTTTGCTCTTCTAACGCCTTTCCGAGAGGGCACCGAATCTGCCTCAGCGTCAGGATCGGCCTCGCCGCGATCCCCCGGGGAAACCGAGGCACCACGGCCCAGTGCCGAGAGGCGCCCGTGGGAGACGCCGGCGTGGAAAAAGGGAAAACCAGGAGGATTTGGCACATCTCGGCTGCGCCCGGCAGCTCCTGGCACGCTTCGGGAGGGCGGCTGCGTCCTTTCGGCTGAAATCCCGGTCGGGCACGAGGTGGCTGCTGTCCCCGCTCCCTCCCCGTGTCACCGACCCAACGCCTCCGGGAAAGAGGGATTTGCCGGGGGGGAACACGACCAAAAGCCACCGGGAGCCGGGCGAGGATCGCTCTGCATAAATTACCGTGGGGTTAAAGCGCTTGAGGTTGGCTTCTCCTCCAGTTGGGGGATCGGGCAGTTCAAGTTTGGGCTGAAAAAGCCGGGAATCTGCAAAGTCCAAGAGACGGGGTTACGGAACCGCCCAAGCAGTGGCTCGTTTGGGGGTGTTAATTAGCGGCAGTGCCTGAGAGGGGGACAGCGGGTGCCCGGGGCTGCCACAGCTGCCCGCGTGGCTGTGTACTCACACGCTACAAGACCCGGGAGCTGGTCCACTGTCGCTCCCGACCACCCTTGGACCTCATCTCCTGGACGGCACCGGTCTGCGGGAAGGGGTGCAGAGATGTGTCATCACCACTGTGGGACCCATCACCCAACTGTACCACCCCACTGCCCAAACGCAAGACCTGTCACCCAAACACGAGACCTGTCACCCAAACGCGAGACCTGTCACCCAAACGCGAGGCCATTTCACCCCACCTTGGGCCCCATCACCCAACCGTGAGAGTCACCACCCCAACAGTGACACCAATCACCCAACTGGGACCCACCACCCTGACAGCGACACTCATCACCCAACCATGAGAGCCACCACCCATGACACCCACCACCCTGATATTGACACCCATCACACAACCATGAGATCCAGCACCCCAAAAGTGACACCCATCGCCCAACCATGAGACCCACCACCCCAATATTGACACCCACCACCCAACCATGAGATCCAGCACCCCAAAAGTGACATCCACCACCCCAAACATGAGACCCACCACCCCAATACTGACAGCCATCACACAACCATGAGATCCAGCACCCCAAAAGTGACATCTACCACCTAAACGTGAGACCCACCACCCCAATATTGACACCCATCACACAACCATGAGATCCAGCACCCCAAAAGTGACACCCACCACCCAACAGTGAGACCCACCACCCCAATATTGACACCCACCACCCAACCATGAGACCCACCACCCCAACAGCGACACCCACCACCCAACCATAAGACCCACCACCCCAATATTGCCACCCACCACCCAACCATGAGACCCACCACCCCAATATTGACACCCATCACCTAACCATGAGACCCACCACCCCAATATTGACACCCACCACACACCCATGAGACCCACCACCCCAATATTGACACCCATCACCTAACCATGAGACCCACCACCCCAAAAGTGACACCCACCACCCAACCATGAGACCCACCACCTCAATATTGACACCCACCACCCGACCATGAGACCCACCACCCCAACCATGCACGCGGGCAGGGTACCATGGGCAGGCCTTCGCCCGCGGCCATGTCGCCAGAGCCGATATGCGTCAGATGAACGAAGTTCATGGGCTCCCCGATCATGGAGCGGTCGATCCGCCTCCTCCTCTTCTTCTGCAAGCGGATGAAGGCCGTCAGCCCCCACTGAGCCCACGGCCCCAGGACACCAAACCCTCCCCGAACCGGCCAGGCTGACTCTACTCACGGGCTGTGGCTTCTCTACGACGCAGCAGCCCAGCTTGTGCCAGAAGTCGCTCATATTCGCGGTGGCGTCCAGCTTCCCTCCCTGCCGGGCTGGCTGCCGGGGGGGCCGTGCCGGTGCAGAGACCCTCGCACAGGGTCACTCCATGGGGATGGGTGGGGGGACCTGGTCGGGGTGGCAGAGCCGGCGGGAATGCACCTGAGGGGAGGCAGAGGCAGGGAATGTCACGGCCAGGAATGTCACATGTCCCCAGGTGCAGGGACATGTCAGATGTCGGGTGAAAGGGGACAGATGGGCCAGGGATGGCGGGGTGCAGGATGAGCCCCACTCCCCATCCCAAGGCTGCCCCCGGGTGATGCATCAGAGTGGGGAAACTGAGGCACGGCGTGGAGAGGAGCAGCGGGTTTTGAACGGAGGGGGGTGATGCCTGCAGTCCTGACTCCCCAGATCAACCCTAAATCCACTCCCCATCGACCAAACGGAGACACCCCCCCCGGCATCACACAGAGACCCCCCCGAGGGACCCCAGGAATCGCACAGAGACTCCCAGGCAACCCCTGGGCATCACGCAGAGACCCCCAGGGAAGGCCAGGCACCACGCAGACACCTGGAGGAGTTGCCCCACGGCCAGGGCCCCCACCCCGGTGCAGGACGCAGCTGAGGGATGCTGCGGCAGGATGGGGGGAGGACGGAGGCAGCCACGGCAAATCCCAACTCCCTGAGCCAGGCGGCTATAAATATCCCGGTCTTTCCGAAAAGGGGCCGGAGGTTGAGCTCTTCCGCTCCGGCTCGAAAAGCCGACATGGGGGGAAAAATAAATAGGGGTTCTGTCCGGCCAGCGGGACTCTGCCCCAAACCCCCACGGCCCCAGGGGGCTGCAGGCAAAGCTGGGCAGCCAAAGGGGGTGCGGAAAGAGGGGTTCACCCCCAACCTCAACAATTCTACGATTCCCTCCTCAAGGAGAGGCAAATCTTTTGCCGCAGAAGCACCCGGCAGTGGCACAAAACTCACCCGCCCACGAAGGGCCGTGGCCTGAGCACAACCCTATATGAGCCACCGGAGAGTCCCCACGCCGGCGCGGGGGGGCAGCTAGCGGCTGCGCCCAGGCAAGGCCAAGTTTTGTGGGAGCTCGGTCGCGGCAGCAGATGGGTGCCAGACCCCACCGTGCCGGCAAACAGGAAAAGTCCCTTCCTCTGCCCCTGCGCTGGCGACGCCGGATGGGTCCAAAGTCCGCGGCAGCCGGCCGGCGCTTCCTGCCGCGGCAGGGAGGAGCAGGGTCCGCGGCCACGGCTGCTGGGTGCCGGGGCCGGCAGCACCCCAAAATGGGGTGCCAACCCCACCCTTGGGTGCCTGGGGATGCTCCGACCCCGCGGGATCGCATCGCCTCGACGCTGTCCCCGTTCCTGGCCCGGCCAGGGCCGGCGGGCAGGATGCGGCCCCAGGGTGACCCGCTGTCCCCAGGAGTGACCCGGCGGCCGCGCAGCACCCCCAGCCCATCCCCTTGGACTCAGGGCACCGAGGGGGAGTGGGTGCCTGGCTGTGCCCATTCCCCCTCCCCGCACTGCCAGCCTGGCCCCGGGTCCCAGCGCGGAGGCTGAGGCACGACCGAGGGACCCCCCCCACCCCCCCAAACTCCCCTGTGACCCTCACCCTGGCGTCTGGGCCCCGGCCCCCCGGCTTCCCCCGCCCGGGGCGAGCGCGGCGGCTGAGAACGGGCAGGTTGTGACACGTCCGGGGTGGCGTAAACCGGGGCTGTGCCCACACCGGACCCGCGCACCAGCATCCCCCCCGGGGCTAAACTCGGCCTCTCCCCCGGGGCTGCGGACGGACAGACGGATGGACGGAACACGGCGGGGGGACGGACGGCTGCTTTTTCTTTCTAGCCTGACTTCCTTAGGAAACGAAGCTGCCGGAGCCGGCCCCCGCCATAACGCCCCGGCTCGCTGCCGGATCCCGCAACGCGGCCAAAAGGCCTTGGTGTGGGGGGGCTACCCCCCAAATTCAGCATCAGTTTGGCCCCCAGGGCAGTGGAAGAGCCCCCGCGGGGAGCCCCAGGAGCGGGCTCAGCCTCGTACGAGCCACCAGCGAATCTCTGTGTAAACCCTGAGGGGTTCAAGCCGCTGCGACCAACCCCCCCCCACACACACACCTTGCTCGGACCCTTCCCTCACCCCCCCCCAAAACCACCCCCCCAGCACCCACCAGGCCTCACGTCCTCGTGCCCAGCGACGGGTGACGGCTGCGGCCGGATCCGGCCGCTCTGCCGGCTCCGGGCGGTTGTCGGCGGCGGGTCCCACAGGCCGCAGCTGCCCCAGTCCCACCTCCCCTGCGCCTCGGGGGTCTCACGCACCCCACCACCACCCCCCCCCGCTTCACTGCTCGCCCACCCCTGCAATGAGTTGTGTCCGGTCTCAGCCCACCTGGGCGCAGGGGCCCGGTCCCACGGTGGCCCCGGGGAGGGCGGCTTACGGCCCGACCCGCGCCGGCACACACAAAATGACTTCCCTGTTGGGAAACCACCGCTCGGCGGCTCTGCGTCACCAGTAGGGGACCGAGGCGGTTTTGGGGGGCGGCCACTCCAGGCCCCTCAGCACTGGGAAGGGGGGGGTCACCTGACCCAGGGGTGCCCGCTGGGGTCCCCCCAAGCCCAGAAGGGAGGGCAGCACGGCGGGGGACAGGGCCGTGCTGAGTGAGAGCCCCAGGACCCCCCCCCCGGCTGTGGTCCAGGGACCCCCAGAATGGCGCAGCAAAGTGGGGGGAGAACCCCCTTTGTGTGGGACGGTCGTGGCTGCCACCCCGAGGGCACCGACTGCCGGCAAGGGTGGGGGTCCCGAGGGGCTCGGTAGGGCTGGGGGGGGTCCCAGAAGGGCTGGAGGTCCCGGGGGTAACTCTAAGACTGGAGGGGTCCCAGCAGGGCTGGGGACCACTGGGGTCTTGGGTGGAGCTGGGGGGTCCTGGTGGGGCTGCGGACCCCGGGGGTCTCGGTAGGGTGGTGGGGTCCCGGTGGGGCTGGGGGCGTCCCGGTAGGGTTGGGAGTCCCATCATGGCTGGGGACCCCAGGGGTCCTGGTGGGGTTGGGGCCCCCGGGGGGTCTCGGTAGGGTTGGGGGGTCCTGGTGGCGCTGGGGGGGTCCCGGTGGGGCTGGGGGGTCCCATCATGGCTGGGGACCACGGGGGTCCTGGTGAGGTTGGGGCCCCCGGGGGGTCCCGGTAGGGTTGGGGGGGTCCCCGCAGGATTGGGGGTCCGGGCAGGACTCCCCTCTCCGACCGGGGGGGCTGCAAGGGGTCTCCTCCCGCCGCCGCACCCCCCTCCCCCGGTCCCGGTGCCGCCCCCGGTGCCCTCCCCCGCCTTCCCACGGCGCTTTCGGGGGGTCCTTCCGCGGGGTCGCACCCCTCGGAGGGGGGGGGTGGGGGGTGGTCCCGGTCCCCGGTGACGGCCGCGTTACCTGCCCCGGCGCCGGGTGCGGGTCCCGGTGCGGTTGCCGGTGCCGGTGCCCAGCTCGCAGCGGCCAGGCGTGGCCCGGCGGGTGCGGGACGCGGCGCTCCCCCGCCGCCCGGCCCGGCCCGGCCCCGAGCACAGCGCCCACCCTGGACACCGCCGGCATTGCAGCGGCCGCCGCGCCCGGGGCGGGCGGGGGGAGCTCGGGGGTCCTGGGGTCCCGGTGGGGATGGGGGGGACCCGGCGGGGATGGGGGGGTCCCGGTGGGGATGGGGGTCTCGGGATCCCAGACGGGCTGGGGGGACCCGGGGGGGATGGGGGGTCCCGGTGGGGAGGGGGGTCCCGGGGTCCCGACGGGGGTGAGGGGGACCCGGTGGGGATGGGGGTCCCGGTGGGGGATGGGGGGGACCCGGTGGGGATGGGGGTCCCGGCGGGGATGGGGGTCTCGGGATCCCAGAAGGGCTGGGGGGACCCGGTGGGGATGGGGGGGTCCCGGTGGGGATGGGGGTCCCGGGGTCCGGACGGGGGTGGGGGGGACCCGGGGGGGATGGGGGGTCCCGGTGGGGATGGGGGTCTCGGGATCCCAGAAGGGCTGGGGGGACCCGGTAGGGCTGGGGGGGACCCGGTGGGGATGGGGGGGTCCTGGGGTCCCGGTAGGGTTGGGGGGGACCCGGTGGGGATGGGGGGGTGCTGGGGTCCCGGTAGGGTTGGGGGGGACCCGGTGGGGATGGGGGTCCCCGGGGTCCCAGAAGGGCTGGAGGGGGTCCCGGTAGGGTTGGGGGGGACTCGGTGGGGATGGGGGGTCCCGGTGGGGACGGGGGTCCCCGGGGTCCCAGAAGGGCTGGGAGGGTCCTGGTAGGGATGGGGGGTCCTGGTATGGATGGGGGTCCCCGGGGTTCCAAAAAGGCTGGAGGGGTCCTGGTGGGGATGGGGGTCCTGGGATCCCAGAAGGGCTGGGGGTCCCCAGTAGAGCTGGGGGTCCTTGGGGCACTGGCAAGGCTGGGGGTCCTGGGGGTCCTGGTAGGAATGGGGGTCCCAGAAGGGCTGGGGGGCCCCAGTAGAGCTGGGTGTCCTGAGGGCCGTGGTAGGGATGGAGATCCCCGGGGTCCCAGAAAATCTGGGGGGGTCCCAGTAGGGCTGGAGGGCGCCTGTAGGGCTGGGGGTTGCCGGCAGGGGTGGGGGTCCCCAGGGTCCCAGCAGGGCTGGAGTGTCCCAGAAAGGCTGGGGGTGTTGGGGCTCAGCACCGCTGGAGGGCCCCGCGTGGCCGGGGTTCCTGGGGGCCCTGGGGGGGGTCTCAGCGGTCCTGGTAGGGCTGGGGGTGCCCAGCAGGACTGGGGGTCCCCACCAGGGCTCAGTCACGCTCCCATTTCCTCCCGAGCCTTATTCCCAGTTTTTCCATGGATGGGCCAGAGCCCTTGGGGGACCGAAGCACCCGAAAGGTCCACCCTGGACCGCGCCGCAGCCAGCGTCAAGCTGCGTTGCACCACTTCCATCTTGGGGCCCTTCCGCTTGCACAACGCCCGCCACGGTGCTGCCACCACCACCGCTGCCCGCCATGGCACTGCCACTGCCGCCCACCATGGTCCTGCCACCACCACTGCTGCCTGCCATGGTACTGCCACCACGACTGCTGCCCGCCATGGCACCGCCACCGCCGTACACCATGGTCCTGCCACTACCACCGCTGCCCACCATGGCACCACCACCGCTGCCCGCCATGGCACCGCCACTGCCGCCCACCACGGTCCTGCCACGACCACTGCTGCCCACCACGGTCCTGCCACCACCACATGCCATGGTCCCGCCAACGCCACGGCCGCCGGCAAAATCCCACAGCCCCAGCCACTGGACTGGGATCTCTGGGGCGTCCCCTCCTGCGGGTCCCCAGCCAGCCCGGAGGGACCCACGCAGGGGACACCCCTTTCCGCGTCAGCCCCCAAATCCCAACCGTCCCCGTCGCTCCCACTCCAGAAAGCCCGAACAAGGCGGCACTGTCCCCACTCAGTTGGGTCTCTGTCCCACGCCTGTCCTGCGCCGTCGGGGCGGCCCTGGCTGATAATACCCCGAGTGTTTGAGACCTCATTTCAGCTGAAGAGCCCTTTTTTTTTTCATCCTCTTGTGCTGCCAGAGGACACTGTCCCCCCCAGAGCCCCCCCCGCCCGCGATGTGTCTGCTGGGTCTGGGCAGCCCTCCCGAAACTGCCGAGTCCAAAGCAGCTGTGGCAAAGAGATTTCAGTCCCTGCGGCACAGAGAGACCCCACATCGCCGCGTCCCCCGTCTTCCCCCATGGGGTTTGGCGCCGGGTCCCTTCTCGGGGAGGGACATCGCAGGTTTGGGTTGTCACGCGTGAGCCTTTCGGTAAGGTGACACCCCAAAGCGGACGGGTCACATCCAGCTTCCTACGGAGTCGCCCAGCCACGCTGCGCCCTGTGGCCTTGGGGATCCCCGAAAACACAGCAGCTCAACACCCCCAGAGGGATCAACATCCTCCGCCGGGCCCCCGGATGGTATTTTCCCCGTGCCGGGCACTGGCGGGGCCGAGCTGAGGCCGGGTCTATTTAGGAGCAGGGGACATGGGATCCTCTTGGCTCACGGCGGCGGCGGGGAGAGGAGGAGAAGGAGGAGGCAGAAATAGCCCGTCTGAAAGCCGAGCGCTGGCGAGAGGACTTGGCACCGGCAGAAATGAGCCACGCACAGGGAATGGGGAGGAAAAGGGAGAAAAAAAAACCACCCAAAACCCACCCTAAAGCCTCAAAGGAATGTTAATCCCAGGCAAAGCCCAGGGGAGAGGAGGGTGAGGGCTGCTCTCAGCCTCGCAGGTGTGTGGATCCGGCCTGTCCCCCCCCCCAAAAAAGCGAGTTTTGGGGCCGAGCGGTGGCCCGGGCCCAGAAATCCGCAGGTCGGGGGTCACCGTCCCTCCACCATGGCGTCGGCGCAGGGGCCGTGGTCATGGCCCCAGTGCCCAGGGGTGCCGTGGCAGGGAGTGGGGGGAGCAGCGGGGCTGTGTGAGGTGCCCCCCACCCCTCGGGTGGCAGCAGCCCTTCTCCCAGCCCGGGCAGCGATGCCGGTTTTGGGTGTCTCCCTCCTATTTCTAGCTCCGCTTCTGGCTCCAGACACAAAGCTGAGATATTTTTGCTGTGCAGCATCAGGACCAAACACCCAGACTCAGCAACACCGTGAAAAAAAAAACCCCTTATCTGGCTTTTTTTTTTGCATCAAACCGCCCTACGCTTGACCCACAAAGTGCCCTCCTACAGCCCAGGGTTTGGGGGTACAGCAGCACTCCATTTCTCCACACGCAGGTAAAAAGAAACCCCTGCCAGCTCCTCGGAGGGTGAAAACGATCCGCTATCCCCCAAATCCCGAGCTGCAGACTGCAGGAGTGAATCGGGAATCGCTGCGGGAAATCTCCCACCCTCTGTAGGTTTAATATATCCCCATCTCGGGGGTCCAATGCGCAGGATCCCCTCCTGCGCGTCCACGTCGGCCGTCCTCCACCCTCCCCGGCGCGGGTGGGAGCCGCTGACTCATCTGCCCATCGTCTCTCTCTCCCCCCCCCCACCTCCAACGAAGGGGAATTCATCGAGCGGTTTCGAGGGGCTGCATTGCAGACCCAGACGCGCCAGCAGACAAAAGCGACGCTGCGACGCCCGCGGCTTCCCAGCACAAAGAGCCCAGCCGGCATCCAGCCCACCCTTCCTCGACAGGTACAGGATGGAGGGATGCGAGTGGAGGGGGATGAAAAGCAAGAGGATGCTTTTTTTTGGGGGGAGGGAAAAGATTTGGGTGAAGGGGAGCGTTGGCACCCCGGGATTTTTATTATTTTTTTTTTTTTTGCGGGGGGAAGTAAGCAACAGCCAGCAGGGATTACACGGGTAAAGGTGGTTTTGCCCCCACGGGATGAAGGGACCACGCTGATCCCGGGGGGAGATGCTCTTCCTCAGGGGTGCCGGGCAACGCAAGGAGGGGTTTTTTCCCCCACATTGATTGCCTTCTCTGGATATTTGATTTATTTTATTTCTTGTCACTAAACTCCCTTTCCCCCCTTTGAAGCTTTAAAACCCATTGTCTGCAACATCAGTCACCATTAAATAATTCGCTGCCGTTGTGCACAAAGATACCCAGGGATATATCCCCGGGGAGGAGGTTATTTCAAAGCACCGTGGCTCAGTTTCCCCGGGAGGGGGGTGACACAGGCGCCTTTCATAGCCTCTGAGTTACATCGGGAATCTTAAATTTAGCAGCTGGTCACCCCTCATCGCAGGGACGGGGAGCGAGGGAGGGCGTGATTCAAGGTATGTCTGAGTCATCCTTTAGGATTTAGATTCCCAGGGTTTAAAACAGGGGAATCAGTGGGAAAAGGAGGATATTTTGGGTCAGGCAGTTGTTGTTGGTTTTTTTTTTTCCCCCCACCTCCGTTGCCAAATGTGCGGAGGTGAATGACATAATTCTGCCAGGGGAAAGACAAGTCAGCGCGGCAGTGACTCAGCTCAGGCCGTGCTGTGCTGGAGAAAAAGCTCAACCACATCCCCTCCTGCTCTTTCCCAATTCTTCGTGGATCGGGGTGGGGTCGTGGGAGGGGTGCTGCAGCATGGCGGGATGGCATGGCACGGCAGGATGGCACGGCGTGGCGGGATGGCACCGGCACCGTGGGTGGGGTGCGATGGCAACGCCGAGCGATGCTTCTTCCAGCTCCTTCTAGAGGGTTCGGCCGTGGTCCCCTGGGGTGATGCAGTGCCACGAGTGACGGGGAGGGAGGGGACAGCGTGGGCTCTGCGGGCAGCGGAGGGGTGCGCAGGGACCCCCGCTTGCTGCCTGCTCCACAGGGGGCTCGGCACAGGGAAAGGGCAAGACCCTTTTGCATGGTTTGGTGGAAAAAGGGTTCATTTGGATCCCGGTTTCCGTCCTTCCTGGCAGAGCGGGATGTGGGGGACAGCCTGTCTCTGCACCCCACAGGCAGTGAGGTTCCCAGGACGGGTGGCGGGGGATGCAGTTGGGAAGGGGCGAGCCCCCACCCTGGCGTTCCTTCCCACGCTCCCCTGTGTGCCCATGGGGAAACTGAGGCACGGGGTGACAAGTCCTGTTGCACGCTCCTCCAAATCACGGCTCCGAGAAGGGCCGTGGCCAAGGCCATGGGTCAGAGCCGTAGCAGGGCTCAAGTCTGCACTTAGACCCAGCCTAGAGTCAAACCTCCATGACACCACACTCTCCTGCCCCATCGATTTTTTTTCTGCGGGGGGGGAGGCATGTCCTGTGGGATTTGGTCAATATGGCAACGCCTGAGAGTTTCGGCCGCTTTGGGGCAACGTCTGTGGCTTTGGTAGAGCTCTTCTCCTCCTCTTCTCTCCCCTCGCCCCCGCTTTGCCTTCACAGCCCGAAAATGCTGGACACCATCAGCAGCCAGTACGACTCCTTCATCTACTGGAGGATGCCGATCCCGCGGCTGGACGTGGCAGAGCTGGAGGGGCTGGGGCTCAGCGACGTGGCCCTCTACAAACCCAAAGGAGGGCTGGGCAAGCTCGCCGGCGAGCGGGATCAGGTCAGCCAGGACGTCTCTGACGAAGAGGACAGTCTGCTGCAGTTCAACAGCTTTAATTTCTGGAGAGCTCCTATCGCTAGCATTAGCTCCTTAGATTTCGATCTAATTTGAAGCCTTCCTTTCCACCTCGCCGCACCCCCCTGCCCTCTCCCTCTCCGCTAGGCATGCAAGGATTTGGTTTTGTTGTCGGTTTGGGGGTTGTTTTTGTGTGTTTCTGAGCAGTTTTTGACATCGCTAATTAACTCAGCAGTTCACCCCGGCCCTGATGGTGATGGGCTCCCCACAAAGCTTCAACCTCTCTCCGCCTTCTCCCTTTTTTCTTCCCTTCCTGCTGTAGCACTGGAAACACCACGACGGTGCAAGCAGGGGGCAACAGCACAGGGGGCAAATACGAGGGGAAGGGGCAGAAACAGCCACGCCATTGCCCCACGTCCGCATGCTAGCGGGTGCGGGAGGCGCTGGGAGGTTTCTGCGTGACCGCGGGCGTCCCCGAGCTCTGGCACGAGCGTTTGAGCTCATTTCTCGTGCGCTTTTTTAAGAAACTCATTTGTGCAAAGGGAGCGGCACAGGGCTGATGGGAATCGTCTTCGTTTTGCAGAAAGCATCGTCCCCGCTCCTCTCCCAGGGACGCAGAGACCCTCTGCACTGCCCTGGCCCAGTTTCTCCAAAAGCCGCTTCGCTCCTTAACCTTCCCCTTGGGATAATTAAGGTGGAAGAAGCAGGGATGTGCCCGGGACACGAGCACAAACCCCTTTCTTGAAAGAAATCATCTCTTTGAGCCTTATGGTTTGAGCCCAAGCGGGAGAAATGGTGGCCAGGAAGGTAAATACACATGGAAATGTTCTGACCTTGCTTGGTGGGGTAAAGGCTGGATGTTCACTGCCCAAAATTTGATTTTTCTCCCTTTTTTTATCCCCCGCGTACCTTATCCCAGGTGCAACTCCTGCCTGGGACAGAGGCCGGGTACATCGTGGGGTCTGGGTGGATAACGGGGGCTGAGCTGAAAGATAAGATGGAGAATTTAGTTTGATCTTACACCAAAATGAAAAAAAAAAAAAAAAAGAAAATCTGGTTCCTCACCTAATTAATCAACCCCTTTAAAAATAACAACATAAAAATGCTGCATTCACTCAAATGGAAGCCTTGCATTTTCCTCGGGGAGGTTTTCACCTGCGCTCTCTGCGGGCTGAGGTTTATTTCTGAGCATCATCTCAAAATAGGGGAAAAAACCCTTACCTAATCCTGAATCATTTTTGGCTTTTAAACAGCCGAGGGGTTTCTTTTCCCCCCCCCAAGATTGTTTTCTGGGATAGTGAACATGACTACATGACTGGTTTGTCTTCTTGAATGTGCTTTTTTTGGGTTTGATTGGGGTGAAGTTGTGATGTGGAGCATCCCCAAACTGTCCTAAGAGTTGAGGGGGGGGCACATGGCTGGGGGGAGGCTGAGGCAGCACTGAAAAGGTGCCCCAAAATAGGCCAATATTGGAAAAAAATTTGCACTCTACTATGAAAATGGAGCGCAGGTCTCCTGTAACTTCTAGAAACGACCCAGCGTGCTGACTTTGAACCGCCCGTGTAAAAACAGAGGTGAAAAATGTAAACTCTCTTACGCAGAGCTGTTTCTGTGTTCCCAGCTGGGAAAACCCGCAGGAGTATTTATTATGAAACCTTGAATAAAATTATTTAAAAAACATATACATTCCTGTGGCCAATTAAAAAAAAAAAAAATCCATGTAGACCAGCATCAAGTTCTTTCCTTAATTTGCCATTAAATTGTTTTAAACCTTTTTATGGCGAGCCGAGGACTGACACGAGAGCACACACCTGTGCATCTGCAAATGCTGCAGTGAGTTCAAGTGTGGAAAAAACTAAACCTAAGGGATCACTTTAAGAACGTTAAGGCATTATTTAAACTTCAGCTTTTCCAAAGCCCACAGGAAAACATCTCAGAGGAACCCCAGAGAGGGAAAAGGCCCCAGGGTTTACACATTTACACCAAAACAGGCACTTTGAGTGTCTCAGGGGCACCTGAGGCGCTAACGCACCACAGAGAGGGTGGGTGAGGCGGCCTGAGGGGAGCCCAATCCGAGACAGGAAGGTGCTCAGAGCAGACAGAAACACACAGACTACTTATATACACATTTTAAATATACATTTAGAGCCACAAAACCTACCAAAAAAAAACCCAGCAAAACACAACAACAAACCACGCCACCTCAGGGAGGCGCCGCCGCCGTTTTATACTTGGCGCCTAAACGCCTCTGCCGGAACTAACTGCAGGGGCGCATCACCCCCATCCGCAGAGACAGCAGTTCGTCGCCCCTGCCTGCTGTCCTTCCGCTAGAGAAAATACTCCCCTTTTAGGGCTCCCCCGTTCTCGCCGCCCTCCTCCAGCACCCTGGGCGGGGAGGGAGCCCGGGAAAAGAAGGAGAAATTCCCTAAGCGTACCCCGTGCCCTCCGCGAGCGGAGGTCCAACACGCCCTTTCTCCGCCGACAGCGGCGGCGGACTCTTTTCTTGCCGCTCACGGTATCCTTCCGCCGCCGCCGCCACCACCTCTCCGCCTCGCTTCGCGGTCGGCCATTTTGTGCGGCCGCGGCGGGAGGGGCGGGAACAGCCGCGTAAGGGGAGGGGGGGCGGTGCCACGCGCCGGGAAGAGCCGCGTGCCTGGGGGGGGGGGCTCGAGCCGCCGCGTGAGTGGGGCCGGGGGCGGCGGGGGGGGGGCCGGGGAGGGGGGAGTCGAGGGGGACCCCCCTGAGGGAAGGGGTCGGGGGGAGTCAGCGGGACCCCCGGAGGGAAGGGTGGGAGAGTGAGGGGAGACCCCTCTGAGGGAAGGGGTCGGGGGGAGTGTGAGGGGGCCACCCCTGAGGGAAGGGGTCGGGGGGAGTCAGCGGGACCCCCTCTGAGGGAAGGGGTGGGAGAGTGAGGGGAGACCCCTCTGAGGGAAGGGGTCAGGGGGAGTGTGAGGGGAACCCCCCTGAGGGAAGGGGTCGGGGGGAGTCGAGGGGGACCCCCGGAGGGAAAGGGTGGGAGAGTGAGGGGAGACCCCCCTGAGGGAAGGGGTCGGGGGGAGTGTGAGGGGAACCCCCCTGAGGGAAGGGGTCGGGGGGAGTCAAGGGGGCCACCCCTGAGGGAAGGGGTCGGGGGGAGTCAGCGGGACCCCCCTGAGGGAAGGGGTCGAGGGGGGGCCCCCCTGAGGGAAGGGGTCGGGGGGGAATGTGAGGGGGCCACCCCTGAGGGAAGGGGTCGGGGGGAGTCGAGGGGGACCCCCCCCTGAGGGAGGGGGGTGGGAGAGTGAGGGGAGACCCCTCTGAGGGAAGGGGTCGGGGGGAGTCAGCGGGACCCCCCTGAGGGAAGGGGTCGAGGGGGACCCCCCTGAGGGAAGGGGTCGGGGGAATGTGAGGGGGCCACCCCTGAGGGAAGGGGTCGGGGGGAGTCGAGGGGGACCCCCCTGAGGGAAAGGGTGGGAGAGTGAGGGGAGACCCCTCTGAGGGAAGGGGTCAGGGGAGTGTGAGGGGAACCCCCCTGAGGGAAGGGGTCGGGGGGGCCACCCCTGAGGGAAGGGGTCAGGGGGAGTGTGAGGGGGCCACCCCTGAGGGAAGGGGTCGGGGGGAGTCGAGGGGGACCCCCCCCTGAGGGAGGGGGTGGGAGAGTGAGGGGAGACCCCTCTGAGGGAAGGGGTCAGGGGGAGTGTGAGGGGGACCCTCCTGAGGGAAGGGGTCGGGGGGGACCCGCCCTGGGGTCGGAGTGTGTGTGAGGGGGACCCCCGTGAGGGAGCAGTGCCGGGGGCCGGTTTGGAGGGGGTGGGAACGGGCCGTCCCCCGTCCCCCCCACGCGGGGGTGTTTTGAGGGTGTCTCTATGGGGGTGGCACTGGGGGGGAGCAGGAGGGGTCCTGGCGCGGGAAGGAGGGTCGCAGCCCCGGGGGGTGGTGAGAGGACAGACCCCGCTCAGGGGGAGCCTTGGGGGGGTCTCGACCAAGCGAGGGGAAAGGGGCTCCCGTCTCCAGCAAGGGAGGGGGGGGGGGGGCGCTGGGGAGTTTTGGGGGGGTTTTGAGGCAGGTCTGCGGAGCCAACCCCACACCGGCTGTTCCGAGGGAGGTTTAGAGGGTTTGAGAACCGTGCACTTTCCTTTTCCTGCTGAAATGCAGAGAAGGGGAGACAGAGGAGTTGTCAACAGTTGTCCAAGCTGCGAGTACTGTAAATAACTTTTAAAAAAAAAAAAAAAAAAGAGAGGGGGAGCCTCAGACTCTCAGACTTAAATCCTCCCTGAAAGCATCCAGCTGAGAAGAGAGCAGGAATGCAGGAGAGGCCTCCCAATAATTAATGTGATAAAGGTTTAGTTTAATACAAGGAGAAAATCTGATGCTTTCTGTTAATGATCCAGCTTCTCCCTTCTTTTTCAAACACGCCCAGAGTGGTAAACTCCAGTCTCGCAAATATGTAAGCTGGCAGTTAACTTTGTGAACGCAGAGTTCATGCCCGGAAAACATGCAAGTGTTTTCAATGTGGGTGATGAGAAGGAGCACTTAAAAAAATATTCTCTGTCCCACAAGAAGTGGGAAGGGGGAAAAAGAAACCCAAACTGGAAAGTCCTAAAGGGCAGAGGGGTTGTGGCAGTCAAACACACACATCGTAACTGCATCAAAGGTCCTGATTGCAGAGTAAACTCTGAGTAAGCTGCTCTGGGCTCTTGACTTCCAGGCTTCAGGTGTCGCACATAATAGCTGCACGCTCAGAAAAAGCGCTAAGTTCAAATTATAAAGTGAAATAAGTTTGTGGAGGGAGATGGTGTGGGCAGTGTGTCCCGGTGAGGTTTAGGGGTGAGGTTTGCTCTTTGGCTTTACTTTGAAGGGCTTGTGCTACCGATAGCTGGTGCTAGCAGTCGCTGAGGACAGGGTGGGATGTTTCTCTTGAAAGAACAAGAAATAAGAAGGAAAGAACTAGAGCTTTCCAACTATTTCATGGAACTGCAATTGAAGGAGATTGATCAGTCGAGGGCCTCAGTGCTGTTGGAGTCGCTGTTTTGCAGGGTGGCACGGTGCCCGCTCGCACAGATGTTCGTTTGTAGCCGCTTGCTGAACATTGTACACGAGTTAATGGACAGACTTTAAAGTCAGTCTTTGATAGGACTGGCGTACCAGCGTAACCCTATCGCTGAGGAAAATGCTATAGTTCACTACTGCCATAGTTATGCTATGCTTTATGTAGCTTGGAATAAATAGAGACGCTGTTGTTGGGGATGTTGAGCACAGCTTTTGGGTTCTGCTGCTTTTATGACCTTGAACAAGTCGCTGGAGTTACCAAGGTTTGTTTTACCCTGTGCCAGCAGCCAACAGGGGTGGTTCCCCTATGCTTAGTTGCTAGTGCTGGGGTCAGAGAGCGTCTCGGAGATTAAATCATGTTCTTAAAATGCTTTAAAAATCAAAATGATGTTGTGAACAGCTTTGCTGTTGTTTTTACAGGTTTTGCTCTTGGAACTGGATCCACATGGGCAAGTCTTTGTGTCCGTGCAAGGCGCTGTTGAGGTGAGCAGGATTTTGCAGGAGCTCTGGTGGCTTGTGGTGTTTGACCCTGTGTTCTGTCTTCTCTGATGTTTCAGGGCACGGAACTGAAAAATACGATAAATATTTATGCCTGTTTGGTGGTTGTCTTGGGCCTAGTTCTGTATGGGAAGGTGGTGTGTCCAGATGGGCGCTTTTAAAATGTGTCTGCCTCGCTGCTTTTTGTTTGTTTTCCATTTCTTGCTCCCACCTTTTAAAGCAGCTTTCGGCAAATACTTGTTCCCATGTGTGAAGATGTCCTTAGTGGACCTAGGGAAGAGGTTGCTAGAAGCGGCTCGCAAAGGCGAAGATGACAAAGTGCGAAAGCTGGTGGCAAGAGGTGCGCCCTTCACCACTGACTGGGTACGTCGGGGGGATAGCCATTGGTTTTCTGTGTGAAACGGGTTGCGCCTGCGCTCTTCAGGGCTGAAACTAAAGGATACAAATGGAAATGGGAGCAGTAAAACCAAAGCGTGGATTGGCAGATAGTGCTTCTCTGGATTTCTGTGACGGAGCGGATTCCAGATGAAGCACTTCAAAAACCAAGACCTTCCTGAGGCAGAGGTGAATTGATGTTTGTGTAAAGGTTGATCTCTGGCTCGTGCACAAGAGCACAACCGCAAGTACCGTGCGGTCCTGGACAGCAATGTGTACAGGGTCCGATGCTTTGAGCAGTGCAGTTCCTCACAGCTGAGACAAATGATGATTCAAGTCAAATTGGAAGAACTGTTAAACCTCTCAGTAACAGGAAGTTCTTTTAAGAATGCTTTATTTAATTGGTTAAACTCTGTCAATTCAGAAACTCATCCTTGATTGGTTTGGTTTTGTGTTGCTTTTTTTTTTTGTTTCCTTAAAAAAACAAAACCCTGGAAACAAACTAGGCCACCCTGGGTTGGAAAGGAAATAAAAGCTTTAATGAAACTGAGGAATAACAGTTGGATAAAAAGAGAACCAGATCATAATGCGTAAGCCATTGGCAGCCTTTTTCCATCACCAGTTGTCTTTGTTTCCTAATTCATCGGTGCTTTAATTCATAGCTTTGTGAGATGAATGAATTAACTGTATCAAGAGGCAGCAGAGCCTAGGGGTATTGTGATACTGCCCTTTTCTAAACCGCGCTGAAATTACCTGTCATGATATAGAAATGGCAGAGCTGTTCTACTGGGGTTTGGAAAAAAAGCTCAGTGATAAGTGGATGGCACAGTGGAGAAAGTAAAAGCATGTTTGATCTTCGGGTTATCAGATAACGTCAAGGTCCCTAAAAAGTTTAATGTTTGATGGGAAAACTATTGGATGTGCAGCCCCCTATTTCTGAGTGGAGAGAAAAACAGGTTAAATTAATTTCTTGCAGAAGCTTTGTCATTTTAGTTACTGCCGGACATACACATGGTGATTACTGTGCCTGTCCTCTCTTGCTGTGAACCAGCAGTAACTCTTCTAAATTAACACACAGCTCGGGATGTCGCCTCTTCACCTCGCTGCCCAGTACGGCCACTATTCGACAGCGGAAGTGCTGCTTCAAGGTGGCATTAGCAGAGATGCCCGAACAAAAGTGGACCGGACACCACTACACGTGGCTGCAGCTGACGGACACGCTCATATAGTAGAACTGCTAATTAAGGTAAGTATAGTAAATTAGGTCTAACTTTAAGGCTGTTTTAAATCACCCTTGGAGTGAAGTGTTGATGCCCCTGTTTAAATGCTAGCACAGGCACTGTCTTTAAGACATTGAGAGGAGACAGCATGCAGACAAGTAACGCTGCTTTCTTTCAGAACGGGGCTGATGTAAATGCCAAGGACATGCTGAAAATGACCGCTTTGCACTGGGCGACAGAGCACAACCACCGAGACATCGTCGAGCTGCTCATCAAATACGGAGCTGATGTCCATGCTTTCAGCAAGTTCGACAAGTCGGCTTTTGATATTGCTTTGGACAAGAACAATTTAGAGACTTTGGTGATGCTGCAGGTAGGCTGAGGAGGGAGAAACTTGTTGGTAATTCTCTGACCCACAGCTGTGTCTGCGCTAGAGTGAGAGGGATCCTGCTGTGTCTGATGGGATCGTTTTCTGTTTGCAGAGAGAACTAGAAATAGGGAGGTGGATGAGGTTTGTTTAGTTTCTGGATCAACCAGTGCGTGCCTGCTGGGACTCAGTGGGTGATGGGGTTTTATTGCCATGCATCTTGTGCGGTCGTAGTGTAAATCGCCAAGTTGAGGTGGCAGTGTTGTCACAGCTTTTGCACTGGTGTCCCTGACGTGCTGCAGAGAGAAATAATCTGCCTCTAAAATGTTTCAAGGATGCTACGTACTGTTGCTTACCACAGAAAACGTGAGGAATGTATGCCTGACCCCAGTCTCTTTCCTAGGAAGCAATGGAGAACCAGGCAGACACTTACCCAGGGAGAACGGATCCCATCACCAACACTGTGGCTCTCACCTCACCACTTATCCTTACGCCAGGGGAAGTTCTCAATCTCACTAGTCTTGTCTCTTCAGCAAATGCCAAAACAGCCTCAGGTAAGGTTTTATGTGACCTTGAGTGGGGAAAGTCTTGAAAAAAGTTCCTAAGACCGTTTACCAGTAGAGGGCAGATGGTCATTTAGTAGAGGAGAAGTGGTGAAATACAGCCAAACACACCCAGCTACTGCTTCCTGCCCCAGAATATTTTTGCTGTCGAAGGTATCAAAGCAGATTTCTAGCTGATGTAAATAAAGGTGGTTCCACTGGAAGTGGCCAAGCTCAGCTGAGCTCAGCTGTGGGGCTGCTCCAGGTCTCTTACAAGCAGCAGAGCTTGAGAAAGTAAATTTGGCTGATTGCAACAGAGGAATAATGAGAATTACTGCCTGTGCCAAATCCTGAGCACTGCGGGGTGGTTTGGGAACGGTTTGCTTTGTTCTTTACTGGCTACAAGAGTTGAATGAGTGTTTTGCTATATATAAAGGTTGAGTAAGGAAATTGCAGAATAAGCAGGTCTGTGGGGTATGTAGCTTACTCCTTATTTCTTCTGTCCCGCGTGTTAGATGGAAATAATTAGGTTCCTCATTGTTCTGTGAGCCTTGTTGTGGTGGGGAAAACACATTTAACTTAAGGCTGAGTGGAAATTCTTTTTGTGTAATTCCAGTTTTTGTAATAACTCTTAAAGTGAATTTTCTGTATTTGGGGAAATCCAAACCGTTGTTTCTTTTCAGTCTCGAGGCTACTAAATACAAGTTTTCTGAAGCTATTTGGCCTCATCCTGCAAACACTTCTGCATGTGAGTAATTCTTTGGTTAGTGAGACTGTTCACATGCGTGAATGTTTGTTTATTAGCTAGAGAGTGCATTTAAAATCCCGGATACTGACGTTTTGCAGTCCCACCCAGACCTCTCTGGCAACAGCAACTTCAGCAATGCTCCAGATTTGCTCTCAGAGCTTTCGGGGCTGCTCGCAGCTTTGAGGCTCTGACAAACCCTAATTTAGAAGGGGAAGAATGACCCAAAGCATTCCTCTTCCACCTGTGAAGAAGGTGCAGTGTGACTGGCGCACATCATCTTCATTCATGGATATTCCGCAAACTCAAAGGGGCATAAAACTTGAGATTTTTGTACCCCGGGTGATGTACCTGCCACATTTTTCAATGCCTCCATTCTTTTGATGTGGGAATCGGTCCTGTTCCCTCTCTGCCTTTGTTTTGCCGGGCTAAGCAAGCCGGTCGCCCTGAGTTCCTTGAATCCGTTCAGGGTGTGTGGATGAGCTCTTGGCACTGGCCTTGTAAATCCCCGTCTCTCACCGCACCTCTCCTTGTACGTCCTGCAGTGTAATCGCCTTTTTCAGTGCCACGGCACAGCAGTGGCTTATTGTCCACGTGTGACTGGACTAAAATACCCTGGGGTTTTCCCCCCATGACGCTTTGAACATCAGCAGTAGCTGGTCAGCGTGAAAATAGCCAGTGTCTCCTGCTCTAGGCCACGTCAGGAGGTTTTTGCTCGTTTCCCACAAGAGGGCATCAGCGACTGTGCCTTCGTTATAACAAAAATCCCTTATTTAACGCTTGTAGCCAATAATTTTTCTTAACTCTCCTAATTTCCCTATGTCTTTTGTTATTGAAAAAGTTTTTAGATGGGAGTATCTTCAGCTGGTGGGAAGAAATCTGGTTACAAACTGCTGGAAACAGACCCTAAGCCCACAGTATTTTCACGTGCCCAGCCCGTGGCCTTTTCAAAGTGTTGTTCTTTGAAAATAAGTCCTTTGATAACCTTTGCAAAATCAGGAGCCAGGGAGAAAGAGAGGAAAGTGTGTTGGAAGGGTTAAGGCAGGGGAACTTTAGATGAACTTCCCTTTGTGTGCTTATAATCTATTTATCTGTGCTGGCAATGAGGTACAGGATCTCTTTTTTTTTTTTTTTTTTTTAAGAGGAATTGTGGGTTATATGCACTGAGTTTGCGCCCGTTTAGTTAATTTCCTGTTCCATTCTTATTAAGTCTGCCTTTGAATAGGAACTACTATGGTCAATTGGAGGAAGAAACATTGTTTTTTGGAACAGAGAAGGTTTGTTTATCTCGTTCAAATCAATACCCCATTGCAGTAACCATGTTCTTTCCCTCGCTAACCATGAGAGGGGAGGAAGAAAGGACTGCATGCCCAGTACCTTGAAATCAAGTGATATATGTAGCCAATTTCTGCGTTTGAGCAAAAGGCCCTGTTAACTGACTTTTGCTGAAACGTTTGGTCTATGAAGCAGTGGTGAAGACTGGACTTGGAGACTTCCCCAACTGAGGAAGAACTTGGGTGCTGTAATTTTCTCATGATAGCCAATGACTTTAATATATTCTTTAGGTTTTGTAATTTTTGAAAGTTGCGGTACGACGCAAAGCCAAAGCTACGTGTGTAGCAACCACTCTGTACAACATTACAGCAGTCAGACTCCAGTGCGTCTGGGAGTGTCATCAGGCAGCGCGGCTGCATCTTGAAAAGCCGACCACGTCTCCAGATCGGAGCTCGGCATGCCAAGTAGCCCGGCAGACAGCCTGCCTTGCTGTAGTTCTTACAATAAAGCTGGAGCACATCGGTTCGCGTTTGCTGTTCGTTCTGTTACGGGGTTCAGAAATAACTTAATGAGATACTTGCTTGAAATTCGATTAAAATTATCATAAAATATTCGGAGTGGGTACAGTCTGTCCTAAAGTAGTATCAAAGCCCTTTTTACAGTTAGAGACACCTCTCATGAAAAATTATCTGTACCACCTCCCTTTTTCCTTTACGAGCCCAGAAAACACTTCATAGCTGATGTCCTGTTCTCCAGATGACAAAACTGTTGCATTCTGCATTTGCTGTCTAGATATGGCGGGTCCTGACAACCCTTCAGTTCACCCTCATCTTTCCCAAGCAGGTGACTCGGAGTTTTCCAATTCAACCCCCTCCGTGCTTGCCGCACTTGCAGCCCTCGCTGAAGTTTCAGCACCGCTTTCCGACTCAAGCAGAGACACAGGTAGGGGAAACCGGCCAGATGCTGATTCAAATTTGTGTAGTTCTAGCAAGTGTCTTGCCAGGAAATTGGAGGAAATTTAAGGTGTGGAAGTGAATTTGCCTTCTTTCAGGGTAAGGAAGAGATGGCGATAAGTATTTGTGAAGCAGGGGCTTGGTTTTGTTTGTTTGTTTATTTAATCCTGGTTCAAACTTAATTAAAAAAGCAGCGACTGTTACCAATAGAAGTAACTTCATTTTTATTAACCAGCATGTCTGACCCTGACATCGCAGAACGTTGCTCTTTATGTGCATTAACAGTTATATAAGTTATATTAAAAA
Organism: Pluvialis apricaria; assembly: GCA_017639485.1. NCBI lineage: Eukaryota > Metazoa > Chordata > Aves > Charadriiformes > Charadriidae > Pluvialis > Pluvialis apricaria. The sequence goes on from CM030033.1 coordinate 2,791,486, forward strand.
AAAAAAAAACCAAACAAACCCAAAAGCCAATGCTCCAGAACATGGGTTTACTTTAATATAGAAACGTAAATAAGTATTTGTTTAAGAAGGAGATTGTCTGAAATGTTTTCTGTCCCCAGTTTGCTGTAAAATGTTGGTACTTAAAATGTTGGGAGTCTCTTGAGGCTCTGGTAACTACTTCTTACAGAAAGGTTTGGGCGTTCTTTGTGTTTGGGGTTGGGTTTTTTTTTGATCTTTCATGGTGTGTTTGTAGAATGTAATGTTTGACCTTTAATTAACTTCAGATTTAGAAATTTGATAAAGTTAAACTTTATCTAATCCTTTCACCTTGGAATTAATTTATTTTCCCCAAAGCTAGGCGTTTTTTCTAGAATCTAGACAGGAGCAATTTGACTTCTTTAAGCTGCTGGTGCCACACCACTGACTCCTTGACCTGCGGCGCTCGAGTGTTTTCCTCTGGCACCCAGAGCGCACGTAGCAGGTCAGGTCCCCTCTGTTTCCTGCGCCTGCAGCGTTCGCTGGGAGCAGGATGCAGCCGAGGGTTTGCAATCCTGATTATTTGGGCAAGACGTAAGTCACACAAAAGCATCCCAGGGAGTTGAACCGGGCCGCGATCAGCCGGCCAGACTAAATAGCCTCCTCATGGTTGCTTTGGCCGCGCTCCTGCGGACGGGGCTCTTGAGGCACAAAGAGTTTTTTGCGTGTGGTTTGTCTCCGTTAGAGCTGAGGGAAGGGTCACGGAAGCGTTGCAGAGCCAGGTCTGCTCAACAGCTGCCTCCAGCTCCAGGCTCTTTAATTTAATGAACATGCTTGTGTGCTAGTACTTACTAATTTACACAAAAAATGCTGGGTTTCCTCTAGCATGCTTGTTTTGCTAAGGTGTAGTGGATTTTATTTTCCTTCCCCTACTAAGACTGACTGTGTTTCAAGATTGTTTTTCATGAGCAGGCATCCCAGGAGTCTCAAGCTGCGTACTTGAGCTTTTCCACTAGACTTCAGTTTCTATTCAAGGAAGAGAGAAGGAAACGCTGACTCTTTTTTTTTTGGCACTTGCTTTATTTTTCAAGGTAAGACGGAGGAAATAGCGGAAGCAAATTCTGTCGATTCTGCCATCCAACAAGTGGTTGACAGCGGAGGGCAGCATGTCATCGCCATTGTGACAGACGGAGTTTCCCTGAGCAGCCTGCAAACAGCCATCCCCACCAGCGACCTCAGCCAGCCCTTCATCCTAACCATGCAAGATGGACAGCAAGGTAAGCGGGAGCTGAACTCGGAAGGCAGCGCTGAGGATTAACTTCAAAACCGACAAAATAACTGCTGCCTGCGGACCCTGTCGAGCCCCGCAAGGCCGGTGGCTGGTGTGGTCTGGCTTGTCAGCGCTGTGGTGTAACAGATCTGTGCCTGCCCGCTGGGCTTCAGGAGGGGTTAAAATGTCTGTGTGACTTACGTCAGCGGGAAAGCTTGCCAGCGACTTGTTTGTAGCTTAATTCACGCCGCTACACTTTAATATTTTGGTCTTTGCATTAAAACCGAGCACCTTCAGTAGAAGGCTGCGGGAGGAGAAATGCCAAGGTAACCGCTCTCTCTGTGGGCGACGGGCAAAGACGATTCCTTTAGCTTGTGGTGAACTTCCCAGTCTGGGAGTAAATTACTCGACCGGTGAAACTGCAATCTGTTCCCTTTAGCAATCACTCCATCGTTCTTACAAAACTTAATATTAGGCCATTAATATCAGCTAAATACACCTTTTCCTCCCATAACTCCAGTTATATTGCCCTGGGCAATGTAATCTATCAGTTTTACAAGGCAAATGTAAATCGTGTTCAGTAAAGCGGGGCAGAGCTCCAGAGCGCTCGTACAGTGAATTTGTGTTTCCTCAAGGGATGTAATTCATCAGCCTTGCCTACTACCGACAATTCTTTTAGCGTGTCCTAGGGATACTCGATTATTTGGATTAACGTTGGTGTAGAAAAAGAGGATTAGGAAGCAGAGCAGCTCTCCTGTAGCATGCCTACAGTGCTACAATGTGAGATGGGTTACATCAGTTCTGTCTGTTTACAGACTTAACAAGTGAAAAGCAATTTTCTAAAGCTGTTAATTATTCAGAATTGTTTGCCAAATTACTACAAATAATTCCTGGCCCGTAACCCGTTCTGAGTCTGAGGAAGACAAAGGGAGAACTGTTTAGGTAGCGCTACCTTCAGCAGCTCACGTGGTGCCTTTCTCCTCCTCGGCTGGGCAAATTCTTGCTACTGGCTTCCCAAAGTGAAAACCCATGTTTGCAGATTTAAAATGTGTTTGTTCTCTGGAGTATTTGCAGCTCTTGCATACGTGTAAAGCTGATTCAGAGCTTAGCCGCTGGGACTGTGTACTGGGAATTTTCGAGAAGAGCTTTCTATTCCTCTTGCTTAGGCCGTCTCGGCCATTAATTGCATTACTGAGGCATCAGAATGAGAGTTTTCACCTCACATGTTTTCTAAGATGTGAATCTTTGACTTTGGGTTCTGTCAGCCCTGTTGTGGTGAAACCCTCGAGTATTTCAGAGGCCTGACTAAAGGAAGCTGGAAACCCAGTCCGGCGTTTCTCTCTTCTCTGGGAAGACTTTGGCACTGCCGATCCACAGGTCTCCTCTTTTTTTCCAGAACCACACTGATGCACTGACTTCGGAGAAGCCTTTTGGGAAACGTCTGCGCAAAAGCATGTCTCGCACTGTATAATTTGTCACCTTTTAATTTTTCAGTTTTAACTATACCTGCTGGTCAGGTTGCGGAAGAGACTGTTATTGAAGACGGAGATGACGCAGAAGAGGAAGAAACGCCGCTGGCCAAGAAGCAAAAAGTGGAACAAAATGTAGATGACTCAAAGGAAGACAAGGTAGATACTCCTGCTTGTAACTTGGATTGCTGTCATCTCCCGCATATTTCTCTGCTGTGCTGAGGATGTCGGGCTCCCGGTCTGCCAAAGCTGCCTCAAAACAGAAACGAGCTGCGCCCTGCTCGGCTGAGCCCAGGGATGTCTCTAACAAACCCTGCGCAGAGGCTCCCTGCTCTTCCTGCCCATGCTAGCAATGCCCCGTTAGCAATGAACACACGAGCAGCTGAGAGAAGCGATGCTCAGTTGAGTATAGGTAGGAGGAAAAGAGCCGGTTAAATCGCTTGTTGCCGTTTTGCCTGGGCTGAAGGCGTAGCTCAGGGTTTTCAGATGAATCGTGGTGGTTTGCTGAGATTATTCAGGATTTCCTGCAGGAGCAGGACACAGGGGCTGGGTGTAAGGCAAGTCGCGGCTCTTCAGCAAGCGGCAGGAAAGACTCTCCCATCATCCTCTGTTGGGAGGAGGAACATTTTTCTTGATTGCCTCTCAACTCTTCAGCACAAATACCTCTCTATTTTTCTTGCATCTTGGTTACACCTGCTTCCAACCTTTGAAATTCATGGCGGTGAGATCACGTGTAACTTCCCAGCCCGCCCCCCCCACACGCTGTGGGACACCTACCAGCTGGTTTGTGCCTCCCAGTGTCCCCATTGCCTCTGTGATGGGCAAGCCAGTTGAACAGAACTCAACCCGAGCACGTTTATTAGCGCTGCCTTAGAGCATTTTGTAACTGGTAACTGTTGGAGTGCTTGCACACCCCCCTTCCTTCGTGTTGAAGCCTCCATCGTGGGCTCTCTCAACTTTTGTTTTCTGTAGGACAGTGACGAAAGGGAAGTGCTACAACAGCAGTTGCAAGAGGCGAACCAGAAGGCTGAGGAATATCGCAGCCAGCTCATGAAGAAGGAGCAAGAGGCGGCGGTGTACTGGCTGAAGCTGGAAGGCGTGGTGAGCCAGCAGCCCAACGGAGCCGAGGTGACGGTGCTCCAAGAGGTCGCCGAGGCTGAGCCGCTTGTGGTGACCTCAGAAGACACCAAGGAATCCATGCTGGAAACGGATCAGCCAACTGATATCGCTGTGGAAACTGTAACCTCCTAATCTGCCGTGGTTGAGTGGGTTTTGTAAAGGCAAAGAACTTCTCTTTTCTTTTTTTTTCCTTTTTTGTTAAATAAGGTGCTGTTGGCAAGCGGCGCTGAGAGCAGAGGGCTGTTGTCGAAGCCGCCCCGTCGCCAGGGGCAGAAGCTTCTCCAGCCGCTCGCAGCATAACTCTGCATCAGCGCGGTGCCCAAAGGTGCTTTGAGAGCTTGACCTTGACAGATTGGAGGCTTTTTCACAAAATCTTAGCCAGCGAGTGACCTGATGGCTTATTTGGTGATTACCCGCATTGCTGGGGAAAGAAATACCTCATTGCCGAAGCAGCTGGTCGGAGCTCTGGGCTGCCTGGAAACGGCCGCGCTGCAGACGGCCTTTCCACATTCCGCAGCAACCTGAGGTGTTCGCGCCCTTCTGTGAAGCCGTGACCGGATCTGCACCTTCAGAAAGAGTTGTCTCTTGGGCTGCTGCTTTAAAATTTTTCAGAGGTGCGGAGGGGATTTCCCCTCTCAGCCAGAAAGCAAATTACAGGTTCTTTTTCTTGCAAAACCGTGAGTCTTTCCGGTTGAGGCAACCTTCAATGCAAGAGCGAAGGCCGGGCTGGATGTCTCAGCCGGAGCATTTCGCGCTGTCAGGGAATACCATGCTCTGGGGGTGTCCTTCGTGAGACCCCTTACCTACCCGAAGGGATCACAAAAATTCCTCCTCAGTTTTATGATTTTCAGTCAAACGTTCGATTTGACATTTCTGCGCTGAACGGAAGCGTTAACTGATCACATATGCAAAGCCATACGTACGGCAGTTGCTGCAAGACAGCCTGGGAGTCAAGTTGTCGCTGGAAATACATGTCACTTTTCTTTTTTTACTAAGCAGTTTTTATTTTTAAAGATACTAAAACCTTTTTTTAACGAGCAGCTGATCTTGCTACTGAAACGTTCAGGCTTTTTTGACTCTCTGCAGGCCTGTTTCGTGCAGGGATCCGTTCCGCGCACCCGACTGCGGGGATCAAGACAGCGGGGGGCTGAGTGGAAGCACCCTGAGTTACCGTGTGGAGCTTGATAATGAAAGATTAATCAAGTGCGGTTTAGAAAAATACCGTCGTGCAAGCTGTGCTGTCGGTCGCGGGAAGGTTTTAAGGGCGAGGAGTGGCGTGCAGCGCCAAGGCGCTAGCAGCCGGCCTGCTCTTTGAGGGTATCTTCTCACAAGACAAAAATCCAGCTCTTCTGGCCTGGAGTCGGTTGGTTTGGGGGTTGTTGGGCTTTTTTTGTCCTCGTTTTGTAACCGTTGGCAGCGTTCAAGGTAATAATTCAATGTCATAGTCTTTGTGTTGCGTTTTTCCCTGTTATTTCCAAGCGTGTCGGGATAATACGGTTTTCTCTTGGTTCAGGTACTGCCTTTAATGTTTCTTTGCCAATAGATGCGCCGCACCGTCGTGTCAGAGACTTCACAGGGACTAACGAGTTCGTAAAGGTATGAACGTACGGTCCCGGCTCTGAAGGGATTTCTCACCCCAAGAGGAAACTGCTTGTTGTCCTAAAATCGGTCAGTTCCTGGCGGCTGAAGGGAATGTGGGGTGTGCCGAATCCCCGTCTCCGGCAAGGCTTCACCGCGCTTCCCCGGCTGGCTTCACCCGCCAGCCGTCGGAGCGGGAGGTTTGTGTGACTCGTGCTGTAAAGGCTTCCGGAGACTCGCTGAGTTTGGAGAATCTAAGTGCATTTATTTATAACCAGTGTAGCTGTATTTATAAATAAGACTTCTTTTGGAAAAAAAGATTAAAATTAAAAAAAAAATGTCTTGAAGAAGGCTTTAATAATTATTTTTTATGAATGAATATTTGGAGAGACTCTCTTCCTGGTTATTGATTACTTTGGCGTTTCCTTGCTGACTTGGAGCGTTAAGTTATTTTCTTTTCTTCCCCAGACCATTAACAATTTTGGGTCTGTTTGAACTAAAAATCTGCGCCGGAGGGTTGGAGGCAGTGTTAAAGCGAATCCGGGCAGATTCTAATACCGGGAAGCGTTTACGGATGTAAAGGGACGCTGTCAACTTTGGCTTTTACGTTTTGCCTGAAATTTGTGCTTATTATTTGTAAATTTGAAGAGCTGGGCAGCCGGAGCGGGTATAAACGCCGTGTTGTGCCTCCGACAGCACTGCCATTCTCACTTATTTCCACCCTTCCCCTGAAAAGGGTCGGTTTTGCCAAAAACTCCCTTCAGCCGGGAAACAAACTTCCCCTTCAGAAGAGAAGAGAAAAAAAAAACCCCATCCCGAGTCCGTGGCGCTCACGGTGACGGGGTTTGGTTTGTGGCGTCGGAACAAATACAGCCGACAGTGTTCTCACTGCTTCGCCGGCGGGGGATCACACGTCCGTTTTATTTTTAGAAGTAACTCGTGTACGGGGTCTGAACAAAGACGAGGAGAATTTGATCTCTGCCCGGCATTTAGAAAGAATTTCAACCCGGCTGCATCCTCGGCTCCTCCGCCGGAGGAGTTGGAGCTTTTTCAGCCGACACCAGCGGTTTCTGCAGGCTGCGTGGTCGGCCGGGCCGTGAATCGCCTCCCACGCCGCTCGGGGCCGCGCTTTGCCGCGTCGGGCCTTTTCCGGCCCACGCCATCCCGCGGGGCGCCGGGTCGGGAGAGGCGAAGCAGCCCCTCGCTCGCCGGGCTCGGCTCTCCGCGAGGCGAGCGGGCGCGCTGCCCCTCCGCTGCCAGCTTGCCGCGGCAGCCGCCCCTGCTCCTGCGGGCGGGAGAATCCCGGCTCGCTTCCCTTCCCGGCGACGCCGGTGCAGAAGTTGAGGTCTTAAAAGGAATGTGTGGGGTTTCTGCTCAGCAGAGGAGGTGGCGCAGTGCTAATGGGACCGGTTTGGGTTTGATTAGTCTGTATTTCCCTCTCGTTCGCAGTAACCGGCTCGAACCGGTTCCCCTTATCCCAAATCGGAAGCAGGGCGTTGTAAATCCGGTGGGGATGAGCGCAGGTCACGGAAACGCCGACTAAATCCTCTCCAGCCGCCCGCCAAGGGGAATAACGGACCCCGGGCGTTCGGCTGAGGGTGGCGCGGGTCCCCGGGGCCTTCGCTGCCCGACCTGTCCCCCGCGGGGCGGCTCTTGGTGCCAAATCTGCTTATTTCTTTAATCCCGCCTTTCTCACATTGTTCCCCCCGTGCCAGGCGCGGCGCCGGCGTATTTATGGCAGCGTAAATTGCCGCTTCACGGCAGCAGCTCCCTTACCGCCCCCCGGGAGCCCTGGGCCCGGGAGCCGAGCGCGCGGGCCCCCTTTCCCACCGAGGGTAAACGTCCGGAAATGCGCAAACTTCAACATTTATACTTTTTTTTTTTTGTACTATGTTTCTTAATAAAATCCCGCGCCCTTGGCCAGCAGCTTTCCCTTACCCCTTCCCGCTGCCACCCCCTTTGTGTCCCCCTGGTGTCTCGTGTGCCACCCTCCCCCTGGGGACACCCCACGCTGGGCCTCCAGCCTGTCCCCGAGCTGGGCTCAGGGTCTGGTGGCACCTTTTCCCCACGCCACGTTGTCCCCCGTCACCCCGGACACAGCCAGGCGGGCACCGGGGTGGGAGCGACCACGTTATTTAATTGCCGCGGCCGGCGCGGGCCGAGCCCTGGTCCTACACGGTAGGACGAGCTGAGCTCCGGCACGGAGAGCCACCGTGTCCCCACGCCCTCCCTGGTGGCCTGGGGTGGGGGGGCGGCAGCTTCAGCGCCCCCCAAAGCAGCGAATAAATTAGAAAGGATCAAAAAAAAAAAAAAAAAAGTCCTAGAAAATGGGGGCCCCTCCTCAGCCCGGGCTGGGACAGGGCCTCCTGTCACCCTGGGCAGGGAGACGCGGTGGCTCAGGGACACGGGGACCCTCACGGCACAAGGGAGGGAGATGGGGCAGCCTGGGGACACGGGGACCCTCGTCACCCCGGTGGGGGCCAACGTGGGGACATGGGGACCCTCGGCTGGGACGTGGAGGTGGCTCAGGGTTGTGGGCATCCTGTCACCCTGGGGCAGAGAGATGGGGTGGCTCAGGGACACGGGGACCCTCGTCACCCTGGTGGGGGCCGACATGGGGATCCTTGTCACCCTGAGCTGGGGCATGGGGACTCTCATCACCACGGTGGGGGCCGACACGGGGACCGTCGTCACCCTGAGCTGGGACTTGGGAACCCTCGTCACCCCAGTGGGGGCCGATATGGGGACATGGGCACCCTCATCACTCCAGTGGGGGCCAGCCTGGGGACACGGGGGACCCTCGTCACCCTGAGCTGGGGCATGGGGACACTCATCACCGTGGTGGGGGCCAGCCTGGGGACACGGGGACCCTCATCACCCCGGTGGGGGCCAGCCTGGGGACATGGGGACTGTCGTCACCCTGAGCTGGGACACGGGGACCCTCATCACCCCGGTGGGGGCCAACATGGGGATCCTTGTCACCCTGAGCTGGGACATGGGGAACGTTGTCACCCCGGTGGGGGCCAGCCTGGGGACACGGGGACCCTCATCACCCCAGTGGGGGCCAGCCTGGGGACACGGGGACCCTCGTCACCGCGGTGGGGACCAGCCTGGGGACCCTCAGGGCATGGAGCCGGGGCAGGAGGACACTGCCACCCAGGGCAGGGCCGGCTCAGGGCCCCCCGCCAGCTGCAGCAGGGGCGTCCCATGGGGACAGGGCCGCTCCCTGTGTCCCCGGCGGGGCTCAGGGCCGGCCGGGGGCCGCTGGCACCAGCAGGGGCTTGGGCAGCACCGGGGGCTTCGCGGAGAGGGAGCGCTGGAGGGTGCCGGGCCGGGGGCCCCAGGGCGGCCCCCCCGGAGTCCCCAGCGAGTGCATGCGGGTGAGCCCGCGGGCCGGGCCGGCCGGTGCGGCCGCCGTGCCCCCCAGCGAGTGTCTCTGCGCCAGGGGCCGCCGCGGCGGCGGGGGGCTGTCGGGGGGCACGTCCAGCCGCCGGGGCGCCCCGTCGCGGGGGGCCGGGGGGAGGCTGGCGAACGGGGCGCCCGGCTGCACCCGGTTAGCGAAGGACCCGCTGCCCGGGGGGGTCACCGGCCACCCCGAGCCCCCCGCTCCGTGCAACCGCTGCAGCAGCTCCTCCAGGGTGGCTTTGGTGGGGGGTCCCGGGCCGGGGGGCTCCGGGGCACCCCGGGGTGCCCAGGTGGGTGGCCCGCTCCCCGGGGCGTCTTGGCGGGTGGCTGCGGGGTGGCCTCGGGGGTGGGCAGCTCGGGGGGGTCCCGCAGGCCCCCGGCCCCTCCCTGGGGCGGCAGCTGGGGGTAGAGGCGAGGGACGGGCGGCTGGGCCGGGGGCCGCGGGGCGGCGGGGGGCTCCGGGGGTCCCTTGGGGACGGCGGGGCGACGGCAGCAGGCCGCCAGCAGCCCGGCGGCCAGGGCACCCAACGCGAAGGCGCCCAGCACGCAGCCCACCAGCACCCGGCACCGGCACCGTCGCCGCGGCCCCCGGCCCGGCCTGACGCACCCCTGTGGGAGCACCCGTCAGCCCACCCAGCGTGGGTGGGGGGCCCGGTCCCCACACTGTCCCCCCACCCCCGGCGTCCATCTCCCACCCCTGGGGTCCCTCCTGGTCCTTGGGGTCCCCCCACCCCTGGGGTCCCTCCCACCCCGGGGTCCCTCTCCCCTCCCCGAGGTCCCTTCCTGGTCCCTGGGGTCCCCCCACCCCTGGGGTCCTTCTGTCCCTTGGGTCCCTCCTGGTGCCCGGGGTCCTTCTTCCACCTCTGAGGTCCCTCTCCTGTCCCCGGGGTCCCTCTCTCACCCCTGGGGTCCCCCCCATCCCCAGGGTCCCTCCCTGGTCCTTGGGGTCCTCTCTCCTATTCCTGGGGTCCCCCCACCCCTGGGGTCCCTCTTCCATCCCAGGGGTCCCTCTTAGTCCCTGGGTCCCTCCCGGGTCCCTCCCTGGTCCCCAGGGTCCCTCCCAGTGGGTGTCCGGAGAGGACAGACGGGGTGTCACTGACCATGGGCCAAGTCCCTGTCCCCGTCCTCGTCGCTGTCCCCAGCAGCTGGTGCATCTGTGAGAGCAGAGTGGGGTCAGGCCAGGCCACCCGTGTCCCCTGGACCCCCCCAACGTCCTCCAGTGTCACCCATGTGTCCCAGGGCCACCAGTGTCACCCTGGAGCCACCTGCATCCCTCCATGACCTCATGTCCCCAGAAGTGCCAATGGTGACCTTCTACACCCCCGAATATTCCCATGTCCCCCAGTGTCCCCCCCATGTCCCCCACGTCCCCCCTTCACCTTGGCAGGTCCCAGTGATCCCGGGGGACCCCTCCATGTCCTGCTCGAAGCCGCTCCTGGGGCACACAGAGGGGGACGTCACCCACCGTCCCCAGTGTCCCCGCCCCGTGAGGAAGGGACCCAGGGGATCACGGCGAGGCGGGGAGAGCCCCCAGGGGACGCCACCGCGGGGGACACTTACGGGAGGTCCTCGGAGAAGGGGACGCAGCCCCCGGGGGGCAGCCAGACGCAGTAGGGGTCACGGGCGGCCAGGCAGCTCCTGCGCGGGGGGACCCGGGTGGCCGCGTGCCAGAGCTGCCATCGCACGTCCCCATGCCCTCGCACGCCCTCGCACGCCCCTGTGCTCTCACACGTCTCCGTGCCCTCCACACCCCCGTGCCACCATGCCCACCCTGTGCCCTTGCACATCCTCGTGCCCTTGCACGCTCCCGTGCCCTCGCACGCCCCCACTCACCTCCGGCAGGCGCCGTGGCGGGCGCAGCGACTCAGGGGCAGACGCACCAGGCACCCGGCGAAGGCCACGTAGAGCTCCCGGCCCGGCGGGTGCAGCTCCAGCCCCAGCACCCGGCTGGCGCCCCGCGGCCCCCGGCACCTACACCCCCCCCACAGCACCCATCGTCACTGCACCCACAGCCCCACGGCACCCCACGGCACCCCGCAGCACCCATCGGCACCCTGCAGCTCCACGGCACCCACCGGCACCCGCATGACCCCACAGCATCCATCAGCACCCGACGGTACCCATATGACCCCCCAGCACCCATCAGCACCCACATGCACCCATCAGCACCCACATGCACCCATCAGTGCCCCATGGCACCTGCATGGCCCCCCAGCACCCATACGGCACCCACGCTACCCCTGCACCCCTCCGTGCCCGCTGCCTCCCAGCACCCACCGGCACCCATAAGCCCCCCAGCACCCCCGGCCCCGCGGTGCCCCCCAGCACCCCCCAGCACCCCCGGCCCCGGGCACCCCGCGCCTGGCACTCACCGCCCGGGGTCGTAGAGACTGATCTCCTCCAGCAGCAGCGTCTCAGAGCCGGTGTCCCCGGTGTCACCGGGCTCCCGGCTCTCACCGGGTGCCGGGGTGCCACCAGGGTGCCGGGTGGCCCCGGGGTGCCACGCGGCCGCCAGGACCTTCAGCACCCGCCCGTCCTCGGCGCCCAGGAAGAGCACGGTCTGGTTCCCCCGCGGCCCCGCGCCCGTGTCCACCGCCAGCTGCGTCAGCCTGCGCCCAGCGCACCCGCCTCGCACGGGGCCTCGCACGCGCCTCTGCGGCCGCTCGCACGGCCTCGCACCGGGGCCTTGCACACCCTCGCACCAGTGCTTCGTGCTGCCGTGCACCAGGGCTTTGCACACCCTCACACGGCACCCTTGCACCTGGGTCCTTACACACCCTCGCACACCCCTCATGCACCCTTGCACGAGGACCCTCCTCACCCTCCACGCGCCCCACACAAGCTCTGAGGCCACCCTGTCCCCAAGGTGTCCCCAAGGCCACCCCGTCCTCCCCCCCGGGGCGCACCTGGTGCCGGTGCGGGTGAAGAGGGGCCGCCCGCCGGCGGGTGCCACGGCGCCGTGCAGCAGCGGGTGCTCCTTGGCGAAGGCCAACGTCTCGTCGGGGAAGTCCCCAGAGGTGACGATGCCGGCGGCCGGTCCCATCCCGGCGCAGCAGCCTGGCCTGCGGCACAGCCGGCGTGGGGACCCGGGCGTCTGGGTGGTCACCGCACCCCGGGGTGGGGGGGACACCCAGGCGTGCGGGTGCTGGGGGGGTACCTGGGCCGCGGCACCCTGTCCTCTGGCACCGGCATCCAGGTGCCGGCGGCGCCGCGGGGCTCGGCGAAGGGTCCCTCGAACGCCCGCTCCACGTCCGCCAGGTAGAAGGCGCAGACGGCCGAGCCGGGGATGCTGCGGTGGTGGCGGTGGGGGGGTGGCACCGCCAGGTCAGCCCTGGTTTGGCCAGGGCCCCTCTGTGTCCCTGTCGGTCCCCGCTGCGTCCCCAAGCCCTGTTCCCCTGCCTCCCTGTGTCCTGTCCCACTGTGTCCCCACGTCCCCCATCTCCCGTATCGCCATGGCCCCCCATGCCACGCTCCCCTGCCCCGTGTCCCCTTGGCCAAACACGTCCCCACGCCCACATCCCCCCACGAGCCCGTGTCCCCATGTCCCCCCCCCGTCACCGTGTCCCCGCTGCCGTGCCTGTTGGGCTGGGTGCCGAAGAGGGCGAGGACGGCGGGGCGCCCGTGCAGGGCCCGGGGGGGTGTCACCGCCTCCAGGACGTCGAAGTAGAAGATGGCGTCCCCGGGGACGGCGCACTGCAGCCGCACCTTCAGGAAGGAGGTCCAGCGCCGCTCCAGCACCCGTGGGGAGCCCCCGCGGTCGTTGCGGCACACCCGCGCCACCCGCGCCACCGCCACCTGCGCCGGCATGCGTGGGCGTCAGCACCCCGGGACCCACAGGCATCGGCACAAGGGCACCCATGGGTGTCAGCGCATGGGCACCCATGAGCATCAGCACCCAGGGACCTGCGGGATCAGCATCCCGACACCCGTGGGCATCGGCACAAGGGCACCCATGGGTGTCAGCGCATGGGCACCCATGAGCATCAGCACCCAGGGACCTGCGGGATCAGCATCCCGACACCCGTGGGCATCGGCACCCATGGGTGTCAGCGCATGGGCACCCATGAGCATCAGCACCCAGGGACCTGCGGGATCAGCATCCCAACACCCGTGGGCATCAGCACAAGGGCACCCATGGGTGTCAGCACTGGGGCACCCATGAGCATCAGCACCCAGGGACCCGCACGATCATTATCCCGACACCCGTGGGCATTGGCACAAGGGCACCCATGGGCGTCAGCACTGGGGCACCCATGAGCATCAGCACCCAGGGACCCCCCCAGGATCAGCATCCTGAGACCCGTGGGCATCGGCACCCATGGGTGTCAGCGCACGGGCACCCATGAGCATCAGCACCCAGGGACCTGCGGGATCAGCATCCCAACACCCGTGGGCATCAGCACAAGGGCACCCATGGGTGTCAGCACTGGGGCACCCATGAGCATCAGCACCCAGGGACCCCCAGGATCAGCATCCCGACACCCATGGTCATCGGCACAAGGGCACCCATGGGTGTCAGCACTGGCGCACCCTCAAGCATCAGCACCCAGGGACCCGTGGGCACCGTCCCCTGGGCACCCATGGGTGTCTGCTCCCAGGGACCCACGGACATGGGCAACCAGGGACACCAGCGCTGCCACCCAGGGGTACTGGCACCTGGGGCCGGCACCCGCAGGCAGCAGCACCCCGGGGAGACACCAGCACCCGGTCAGACACCCCGGCGAGGGGCGCTGGCGTCTCCCCCGCCGCGACGCCAGCGGGACGGGCACCCGGGTGTCCCCCCCGTCCCCCGCCATGTCCCCGCGCCCACCTTGCCCAGGGCGCCGAGCTCCACCGCGACCTCCCTGAAGAAGAAGTAGACGTAGGGGCCGTAGGGCAGCGCCTGGATGAAGTGGGGCTCTTGGGGGGGGGGGGACAGGGGGGGCCATCAGCTCCCACCGCCTCCCATCCCCATCCCCCACCCCTGTGCTCACCCCCTCCCCTCCCCCCCGCCCCATGTCACTGTACCCCCAAATCCCCCTGTGTGTCCCCCACAGCTCCGGGCCCCCCCTACCCACCCCCGGCCCCTCTATTTGACCCCCCCCACCCCTCTACCCCCCCCCAAACACCCCCCCCATACACCTGTGCCCCCCTACCCCGTGCCCATACGCACCCCCCCCGCCCCGACCTGTCCCCCCCCACCCCCCCAAACCCCCGTCCCCAGCCCCATACGCCCCCCCCCGGCCCCCCCCCGCAGTGGGGTACCCTGCAGCCAGCGGGAGCTGTACTTGAGGGTGCGCAGCGGGGGGCGGCCGGGGCTGAGGCTGCGGTAGATCACCGCGTCGCTCGCCTGGAAGTCGGCCACCGTGGCGGAGTACAGGCTGCCATCTGGGGGGGGGGGACGGGGACACCCCAACATGAGCACTGTCCCCCCCTTGGGGACCCCATCCCGTCCCCCCCTCCGCTCCAGCACCCACCGACGAAGAGGGCGACGATGCTCTGCTTGGCGTCGAAGGGGCACCGGGCCTGGCCGCTCACCTCCTCGCCCTCCTGCGCCAGGCTGCTCACCTGGGGGGGGGCCGAGGTGCTGAGACCCCCCCCCCGCTCATCATACACCTCCCCCCCGTGCCCCCCCGCTTCCCCCCCAGCCCCAGTGGGGAGCTGCTGAGGACGCCCACACTCGTCACACCTCTGGGCACTTCCCGGCTGTGCTCCCCGGGGGGGCTGAGACCCCCCCTGCATTCATCACACCCACCCCCACCCCACTCCCAGAGGGGCTGAGACCCCCCCACTCATCACCCCCCCCACCATCCCACTGCCGGGGGGGCTGAGACCCCCCCCCCCCACTCATCACCCCCACCCCACTCCCAGGGGGGCTGAGACCACCCCACTCATCACCCCCACCCCCATCCCACTCTCAGGGGGGCTGAGACCCCCCCCACACTCATCACCCCCACCCCACTCCCAGGGGGGCTGAGACCCCCCCACTCATCACACCCACCCCCACCCCACTCCCAGGGGGGCTGAGACCCCCCCACTCATCACACCCACCCCCACCCCACTCCCAGGGGGGCTGAGACCCCCCCACTCATCACCCCCACCCCCATCCCACTCCCAGGGGGGGCTGAGACCCCCCCACTCATCACACCCCCCACCATCCCACTCCCAGGGGGGCTGAGACCCCCCCACTCATCACACCCCCCACCATCCCACTCCTGGGGGGGCTGAGACCCTCCCACATTCATCACACCCCCCACCATCCCACTCTCGGGGGGGCTGAGACCCCCCCACGCTCCCCGGGGGCTGAGCCCCCCGCTCGGGACGCCCCCCCGGCCCCCACCTGGTATGTGCGGCAGAGGGGGCTGAAGGCGTTGGTGCCGCAGGCCAGGAGCGCGCCGGCGTCGCGGGGCACCAGCACCCTGATGTAGTTGTGACACTCGTCCTGCGCGGGGACAGGTGGGGACACGGGGGGGGGGACACAATGGGGGGCCCCGGCGTCACCACCTCCCCCCGCACAGAGTCCCCTCTTTGCCCTCATCCCTTCCATCCTCCATCCCCCGCACCCCCCACGTACCCCCGCACCCCCATAACCCGTACCCCTGCACCCCCCCGTACCCCCATCCCCTGTGCCCCCCATGTACCCCCGCACCCCCATCCCCCGCACCCCCATCCCCTATACCCCTGTACCCCATCCCCTGTGCCCCTGTACCCCCATACCATGTACCCCCCACCTTGTACCATCGTACCCCCCTACCATATACCCCACACCCTGTGCCCCCGCACCCCTACACCCCGTTAACCCCGTACCCCCACACCCTGTGCCCCCACACCCTGTACCCCCACACCCCTACACCCCATTAACCCCGTACCCCCATACCCTGTGCCCCCACACCCTGTACCCCCACACCCCTACACCCCGTTACCCCCGTACCCCCATACCCTGTGCCCCCACACCCTGTACCCCCACACCCCTACACCCCGTTACCCCCGTACCCCCACACCCTGTGCCCCCACACCCTGTACCCCCACACCCCTACACCCCGTTACCCCCGTACCCCCATACCCTGTGCCCCCATATACCCCTGTACCCTGTGCCCCCACACCCTGTATACCCCATACCCCGTACCCCCATACCCTGTGCCCCCACACCGTGCCTCTGCACCCCCATAGCACGTAGCCCCATACCTTGTACCCCCCCACCACATACCCCACACCCTGTACCCCCGTACCCAGTACCCCCATACCCAATTAACCCCATACCCCCAGACCCTGTGCCCCCACCCCATGTGCCCCTGTACCCCACACCCCGTATCCCCACACCCCGTACCCCCACACCCTGTACCCCACACCCCACTGACCCCGTACCCCATACCCCCATACCCTGTGCCCCTGTATACCCCCATACCCCGTACCCCCATACCCCGTACCCCCATACCCTGTGCCCCTGTATACCCCATACCCCGTACCCCCATACCCCGTACCCCCATACCCTGTATCCCCACACACTGTACCCCACACCCCGTACCCCACACCCCATTGACCCCGTACCCCCATACCCTGTACCCCCACCCCATGTGCCCCTGTACCCCACACCCCGTATCCCCACACCCCGTACCCCCACACACTGTACCCCCACACCCCATTGTCCCCGTACCCCGTACCCCGTACCCCGTACCCCGTACCTGCCGCCGGCCCCGCATGGCGCAGTTCTCCCTGTCGCGCGTCTCCCAGGTGAGGTGCTGCGGGGTGAGACGGGGGCGGTGGGCACGGTGACACCCCCCGTGTCCCCCCCCCACACCCCGACCCCCCTCACCCGCTCGGGGTACAGCGTCCGCTTGTCCTGCCCCAGGTCGAAGGCGTAGATGTGGTCCCTGGGGGGAGAGGGTGTGAGCGTGCGAGGGGCACGGGGACGCACGAGGGGACACGGGGACGCACAAGGGGACACGGGGATGCACAAGGTGACACGGGGATGCACGAGGGGACACGTGAGGGGCACGGGGACACATTCTATGTGCAAGCACAAGGGACCGTGGGGACACATTCGGGGCCACAGGAGGGAATGCGGGGGCAAAAGCATGCACAAGCGCGCAGGAGCACACGCTGGCGGGCACAAGTGTGCACAGGTGGGGCAACCGGGCTCGAGCGTGCAGCAGTGGGCACAAGCAGGTGTGCCCAAGCGGGGACACGCACACACAAGTTTGCACAAGCGTGCACAAGCTTGCAGAACCAAACAAGCCCCTAGAAGCACACACAAGCGTGAGCAAGCATGCACAAGCTTGCACAAGCACGCACAAGCACATACAATCACGCACAACCTCGCAGAAGCATGGACAAGCACGTACAATTGTGCACAAGCGTGCAAAGGGGAGATGGGCTTGCACAAGCACAAACAAGCACGTGCAAAGCACGCACAAGCATGTATGAGCTTGCACAAGCACAAACAAGCATGTACAAGTGTGCACGAGCGTGTACAAGCACACACAAGCAAACACAAGCACAGACATGTGTGTACAAGCACGCACAACCTTGCACAAGCGTGCAAAGGGGGGATGAGCTTGCACGAGCACAGAGAAGCATGTACAAGCATGCACGAGCACGCACAAGCACACAAAGGGGGTGGACAAGCCATGAACATGCAAGCATGCGTAAGCATGTGCAAGCATGCACAAGCAGGGACTAGCATGTACAAGCACGCACGAGCTTGCACAAGCCCAGACAAGCGTGCCCGAGCTTGCACGAGCACAGGTAAGCGCGCCCAAGCGTGCCTGAGCGCGCGGCTCCGCTCACCGGGCGGCGACGAAGAGCGTGCCGTTGAGGCGCAGCATGTGCTGGAAGTCGAGGCCGAGCTGCGCCGTGACGTTGTCCCCACGAAGGCCACCGAAGCGGGGGTAGGCGGCGGTGGCTGCGGGGACAGCGGGGGGGATGCGGTGACGCTCCCGCCGGGCCCCCCCCAAGCCCCGGTCACACTCCCCCCCCCTCTGACCCCGGCACCGCCCCCCCCCCCCGGCTCACCTGCCAGCCCCACGGTGCTGCGCGCCACCAGGTCCCGCGGGAAGGTCTGCGCCGCCCCCCCGGGGAGGAGGAGGAGGAGGACGAAGGGCGGTGGGACCCCCGCCATGGTGGCGCCCGGAGGGGACGCGGGGCTGAGGGTGACACCGCCCCCCCCCGGGGCTGAGCTCAGTGCGGGGAAACTGAGGCACGGGGGGGGGGGGGGGGGGGGGGGGGGCACAGGGCAGCCCTGGGGGGGCCGTGGGGACAGCGGGGACGCGCGCCCCAAGCGCACGGACGGTGCTCCCAGTGCCCTCTCCCAGTGTCCCCAGTGCCCCCCCCAGCATGCCTGTATCCCCCTCCCAGTGTCCCCAGTGCCCCCGCCCAGCGTCCCCTGTATCCCCCTCCCAGTGTCCCCAGTGCCCCCCCCCAGCGTCCCCTGTATCCCCCTCCCAGTGTCCCCAGTGCCCCCTCCCACCGTCCCCTATATCCCCCTCCCAGTGTCCCCAGTGCCCCCTCCCAGCGTCCCTGTACCCCCCTCCCAGTGTCCCCAGTGCCCCCGCCCAGCGTCCCCTGTATCCCCCTCCCAGTGTCCCCAGTGCCCCCCCCAGCATGCCTGTATCCCCCTCCCAGTGTCCCCAGTGCCCCCTCCCAGCGTCCCCAGTATCCCCCTCCCAGTGTCCCCAGTGCCCCCGCCCAGCGTCCCCTGTATCCCCCTCCCAGTGTCCCCAGTGCCCCCTCCCAGTGTCCCCAGTGCCCCCTCCCACCGTCCCCTATATCCCCCTCCCAGTGTCCCCAGTGCCCCCTCCCAGTGTCCCCTGTACCCCCCTCCCAGTGTCCCCAGTGCCCCCCCCCAGCGTCCCCTGTATCCCCCTCCCAGTGTCCCCTGTATCCCCCTCCCAGTGTCCCCAGTGCCCCTGCCCAGCGTCCCCAGTATCCCCCTCCCAGTGTCCCCAGTGCCCCCTCCCAGCGTCCCCCAGTATCCCCTCCCAGTGTCCCCCAGTGCCCCTGCCCAGCGTCCCCAGTATCCCCCTCCCAGTGGCCCCAGTACTCTCCTCCCAGTGGTCCCAGTGCTCCCATCCCAGCGTCCCTGTATGCCCCCCCCAGTGTCCCCAGTGCCCCCTCCCAGTGTCCCCAGTGCCCCCTCCCAGCGTCCCCAGTATCCCCCTCCCAGTGGCCCCAGTACTCTCCTCCCAGTGGTCCCAGTGCTCCCATCCCAGCGTCCCTGTATGCCCCCCGCAGTGTCCCCAGTGCCCCCTCCCAGTGCTCCCAGTGCCCCCACTTCAGTCTCCCCGGTGCCCCTGCTCCAACGCGCCCGTCCCAACATACCCAGTACCCCCTCCCCAGTGCTCCCAGTGCCCCGGGACACCACGCACAGCACAAGCGTGTGCAGCGGGGCACAGCTGTGCGCACACCCGCACCCCCCGACACCCCCCGGCACAACAGCCCCCCACCCTCACACCCAGCGCCCCACAACACCCACACAGCGCCTGGCACCACAGCACCCCCCCAACACCCCAAAACACCCCAAAACCACCCCAAAAACCACCCCGCCCCAACACTCCACCACAGCACCCCAAGTACCCCCCCACAACACCCTCACAGCACCCCAACACGCTCACAACACCCCACCTACACCCCAAACCCCCCCAAAACGCTCCAAACCCACCCTGTCCCAACACCCCCCCCGACCCCCCCCAACACCTCCCCTCTACCCCGTCCCAACAACCCCCCTACACCCCCCAACACCCTCACAACACCCCAAAACCACCCCAAACCGCCCCAAAACCACCCCGCCACAGCACCCTACGGACCCCCACACATCACCGCCCCTCTATCTCGTCCCAACACCCCCACACACACCCCCCAACACCCCCCCTACACCCCCTAACACCCCAACTCCCCCCCGGCAACACCCCAACACGCCCCCACACACCCCAAAACCACCCCAAACCACCCCAAACCACCCCGCCACAGCACCCCACGGACCCCCACACATCACCGCCCCTCTACTCCGTCCCAACAACCCACCGACACCCCCCAACACCCTCACAGCACCCCAAAGTCCCCCCCACAGCACCCCAACACCCTCACAACACCCCACCTACACCCCAAACCACCCCAAAACGCCCCAAAACCACCCCACCACAGCACCCTACGGACCCCCACACATCACCGCCCCTCTACTCCGTCCCAACACCCCCCCCCCCCATCCCCCAACACCCCCCCTACACCCCCCAACACCCCAACTCCCCCCCGGCAACACCCCAACACCCCCACACACACCCCAAAACCCCCCCAAAACCGCCCCAAAACCACCCCCGCCACAGCACCCCACCGACCCCCACACATCACCGCCCCTCTACCCCGTCCCAACACCCCCCCCACACCCCCCAACACGCCCCCCCCACACCCCCCGCCCCGACCCCCCCCCTCCGCGCTCGGTACCGGCGGCGTTCCCCGAACGGTCCCGAACGTCCCCGAACGGTCCCGAACGGCTCCGCCCCGGAACGGGTCGGGACCCACCGGCGACCGGAGCGGGGCCGGGGGCGGGACCGGGGACCCCCGGTGGGGACACCCCCCCACCCCGGGACGTGTCCCCTCCACCCCCCCCCCCCCCCCCCGGGGCCACCCTATAGATAGGCGTTAATTCCTCTTAATGAGATGATCCTCATTAGCTGCTCATGGGCTGGGGAAGGGGGGCGGTTTGCACACGCGTGTGCACACACGCGTGGGAGTGGGCACAGCTGGGGGGGGGCTTGCACACGCGTGTGCACAGCCACGCCCCGGCGGGGGGGGACCCCCCCGCCGGGGCGTGGCTGTGCACACGCGTGTGCAAGCCCCCCCCCGTGTCAGTGCACACGCGTGATGCACGGCCACCCTCGCGTGTGCGACGGGGCTGGCTGTCACCTCTGCGTGTCGTGTGTCCCCCCCCCCCGTCACGAGTGGGGACCTCTCCTGCACCAGCACATGGCCATTTGCACGCGCGTGTGCACTGGGAGCTACTGGGAGCTCCCCCCCCCCCCCCCAAAAGTGTCACCCAGGCTCTGGTCCCCAAGTGCCACCACCCCTCACCAGGAGGGGGGGGGGACACAGGACAGGGGACACCCCAGGGGAGTGGGTGGCCCTGGGGGTGCTGGAGACCCCTGAGGTGCTGGAGGGGGGGGGGGTCCCCGGGGGGGGGGGTCCCAAGGGTGTGGGCACAGGGTGACACCTGGTGGCACCGCGTGGTGTGGCACTTCGGTCCCCTGGGTGACCTGCGTGGGGGGGTGTGTGGTGTCCCCCGAGTGGGTGCTCGCAGCCCCGGCGGCACGGCTGTGTCCCCAAGGTGCTGATCGCGTCCCTGAGGGGGTGACAGCATCGCCAAGGGGGGGTCACCATGTCCCCAGCTGCGTGACAGTGTCCCCGGGGGGATGACCGTGTCCCCAGGGGGAACGACTGCGTTCCCGGGGGGTTAATCGTGTCCCCAGGGCTGTGACCACGTCCCTGAGGAGGGACATTCACGTCCCCAGGGGGGGTTTCCATGTCCCCAAGGGGGTGTCCGTGTTCCCAGGGGGGTGTGACGGTGTCCGGAGCGGGTGACAAACAGGCAGAGCCGGGTGACAGTGCTCGGTTTTATTTACAGGCTCTCGGGGTGGCGGGTGACCGTCCCCGTCCCCGTGGGGGTCCAGGCACTGGCACGGGGGGGGTGGGGGTGGGTTGGGGGGTCCCACGCCCCCAACCCGCCCCCCCCCCCCCGCGAGAGCAAAGACGTACAAATAAATACAACCGGAGGGAAAACATCAGCTGGTAAATGTCGTCCCAGTACCTCCCAGTGCCTCCCAGTAGCCCTGCGCGAGGGCTGGCTCTGCACCCAGGCGCTGGGTGTCCCTGCAGCAGGAAAGGTCCCTCAAAGGAGTCCGGGAGGGGACACTGTGTTGTCCCCCCCAAAATCCATGTCCCCTCTGGTATCCCCCAGCCAGGGCTGGGTGCTGGGGGTGTCCCGGTGTCCCTGTCACCGTGGGGTGGCAGTCACGGCGTGGGAGTCACGGCGTCGCATCCCCGGTGTCCCCAAGCGTCACAGCGTGAAGATCTCGTCCTCGGCGTCGCGGAGGGCGGCCGCCCGCGGGGTCCTGGTGAGGGGCCGGGGGCCGAGGCGGGGGCCCCGGGGGCCGCTGGCATCGGAGCTCCGCGTGCTTTCGGCCTCGGCCGTGCTGCTGGGGACACAGCGGGGTGGCACTGAGGGGTGGCCCTGCCACCCGCTCACCCACCCTGCAGCCAAAAGCCCCTGTTGTGCCCCAAAAGGGGAGGCGGGAGGGGCGCGCTCACCCCGTGCCGCCGGCGCGGAGCCGTTGTGCCGCCGCCGCCTTGGAGCGCCCGATCTCGGCGTCGAGCCGCCGCAGGAAATCGGTGGCCGAGAGGTCGTGGCGGGAGGGGACGGGGGTGGCCGGGGCGTCCCCTGGGGAAGTGGGTGCGTCTTTGTCCTCGTCCTTGTCCTCGTCCTCGGGGCAGGGTCCCACCGGCGCGGGGATGAGGAGGGTGGGCTTGAGGAAGATGGTGTCCGAGGTGTAGAGGCGGTTGGCACGTTTGATCTGCTCCATCTGTCGGGGACGGGATGGGGACAGGGATGGGGAAGGGGATGGGATGGGGACAAGAATGGGGACAGCATGAGGATGGGGACAGGGACGGGATGAGGACAGAGATAAGGATGTGATGGGGACAGGGATGAGATATGGATGGGGACAGGAAGGGACATTGATGGGATGGGGACAGGGGAGAGGGACATGGACAGGAGGGGACAGGTATGGGGACAAGAATGGGGACACCATGAGGGTGGGGACAGGGACAAGAACAGGGAGGGGATGAGGACAGAGATAAGGATAGGACGGTGACAGGGGACAGGACAGGGGGTGACAGCGATGGGATGGGGACAGGGGAAAGGGACAGGAGGGGAGAGGGATGGGATGGGGACAGCCATAGGGACAGGAGGGGACAGAGGTGGGATGGGGACAGGGGACAGCCATGGGGACAGGAGGGGACAGGAATGGGGAGAGGGGACAGCCATGGGGACAGGAGGGGACAGGGATGGCATAGGCACAGGGGACAGCCATGGGGACAGGAGGGGACAGGGATGGGATGGGGACAGCCACAGGGACAGGAGGGGACAGGGATGGGATGGGGACAGGGGAGAGGGACAGGAGGGGAGAGGGATGGGATGGGGACAGCCATAGGGACAGGAGGGGACAGAGGTGGGATGGGGACAGGGGACAGCCATGGGGACAGGAGGGGACAGGAATGGGAGAGGGGACAGCCATGGGGACAGGAGGGGACAGGGATGGCATAGGCACAGGGGACAGCCATGGGGACAGGAGGGGACAGCGATGGGATGGGGACAGGGGAGAGGGACAGGAGGGGAGAGGGATGGGATGGGGACAGCCATAGGGACAGGAGGGGACAGGGGTGGGATGGGGACAGGGGACAGCCATGGGGACAGGAGGGGACAGGAATGGGGAGAGGGGACAGCCATGGGGACAGGAGGGGACAGCGATGGGATGGGGACAGCCACAGGGACAGGAGGGGACAGGGATGGGATGGGGACAGGGGAGAGGGACAGGGATGTCCCCATGGGGGCCGCGGGCTCGTCCCGCCGCCCCGCCCCGGGGATCCCACCCCACGGCCCCCCATACCCCTGACTGTCCCCCCCCGCCTCGCCCCCCGGCCCCCGCCCCCCGTGGCCGCTCACCGTCACGCCGTAGCGCAGCGCCAGCCCCGGCAGCGTGTCCCCCGGGCTCCAGGCGGTGCTCCCGGGCGGGGGCCGCCGCCGCCGCCCCCCTCCCCGCCGCCATGGCGGGACGGCCCCGCTCAGCCCCGGCCCCCGCCAGCGCGGGGGGGGGCTCATGCGAACAGCCCCGGCCCGGGGCGGGGCGGGGGACCGGCCCAGGGCCCCGGCGCTCCGGCCGCCGCTCACGGGGGCGGGCTGAGCCCCGCCGCCGCCCCCGGGGGTACCCCCGGTGAAGCTGGAGACGCCAGGCCCGGCCCGGCCGCCCTCGCAAAGGCCTCTGGGACTTGTAGTCCGGAACGAGTGTTCCGCCGCCCCCTCGGGCTGTGATGCCGCCACCCCCGCGCCCACCCCGGGGCTCTCCCCGGTCCTTCCCGGCCCCTGCCCACTCCCCTGCCTATTCCTGCCCCCCCCGGGGGGGGTCTCTGCCCCCCACGCCCCTGCGGGGGGATGGCGCCGCGGAACTACAACTCCCGTCATGCCGCGGGGCCGTGGCCGGGGCCCGCCCGCCCCGCCCCTCGCGCTCTCTAATTGGTCGGCGCCCCCCCCCCGCGCTGCCCGCTGGGAAAAACCACCCGGAAGCTGGGCGGAAGAGCGCGGGGCGGTTCCCATAGTAACCGCCGCGGCCGCCATGTCCTTCAAGCGGGAGGGGGACGACCCCAGTCAGCTGGGGGTGCTGCAGGTGGGTCCCGGAACCCCTCCCCGGCTCCCCCCGACCCTTCCCGAGCCCTTCAGACACCCCCAGTCCCGGCTCCGGCCCCTCCACATACCCCCCGGGTTCGCCCCCTTGCTCCGGCCTGGCCTCCCCCGGGTTCCCCCCAGCCCTTCCCCGCTCCTCCCTGCCCGAAATACCCCTCCTGTCCGCCGTCCTCCCTGCTCGCAATGCTCCTCTGTCCCCCTCAGTTTCCTCTCACCGCTGCCCTGGCTTGGCCTTCCTCAGGGTCCCCCTCCCAGTGGCCCAAATCCTGCCCCCCCCCTTGGCCCAGGCTGCTCCCCAGGATTATTCCCTTCCCCTGCCTCAACCTGTCCCCGTCCCCCAAACTGCCCCCTCCCCAGCCTTCACACCCCAATTCTTCCCCCTTGCTCCCTCATCAGGGGGTCCCCAGCATGCTGTGGTTTCCTGGTCTAAGGGGGGACAGGGCTGGGGGCAAGGGCTGGTTCCCCATGGGGCGAACTGGGTGCAGACATCCCCCCCCATCCAGCAGCAGGCTTGGAGGGGGGAACAGAGGCTCACCCGGCCCCCTCGGTCTCTCCCAGAAAAGACGTGTTGCGGACCTGTTGGCCAACTACATCCCCGAGGACGAGGCGCTGCTTCTGAGGAGTGGGAGGTGAGCGGGACCCCTAAGGGCAGCCCCCCCTCCAGCCACTCACGGGGTCCTAATGGCCGCTTTTCCCCCCCCCTTGGCATAGGTACGCCTGCACAGTGTGTGCCCACCGCCCCGTCTTTGACACGCTGGATGTGCTAACGGTCCACAGGGCCGGCAAGAAGCACATGGGCAGTAAGTGGGGGACCGGCGGGGGGGTGGGCTGTGCCGAGCGAGCACGTCCCCCCCCGTCCCCTTTGCTCTCTTCCAGGCCTGCAGCGCTTCTATGGCAGGAAACGTTCGCTCCAGGACGTGGCCCAGAAGCCGCAGCACGAGCAGGAGGGGCAGGCAGAGGAGGCTGGCGTGCAGGTTGGTGCGGATGCCCCTTCTCCACCCCGCTGGAGCCCCGGCCAGGCCCCCCTGAGCTCTGTCCCCTCTCCCCAGGGCTCCCCGGCCCCTCTGTTGGCACGGACGAGGAGGATCGCCCGGAGCGCTCTGCTGAAAGCTGCTCCCTACAGCAGCTGCTGCCGGAGAACAGGGTGAGACCTTTGGTTTCACTGCTGGAGGACGGGGGAAAGCTCCGGGCTTCCCGGGAGGGACTGGCAGCACTGCGGCCTCACCATGTCAGGCGTTTGTGGGACGAAGCCCTCACTCCTTCTCCCGTTGCAGGGTGGAGAGAAGCGGCTCACAAGCAGGTGTCACCCAGATGGGGCCGAGCGCTGCCCCAACGCTGCCGGAGCCGTTGTGGAAGGACAGAGAAGCCGTGGACGCCAGCCCTGCAGCCCTGCTGCCGGGGCACCACAGCGGGCGAGCGGGTAAGAGCCATCTGGCGGCTCCAGGGCTGCACTGGCACCAGCAAGACAGGGCACCTGGGCCTCTCCCATTTCTGCGGGTCTCACCAGCCCTTCTCTGCCCTCCCAGATGCTCTGAAGGCGGCTCCGGCCCGGACGCAGCGAGGCGGCAAAGGAAAAGCCTCATCATCAGCCCTGAGCCGGCCTGAAGCCCTCAGCCCCGAGAGGCGCCAGGCCCTGGAGCGATACCTGCAGCTGCGGAGGTGAGTCTTGGCCCCGTTGGCGCGGGGAACCCCTGTAACGAGCCGCCTCTCACTCCCTCCCTCTGTCTGTCTGTCCGTCCCCAGTGCTGGCTGGATCCAGGACCGCTCCGGCAAGTGGGTGAAGGACGAGAACGCTGAATTTGACTCCGACGAGGACGAGCCGCCCGCGTAGCTGCCGGCCTGAGGCCCTCTTTGCCCCACCTGTCCCTTGGGGACAGTCCCCCCAGGCTGTCCCCAAGCCCCACCATTAATAGAGGCAGCTGGAGAGGACAGAGGTGTCTGACCCGTTGGGGCAGGTCCCAGGGAGGGATGATATTGGGGGTCCCAGCGTTTTGCTGCTCAACTCGGTGCTTTTTCGGGCCGTCCCCTCCCTGGCCAGAGCTCTGCGAGCGCTGCCAACCTCGACGTGGGTTTCGGCCTCTCCCTGCCCCGTCCCCTCCTGTCCCTGGCCCAAGTCACGCTCGTTTTCTCGCACGCTGGCAGCTGCCTGCGGGTCGTGGCCTTTTGGGGTGGCGGCGGTGGGTTCCCCCCCCCTCCTCCCCAACCCCGGCAGCTGTCCCGGTGCTTTGGAAAGCGCCTGGCCGTGCCACCCTCCCCCTGCCTCAGTTTCCCCCGCCCTTTTTCCTGCCAGCTTTTGGGTGCTTGTGGGTTCTCCCACATCGGGGGGGGACTGTCGTTTACAGGGCTGCGCTCCGAGCCGGCATCCGCGCCCCTGGGACAGCACCCACCGCCCACCCAAGGGCCCTGGGGCCGGATCCTGGCCCTGGGGGGGGCTCCCTGGCAGCGCTGCCCGGGCTGATGTTCCCCCTGAGCACCGGGATTTACCCGATCGCTCGGCTCGTGCCTATAAATAGGTGGTGGGAACCTATAAATAAGCCCTGTGTGTCCCCCCCCCGCCCCAACCTGCCTCACCGGGCTGTGGGTGCCGACCCCCACGGGCGCTGGGTGCCCGGCTCCATGCCATGGGGGGTGCCGGGGGGGGAGGTTGCCCTGCTCCCCCTGCCCCTCCTGGTGCTGTAACCCAATCCCCTGCGTATAAATACCCCGGCCCCGCTGCTCCCCGAGGGGATCCCGGCGTCCGCCTCGGCCCCGTGGATTAACGACCGACGAACGGGGGCCTCGAGCCCCACAAGAAGCAGGGGGGGGGGGGGGGGGGGGGGGTTGTCCCCGCTGCCTCCCCGGCAGCGTTACCCTCCCTCAACCCACCCCTACGACCCCAATTCCAGCTCCGCGCACAAATCCTGCCCTGGGACGCAGCCGAGCGGATCCCAAAGCCGTCCTCTTTATTTACAGCGGCCCCGGGGAGCAGGAACCAGGGGGAGGCCGTTAGGTTTTCTTCTGCTTGCGACCTGGGGGCAGGGGAAAGACGCAGGGGGTCAGGGCCAGGACCCCCCACCCCGATTCCTGCCCCGGGAGGGGACGCGGGGGGACACTCACGGAGCTCGTTGTTGTTGGTGATGGCGATGGCGGCGCGGGCGCGGGGACCTTGCTGCGTGAAGTGGTAGCCGAAGCGCACGACGGAGGGGCACTGCTCCAGCATGGTGGCCATCTCCATCTCCACCGTGTCGCCCAGCCGCTGGCACTGCGGGGACAGGGTGAAACCAGGCACACCGGGAAGCTGGGGACACCCCTGTCCCCTCCCCAGGCCACACACGGGGGTGTGTCCCTACCTGGTTGTCCACCTTGAGCTCGCTCAGGGTGGTGTTGTGGTACATGGCCTTGATGATGCTCATCATGCCGGCGCTGGTGATGAAGTTGGATTCAATGTTGAGGCTCTGCAGGGTCTTGTTCTCCATCAACATCTCGGCCACGGCCTGCGTGTCACCTCAGGGTGTCACCTCGGGGTGTCACCCAGGGCTGGCACACCCTCCCCCCCCCCCTTCTGGTACATCCTGGGCCACCGATGTCCCAGGCGATGGTGGAAACGCCACCGTGACCTGGCCTTGCTGGTGTCCAGGATGGAGCCCAGGGCAGGGGACCGCGTCCCCTCCCTGTCTGGGGACACGGGGGGAACACGGGGCTGGGACTCACGGTGGCCACGGGGTCGTTGCTGCGGGTGGCTACCAGGCTGAGCTTCTTGACGTGGGTGTTGGTTTTCATGGCCTCGCAGATGGCCTTCAGCGTGGAGATGGGAATGTCCTGCACCAAGGGGATGCGGGTGTCACTAAGGGGCTGGGGACATCCCCGTGGGGATGCGGGTGTCACCAAGGGGATGGGGACATCCCCGCGGGGATGTAAGTGGCAGCGAGAGGGCTCTAAGGGCGATGGTGCATCCCTGAGAGGGTGCTGGGTGTCACACAAGGGATGTAAGTGGCATTGAAGGGATGTGGGATGTCACCAAGGGGACACAGATGCCTCTGGATGAGGACCGGTGCCCTGGAGCCACTCCAGGATGGGGACAAACACCCCAGGGATGCCCCCAAAACAGGGCTCAACCCTGCAGGGACACCCTGGGACGGGGTGACCAAGCCTCATGGGGACACCCATCACCCTGGCACCATCCTGGGCAGGGAGCAGCACCCAGGGACACTCTGGGGACACTTTGGGGGCCACAGCGATGCCCCAGCATGGTGGTCACGCCTTGGGGTGCCCTGGAGACGCCCTGGGGTAGGGACCAGCCCTATGGGGACACCCCAGGATGGGGACTGGCACCCCAGGACCGGGACTAGCACCCTGGGGACACCTCGGGGACAGTGCCACCAGGTCCTTCACCTTGATGTTGTTGAGGTTGACGTCCTCCAGAGCCCCATCATTGGCCTGGATCTGCCGCAGCGTCTCCTCCACATTGGTGGGATTTGGGGGCTCATCCGGCACCGGCTTGTACGTGTCGGGCTTCACCACACCTGGAGCACACACGTGTGCGTGGGGACACACGTGACCACGCACGGGGGCACGGACACATGGGGACGTGTGCGTTTGCACACGTGTGGTGTCACCACGGTGAATCTTGGAGGGGATCTGCTCCTCAGATCCCCCTCCCGAAGAGCCCCGTGGACCCCATGTCCCCTGTGCCAGGGGACCTCATCCCCCTGTCCCGAGGGTATTGTCCCCGTGTCCCCAAGGCACTCACTGTTGATGCCCTCCGTGTTGGAGATGGTCCCGCTGCAGATCGCGTCGTAGTACTGCTTGTTGCTCATCAGCGTGTACATGCCCAGGATGGCTGTGGGACCGGGTAGGGGGGTCAGCGGCTGCCCCAGGACCCCCCTGGTCCCCTCATGTCCCCCCTGGTCCCCTCATGTCCCCCTGGGGGTGGCCGCAGCGCTCCCCCCAGCCCTGCCCGGGGTGGTCTGGGGAAGCCGCGGGGAGCGGGTGGGCCGGGGGCCAGCGGTGAAAGCCGAGCGCGGGGGCACGGCGCTGCTTTTAGCCGGGCCCTGGCAGGGACCCAGGGGGGGCGGGGGTGGCCCCGGGCACACACGTGGCAGCGGGGAGCACGGGTGTGACACGAGGCCGGGGCAGGCGTGCAACACGCTGGCCACGTGCAACGTTTCTGCCTGTGTGACACTGATCATTGTGCGACATGGTGGCCCCCCGTGCAACGCTGCGGTGCAACGTGCTGCCCCCACGTGAAGCTGCCGCGGGACACGCTACCCCCGTGCGAGGTTGTGGTGCAACAGGGCAGCTTCGTGCAAGGCTGTGGTGCGACACGGCAGCTTCGTGCAAGGCTGTGGTGCGACACGGCAGCCCCGTGCCAGACCGTGGTGTGATGTGGCAGCCTCCTGCTGGGCTGTGGTGCAACACAGCATCCCTGTGTGGGGCTGCGGTGTGATGCAGCAGCCCCGTGCGAGGTTGTGGTGCGACGCTGCTGCCCTGCGTGGGGCTTTGGTGCACCGTGGCAGCCTCGTGCAAGGTTGTGGTGTGACACGGCTGCCCTGTGTGACACTGCAGTGCATCACGGCAGCCCTGTGTGAGGCTGCGGTGCAGTGTGGCAGCCCCGTGCGAGGTTGCGGTGCGATGTGGCAGCCCCGTGCGAGGTTGCGGTGCGGTGTGGCAGCCCCGTGCGAGGTTGCGACGCGAGGCACAGCCCCGTGCGTGACCCACCGGCGATGTCGCACATCTCGGCCTCGGTGGCATTGGCCAGCGCCTCCTCCAGCTCCGGCTCCAGCGTGATCTGCTCCTCCCGCGGGATCTCCCGCGTCGGGTTCTTGGGCACGAAGGGTTTCCCTGGGCACGGGGACACGGGTCACACCCTGCACGGCCTCGCACCAGCCGGGTGACACCAGACGTGGTGGCCTGGGGATAGGGCCGGCAGAGGCGCACAGGGATGTGGCCGCTGCCAGAGGGTGACCTGGCCCAGGGGTGGCCGTGCCTGGGGGTGACACTGCTGGGGGTGGCATTGCCAGAGGGTGACAGTCCGGGAGGGTTTGTGTGACCGTACTGGGGGGATGACATTGCCAGGGGGTGGCCACGCTCGGCGGGGGACATTGCTGGGGGTGGCATTGCTGGGGATGGCTGTGCCAGGTTTAGCATTGCCAGGGGTGACTATACTGGGGGTGGCATTGCTGGGGGTGACATTGCCAGGGGGTGGCCATATGGGGGGTGACATTGCTGGGGGGTGGCTGTGCCCGGGGTTGGCGGGGACCCAGCTCGCCCGGGACACCCGAGCCGCTGGCGAGGACCGTTCCACCGAGCTAAATATACCCATTGCTGCGGGGCCCCGTCCCCCCCTGCTCCCCGCCACGGTCCCTGCCGTGTGTGTCCCCCCCTGGGGTCCCCGCACCTTTCTTCTCGCCGGTGAAGGGCACCAGGTCGTCGCGCTCGCCGGCCTCCAGCGCCTGCTTCTCCAGGTGCTGCAGCAGGGCCTCCCGGTCCAGCGGCCCCGTCGGGCTCTTCTGCGTCTGGTCCCGCTGCCGCAACCCCGCCGGCAGCAGCACGTTCTGGGGACACACCGTGTCACCCATGGGGGACCCCGATGGCTGGGTGACACCGGTCCCGCTCACCGCGCCCCCCCCCCCAGCACTGGCACCCACCTCGGGGTCCATCTCCAGCAGCTCCATGTCCAGCTGCTCCAGCTCCTCGGCCGACAGCTCCCGCAGGATCTTGTCCTCGTCGATGTCCCGGTACTTCTCCAGCTCCTGCCGGTAGGACGTCATGGCGGAGGGCCGGGGGGCGGCCTGGGGGGGGGCAACGGGGGGGCTGAGCATCTGGCAGGAGGCTCCCCAGGTCAGGGGGATGCCCCATGTCATCAGGGGACCCCCCCACGTCACAGTGACCCCCCTATGTCATGGTGTGCAGGGCCACTTTGTGCCATGGGGTGGTATTGGGGTCCCGCTGGGATGGGGGGGGCGCCGTGGGGCACACTGGGGTGGGGGGGTCCAGGGTGGGGTGGTGGGGAAACTGAGTCCTGGCTCCCAGGTGCTCCCCAGGGCCAGCACCCGGCGTCCCCCCCGGCCTCCCCCACTGCTTGGGGGGCAGGTCCCAGTTCAGCAGCCCCAGTGCCTCCCCCCCCCCCGGCCCGGTTCTCCCCTCCAGTGCCCCTTTGCCCCCGCAACATCGGTCCCCACCTCCCTGGGGGTGGCAGCAGAGGTAAACACCGGGGACATGACTCCCCCCGACACCGGGGTCGGGTCCCCCCTGAGGAGCTGGGCTGGGATTTGCCCCCCGACACCTGGGTCCCCAGGGCTGGGGGGGGGGGTTGGGGGGGGGTACGTGCAGCCGCTGCCCCCAGGAGGGACCACACACCCACGGGCGAGAGCCGGGGGACTGCGGGATCGGGGATCTCTGGGAGCGGGGATCCCCTATAGACCCAGGGACCCCTGAGCCCATGTCCCTAGGGGTCATGTGCCCCCCCCCCCACCCTTGGGACCCCCACCCCTGGGCCCTACCTGGCCGCTGGCCGGGGCGGCGGAGCCTGCCTGGGTGCGAGCCCCGGTGCTGAGCCAAGGGCTCCGGCCGCGCAGGGCATGAGATCAGCGTTTTATTCTGCGAGCCGGCGGCGGGGAGGGGCGAGATCACATATCCCCGGGCGTTATCGAGCCCTGCCAGCCCCGCGCCGGCTCCACCCCGGCACCCCGGCACGGCGGGGGCTCCCCTGCGCAATGGGGGGGCACCCTCGTGAGCCGGTGGTTCTCCGTTACCCCTCGGGGTGCCCTGGCCAGGGGGGAGAGGGGAGGTTGGGGCTGGTGCAGCGTTGCCACAGGGAGAGGCTGAACCCTGCAGCCCCTCAGAGACCCCTGAACCCCCATGTCACCCCCCCCAGGGACATTTTATGGCCCTTCACCCCAAGACCATCTAGGTGACTCTGTTCCCAAGTGTCCCCCAAGCCCCCAGAATCATATTTGGGGGGTATGTGGGGCCACCGTCATTGGGGTGCAGTGGGAGCAGCAGCACTCAGAGCAAACTGCTTGTTTATTGTAGGGTCGCTCAGAAAACAAGGGGTCGTACGCACCCTGTGTTTACTGTAGGGTCTCTGGGTGTTGCAGGCGCTGTGCGTTGAATGGAAATAAGAGTCCGCACCCTTGTTTTATGCAGACTACTCGGATTTATTTCTTTTTTATATAAAAAAAAAGTTAGGAAGGAGATAAATAGAGCAACGAACCGTCACCCATGGGAGTCGGAGCAAGGAGAGGCCTCGACCCGAGCGGCCACGCACCCCCGCGGACGCCAGCGCTCAGGTCGTGGGGACACTCTGTTTGATGATGATCTTCTGGCGCGTGGGACGGACGTTGGGGTCGGGGCCGGGGGGAGCAGCGGCCCCCAGGGCAGCAGAGGCGGCGGCGCTGGGCAGCCCGTGCGCCGTGATGTATTTCTTGTAGGCCTCCCGGATGATTTTGAAGGCGCGGATGTTGGAGTAGGGGATGTCGGTGATGGGGTCACGGTAAACAGCCGGTTTGTGGGTGACGGGGCAGATCTCCCGCACCGGCAGTCGTGGAGGTTTCGCTTTGGGGAAGAAGCGCTCGAAAGTTTCGTCGTCGCTGAAGGAGATGAAGGTGCGGGAGCACTTCCCGGCAGAAGCCGGAGCCGGGACTGGAGCTGCTTCGGCCTGCTGCGGGTCTTGGTCCAACCTGGAAGAGCCACAATCAGCGCTCAGGAGACTCCTGGGGCCAGGGGGGAACCCTGGGGGAGCTCCCATGGCGGGCAGAGCCGCCCAATCGGCTCGAGCTGCCCCCCAGGACTGGAGCGTGGGGGCTTGAGGGGCATCACGGGGCTGCCCAAAACCCGCTTCTCCCTCACCACAGTGGAACAGAGCCCTGGGAGGGATCGGGGTGGGGAGAGAGGGACAGAGGGGCCCGGTTGGGTGTGTGTGGGGAAAAAGCCCACCGGCGACTCATCGAGGTTACCCCAACCTACCCCTCCACGTCCACATTCTCCTCCTTGCCCGGCTCCGGGACGAGGGGCATGGTGACAGACCAGTACCGGATAACAGGCCCCACACACTTCCGCTTCTTCTGGACCTGCTTCTTCTTGTCGGCTTCCAGGCGCTCATAGTTCTCTGAGAAAGTAAGGACAAATCCAAGGGGAGGCTCAGCGCCTCACCAACACCCTCACCCCCCATCCTGCGCCATTTCGGGGAAGGCTGCGCCCCTTGGCATGGCACCCGGCTCACCCAGGGAACGGAGGTTGATCTCCTCCGTGATCTTGGCCTCCTCCAGCAGCTCCTCCTGCGTCAGAGGCCGGTCGTAGTTGGGGCCGCCCTTCTTACGCTTGGACTGGACCTGCCGCTCCTGGATGCGCAGGAAGGTTTGGCGCGTGTGCTCCGTCGTCGACTGCCGCATGTGCTTCCGGCCTGCGGCGGGAGGAACGGGGCTCACCGGCAGGCAGCGGCCAGCCCGGCTCACCGGGAGCTCTCCCGGCGGAGGCCCGTTTCCATCCCGTCCCATCCCACACCCACTCACTGTCTCCCACATCATCCTGGAGCTCCAAGGGGACGGATTTCACCTCTCGTGGCTTCTGGGAGCTGCCAGCGGGGACGTCCGTCTTCTTGGGGCGAAGGCTTTTGAGGGGTTCCTATGGGATGGGGCAGAGGACGTGAGGAGGGAGGAAAACTCCCCTGGGCCGCGGCTTCGGCCTTGTTTAAACCTCAGCGTTTCCCGGTGGGGAGCCCGTCCCCTGCCCAACGGTGCTGGGAAGGGAAGGGGACCCCGCAGCCCCCAGCCCGGTCCGTACCCGGTAAGCCTTGGTGACGACGCGGCGGCGGCGCTTGGGCTCGCTCTCGTCCTGGTCGCTGGTGGGTTCCTCGCCCTCGTCGATGTCGAAGTCCGAGTCCACCTCGTCGTCGCTGTCCGACTGGTCGCCCCGGTACTCGTCATCGCCCGACTCCTGCGGGGACAGAGGGGCCGTGTCACCCCCCGAGGCTCCCCACGCCGCTGCCCTCCCGCCCCACGGCCACGGGGAAGGGGAAGGGGCGGCTCCTCTAACGGCCAGACACCCCCTGGCCCCGCTGCTCCTCCCCGGCCCCTCCTGCTGCCCCGCAGCCCCCCCGGGGACACCCCCCCCTTCCCGGGGGACACCCCCCCCGCCCCGTGATCCCGACCTCCCCCCGGGGACCCCCCCCACCCCCTCGGGGCTCCCCACCTCCCGGGACCCCCAGACACTCTCCCCCGCCCCTGAGCCCCTCACAGCACCGGGACGCCTTCGGTCCCGTTGGCCCCAAGACTCCCCCCGGTGTCCGTCCCGCCCCGGGTCCCCCGCACCTCGGTGAAGCCGCCGTAGGTGGTCTGGTAGAACTCATCCTCCTCCTCGGCCTCCAGCAGCCCCGAGAGGCGGTTACCGGCGGTGCGCCGCGGGGCGCGGCCCTCCGCCAGGCTCATCGCGCCGCCGCCGCGATCGGCGCTCCGCTGCGCGTCCTGCCCGGCCCGCCGCTGCGCCGCCAGGCAGAGCGGAGCGAGCGCCGAGCGGCCGATGGCGGCGGGCGCCTCCCTGCGGGCCGGAGGGCGCACTGCAGGGCCGGGGGGGGGGGAACTGGGGCTGCGTCACAGCCGCAGAGGAGCACGGGAACGCCCCCCTCGCCCCCCCCCCCCGTGCCTATCCGCCCGCGGCCTGCGCCCCCCGGTACGGCCGCTCCGCGCGCCTGTGGCGGGAATACGGAAAATGACGTCACAGCGTGACGCCACGCCAAGCCCTGCCGTGACGTCACGTGTCCCACGGCTTTGTTTTGGTTGCGCTTGGCCCGTCACGTGACCGGCAGCACCCTAGCGGCTCTCCGCGCATGCGCCCTGAAGGGTTTATCCCCCCGCCCGGAGTGGTCGCGTCCGCGGGGGCGAATCCAATGGGAAGGGGGAGGGGAGCTGCCCGGACTGCGCGTGCGCCCTGCGGGCCGGCGCCGCGTGTCGCGTCCCCCCCCACCCCCGGCCCGGAGCGGCGGGGCGGGGCCTAACGGGGGGGCGGAGCCAAGCGGGGAGGGGCGCGGGCGCCGCGCGCGAGCCGGCGGCCGCCTCAGGAGGAGGGAGCGCTCCCAAGATGGCGTCGGCGGGGGCCGAGTCGGGGGGCAGCAGCGGGAGCAGCGGCGGCCTGGCGGGTACGGGGACGGGCCCGGCGCCGGTGGAGGGCCGGGGGCTGCGGCGGGGACCCCGCGGGGGCTGGGGGGTGTGGAGCCGGGGGGGGTGTGGGGCTGGGAGGGGGGGCTTTGAGGGGGGTGTGCGGTGCTGAGGGGGGACTCTGTGGGGGGTGTGAGGCTGAGGGGGGGCTCTGTGGGGCTGAGGGGGGCTCTGAAGGCGCGGGGGGCGCGGGGCTGAGGAGGGCTCTGTGGGGGGGGAGGGGTATGGGGGTGGGGCTGGTGGGAGGTGGGGGGTGCGCGGCCTGTGGGGCTGGGTGTGTACGGGAAGGGACGCGGGGCCTGGGCCGGGCCCTGCGTGGGGCGAGGAGATGGGCAAACCCGTGGGCCGGGGAAAGGCTCTCGGGGCGGACCGGGGGGTGAGCGTGGGAGGCCGGTCGGCGCTGTGGGGTGAAGCCCGGGGGTGGAGGGAGAGGCCTCTGGGGGGGACGGCGAGGGGGAGGCTGAGGCCTCCGGAGGGTGTGGGAGTGAGCAGTGGGAGCCCAGCTGGCCCCGTGGGGGGGGGCTGAGGCCCCGTGGGGTGGGCTGGGGTTGAGCTTTCCCTGGGGAAGGTGGATGTGGGGCTGACCTTTTCCTGAGGAGGAGGCTGCAGGTGTGTGGCGAGGACCCTCCGGGCATAGATAGGCCCCGGGGGGGCTCGAAAACCCCCTATAAAAGAGTAGTTGGATGAGGGGGAGGGAGTTTTGGGGAGGGGGGACTGGATTCTGTTAGAGGGGGCGTTGCAATGGGGTGGGGGGAGCAGAGGGTTTGGTGCCAGGGGAAACCTGACTCGCTGTTCCCTTGTATTTCAAGAGCCTGAGCCATGAGTGAGGTCGCCTGCTTTGGGGGAGGCAGTGGGTCCCAGGTCCTCAGACTCAGCTGCTGGGGCGCAGAGGGGCAGAGGGAGCTGAAATATCTTCCTTTACTCAGGACTGTGCTGGGGAAGGGGGAGGATAGCATCTCCTCAGCGGAGCCACCCTCTTCTCTGCTGCATCTGGTGTTGGGCAAGGCGAAGGTAGCTCGTCAAAACCATTTGGCACCTGTGGGAGGCAAGATATTGTGGGAACGTAAACATCTTCTGGTTAGATTTGTTTTGGTGACTACAACTAGAGCTGGTAAGAGTCAAGGGAAAGGTCTTGAAGTCCTCTTGATGGCTGAGGGTTTCCCTTGCTCTCTTGATTTGAAACGCAAGCTGCACCAGAAATACACAGGGTTGGAACTGGGCACCATCCTCATCCCTGCAGAGGGATGGTAACAATGGGTGGAACCCTTGTCTGGGGTAAAATGGGGCACTTTTGGTTCTTAAACCTGTGGCTCTGCCTCCTCCCAGTGTTTCACAAGTCTGGCAGTGTTCTTGGGGGAGTTGACAGCCATATTCCCCTTTCCACGGGCCCCAAACCAACTTCTTCACACTAGGTTGTGGCTAGAAACCAAAATGACTTTCTCAAAGCCTTGAAATTTGCATTTGGCAAGATCCAGTCATCCTTCCTGAGCTTCTCTGGTGGAGAGTGGCCAGTATATTTATTATAATGCAATATGCTGGAGCTTCCTGGTCGGTGTGATGGCACTTGTCACCCAAATCATAGTAAGGAAAGAAGAAATCCCACGGGAAGACTTGTGGCTGAACCCCGACTTCGTTCGGTGCTCTCGGAGTGTTGCTGCTGCCCCGCTTCTCTTCTAGAAGTATTTAGGGCCAGATCACAAACGCCACCGAAGAAGAAATTACTTTAATTGTTGCAGCAGGCTTGGAGAAGTATCGTCTAGTGGGGATGTCTGTATGTGCTCGATTTTCTGGCTGCTTGGTTGTGTCCTTTGGGCAGTTTTGAAGGCAGACATCCAACATACCTGCTTTGGTTTGGCTCACCGTGTGAGCAGACGGGGGAAGTCGTACCTGTCGGTCCGATAAAGCCAGTTTTGTGAGGAAGAAGAGAGCGCTTTGGTCCTTATTGGCTGTGGCAGCCGCAGTGCCTCAGCACAGGGTTGAGCGTCTGGGGGCAAGACCCCTGGGTGTTTTTCTTTTGCTTTGGGGCTTCATTTGACATCTTGATCTTCTTCTGTGTTTGCCTGTCTTCTGAGCTGAGAAGGAGGAGCCGGCTTCAGAAAGCTTGAAGGGTGTTGAGAGCCTTACTTAAGAGAAAATATGCGCGTACATGAGTAAATCTCTTCTCCCTTCCTGGTGGAATAATTGCCATTGTTTGCTTCTCCGGCCAGTGAGGTGTTGGCTAACGCATGTTTCCCACAGGATTTGAATTCTGGTTGTGACAGAGCCTCCGCCGCGTGACGTGCGTGATATGTGACGTATGTTCACCTTGGCTGATCCCTAACAGCGCAGGCTTTAAACCTGGGATTTCAGCCCCACCTACGCGAGACTTGGGGCCTCTCTGGGTGGTCGCCCTCTGCCCCAGGCAGTGTTTGGGCTTTAGGTAGGACCTGGTTCCTCCGTAGCTCCTGGAGAGGACAGGTAGAGCTGCGGATGACGAGACCTACGAGCTGAGGAGGGCGATCCTGGAATGGGTGCTGGAAGGGCTCAGCCGCTGCACGTGGGGTGATGTGGCTGCGGGGGAGCTGCCTGTGCCGACATCCCACCATGGCTGTCCCCCTCCTGAGACGTCCCCAGTGCCTGTGTTTATTGTCCTGCCAAGAGGAGGCATTCACTTGCCTTGCCAAGCGTGCTTTCCCTGGTGTAATAACGAGGTGCTGAGCAAACACCAGGTCAGAGCTGTAACTGGGGCTTTTGTTTTCGCCCTGGGCAGAGGCTGGGAGGGCAGCAGGATTGATTTTGGCCAGACAGTGGCAACACATGGCTTCAGCTTGGATATCTGATGGCCGTAGCTGTTCCTTGGTTCCCTTGCAGCCCCTTCAGATACCAGAGGAGCAGCTCCGCGGAAGGCAGGGGACAAAAGGAGGCCGGTGGTTGTTTCGGACATGAGGTTTTGCTTTGCTCCTTGGTAAACCTTAAACCATCTCAAGCCCTGCCATGGCTTTTTGGGGCACTGTCAGCTTTTTGGGACACTCATCCTCAGTGGCCCACGGTGCAGTTTGCCCCAGGGGGCTATTACTCTTTTACTGGCATTATCCAGCATAGATAAAGGGGACGCGGATGACTTTGAAACCCTTCCCAGACCAGGCAGGCGGCGGTTCCCCCTCTCCCTGCCTCAGCGTGTATTTTAACTGTCTGGGGAAACACCCAAAGAGGTTTTCTCATTTTGTTGCTTTCACTTTGAAGCAGCCATGTGCCAAAAAATGCTAATGTGGGATTTCAGTTGTTTGGTCCTTTGTGCCTTGGGTGCCGCGGCTGCTTTATAATTACGGGTCCGAGGGAGTTGAGAGTTCATTGTCACCCTGGCTTCAGGCCCCTCCCTGGAGTCCACAGACAAAAGAATTGCTCTCGAAATGGCTCAGTCACTACTGGGGACAAGGAAATCATCCTGACACATCTGAAGCGAGCCGAGAGCAGGGTCCCAAACTGCTGAGCTCTTAATGTAGGTATAAAACATACAGAAAGACTCGCCGTCCCCCCCCCCGATTCCTGCAAGAGGGACAAAGCTTTCTTGATCCCACTTAGCCAAGACTAAGCGCGCAGGAGGGAAGATGAGTTTATTAAATAGAAACATCTGAATGGCTCATCATCCTCAAGCTTAAAATAGGGCCGTCAAATGACTCCGAGTCCCGTCTCTGTTATAAAAATCTCTCTTCTTCCCAACCATCCGCTGTGAAATCTCTGTGGGTGTCGCAGGTTAGTATCGTCAGCTGGGTCCTGTTGCCCAAACTCTCGCTGTCCCTTTTGGTGCCGTGGGAGTCGTGCTTGTGTGTGTGCACGATGCCCACCCTGGCGTGGGGCAAAGCTCCTTTTCTTTAAGATGGAGACAAAAGATTACCATTGAAAGAACAAAGGTAGGAGCCAGCTTGTCTAAATGAATGACAGATTTGTCTGTTGGAGGGAAGCTCGTCTGGCAAAGTGGTAGCTAGAAAGCAAGTGAGAATCATGTGGTTTTGGGGGGGCACTGATGACCTGGAGTACCATTTCCTGAATTATAACTTAATTTCCCTTTGGAAAGTAAAAGCTGCTCCTCCCTCGTTCCAGCTCCGTTGTGTATTGTTGAAAGGGGACGCTTGGTGCTTTATTTCTCCTCCCTGCCACCCCCATTAGTCCTGCAGGGTTGAAAAGCCTTTTTTTTTTTTTTTTTTTGAGATGGAGGTGAATTAATGCTGCCTGTACTGCTTCCCTCTGCTCACACAGAGTTTCCTTCTTCGTTTTCCCCCAAATGAGGTATCATACTCGTTCTTGTCCTTTTTTGATTACTAGGTAATAGTGGTGATTAAATGTATTATCTCGCCGCATCCCTGCGGACTCTGCCTTGTTTAAAAAGCAGAGTGTTCCCAGGGCAGAAAGATACCTTACATCTGACCTAAATCTTACTCTTCTGGGAAAGGATTGTTTATCTTCCCCCAAATTAAGAAGGTGGCGCGGCAGGCAGGATGCTAATTCTGGTTTCCCTGTCACCGGCTCCCTCTGGGGTCGGTTTTGAGCAAGGCCTGTAATCGCTCAGCTGGAATAGGGGCTGTTGACACACTCCCTTCCCGGGGCTCAGTGGTGTTTGAGAGCAGGCTGGAAAAGGAATGCTCGGAGCATTTATCATTAGGGTTCGTATCCCCAAAGTAGCTCCCGATAGCCATAAAGCTGGACTTTAAATTCATCGACACCCTGGAAAACCCAGTGCCTTGGTGTTTCTGTCTGGGAGCGGGGATCGGCTTAGATGTTAAATCATGGAAGTGTTTTGGTGGAAAGCGGGAGTAATGCAGAGCTGTAAAATTGATGGTCTTCGGCCAACGGTAGGATTAATTTTCAAATGGCAGAACCTTGTGCAAAGCCAACGTGCCAGAAGATGCTGCTGTAGGGAAGGAGGGTCTCCCCAGCTCTCCTGCAGATTACAGGGGCAGGACGTGCCATCAGATATTCCAGAAAGCGGTCTTGTCCAAAATGCCTGGAGCAAAATTAAGTCTGCCCCCTCTTCTGCTGGGAAATTTGAGATAACCTCATTCCTCCTCCTCCCGGGATAGTTTTGCTGTGAACTGTATGGAAAAGCAATAACAGGAATACTGGCCGGCTAGCGCCTCGCCCGGCTGCGTTAGCCCTCGCTTTACGGGCCTCATTGCCAGCCCCTTCCTTGCAGCTGAAGGTAGTTTTGCTGAACTTGCTGACTGATTTCTTTTCTAATTTTGATTTTTGCGGTTCTGTGGCACTCTTCGACTCTCAAGCAGTCTGATAACAAGGACCAAAGAGTTTGCGTGTCTGCTCTGCCTCAGAGTTGGTGTTTCTGGGGGAGCAGGAGGGCACGGCTCCGGCCAGAGGGCTGGTCTCAGGAGAGGGGTGGTGGGGGAAGAAATACGACCGGGAGTCAGGAGCAGATGCTGGAAATTTCTCGCTCACTGTCCTTTTTGTCTTCAGAGTTTCCACCCTTTAGTCCTACCATCTGCCTTCTGGTCCGTGGGCTGTCTCCATCCTCTGCTGCTGAAGACATCATGCATCTGAGTCTCATTTATTTGACTTGGAGGTTTTTTTAGTTATTTCAAATGTTTTTCAGTGGAGAGAGTAACTCGCCGTCAGTCGAGATGTATTCGTGTTTCTGTCCACATTTAGACAGGGTTTTGTTTGTCGGTGTTCTTGTGACCACTGATCTTTGGTCAAGGTCTGCTGTGCTGATGAGACACAAAGGAAAACGGGTTTCTTCCCAGCCTGGGGGAGTTATGGTGGTTTTGGATTGGAGTTATCCTAAATAATTGGTTGCTGTGAAGCACATCTTTTCCTGGAATCGCTGGGATAAGCCCCAAATGGTGGATCCAGAGTTTCAGTGAGGTCAGTGCTCGTCTGCTGACGTGAGCGCTGACCTGTGCTAACTGACCTCCAGGTGGTGGAGGTGGAAGCCCAAACCCCGTCCTCTTTGGTACCTCCTCTTCTCCTCCCCTTCTGCTCACCTCTGCCAAAGGCAGAGGACTTGCTTGTTTGGGGTTTTTTTTAATCGCTTTTTAGATGTCCTGCCTGGCCTCAGCTCTCTTCTGGGTACTTAGAAAATGTTGGTAAGCTTGTGCGTGGAAACCTGTTCTGAATTCTGCCCCTGGCCTCTTGGATTAAAAAATGGCTTTATTTCTCCGTGGCTAGGTGTGCTGACCTCCTCGCAAAGCCCTTGGCAGCGTGCGGGTGAGGAGAGATTGAGGAAGGGTTTACTGTTTCTGCAAAGCAGCGAGAAGTGTCTAGATAACGTTACAGAGATTGCGTCTCCTCTATCTTTCTCTCGGCCTTTTCCCAACGCGTCACCCCCTTGCCGGCCTGGACACGTCAGCAGTATCCAGTGACTTCCAGGAGTGTCCTGCA
Organism: Pluvialis apricaria; assembly: GCA_017639485.1. Taxonomy (NCBI): domain Eukaryota; kingdom Metazoa; phylum Chordata; class Aves; order Charadriiformes; family Charadriidae; genus Pluvialis; species Pluvialis apricaria. The sequence continues at coordinate 2,833,228 of CM030033.1, forward strand.
CCTCCATCAACAGGCTCGTAAAACAAGTGTAGGGGAGAGGGAGGAAGATGTGCTAATCCGGGGCAGTAAAATCAGTCATGCGTACATCAGCTGCCGACCGCTAACGGTGGTGGGAAAGATAACCCCCAACAGGAATCTACAGCGTGCGAGAGCTCTTTATCATGAAACTAAATTCACGAACTCTCTTCCAGCAGCTTTGATGCCATCGGTTTAATGTCCTTAACATAATTTATCAGAACAAATCTATTGATGCAGAGAATTTCAAAATTATTACTCACTGCGTGGCCTTCTGGCCAAGATCAAGTGTTTGTAAGTGTTTTATCTTCCTCTGGAGGGCCGTGCTCTGCGCTGGCAGGGGCGGGCTGCGTGATCTCACGGGTTTTCTTCCATCTCCAGCTGCTGTGATTAAGAGCGTTGGCTTTGACTCTGAGCTCGGGCCGGGCTTCTACAGTTTTCCACAAGAGCTTCCTGAGAGAAGCAAATGAAATATTTAGGCTCTTATCTTCCAGAGCCGTGGAAGAGGTTTTTGCTGCACGCAACTAAGGTGTCTTGCTCAGAAGTGGTTTTGCTTGTGAAGTTTGGACCTTTGTTTTCTTAACTAGTAGAAATAGGATTTCTTTTTGTGTTTCTTTAACTTTCTTGGGGAAAATATCTCTTGTTTCTTCAAGTAGCTGAAGTATCAGTTCACTGCGACAACTGTATAACCTTTTTGTTTTTCCTCATATAGATTTCAGCTTTTTGTGCTGCTCGGTGATGTCGTTTCGAAGAGGTAGATGTACTGCATCTATGTGCTTCAAGGAAAGCATGGTTTCTGCCTCTCCAGTAACCAGCAGCAAAATGCCGTATTACGTAACTGTCTTGGCTTTTGAGGATTGACAAAACTTGGTGGGTTTTTTTTCCCCCCTAAATAAGCCGCTACCGCTCTCAACAAAGGCTGCTGTTTTATTGAAGTGTGTTGTGTAAGCGCTCTCCTGACATCTAAACAGCTCTCCGCATCGCTGTGCGCACCAGCAGGATTGTTCCAGCGGGGCTTTTCTGCTTTGGTTTCTGCCTGGTTTGCATTTTGAAGGAAAGAAATCTCGCTGCTATTCCCGTTTGCAGCCGTGGCCTTGGGCTGGGAGGGGGGGAACTGATCCCGACAGACTTTTTTTTGGGGGGGTGGGAGGGATTTGCAGGCAGAGAAAAAAAATGTGTAGGGGGATTTCCGTGCAGACAGCGACTTGGATGTGTCCGTGGAGGCTCCAACGTACTACACGTCCTCCAGGTAGTGTGTGGTGGGTCTAAGGCTTGGGCTCACGCCTGAATTCTGTGTGTGCAGAAATGCTCTTAGCGATGGTGCCACCGCCTGCAGGCAGAGTCCAGGTGAGGAGGGAGAATATTCCCATTTTTGAGCATTAAGAGGACCTGTCTGGGGCAAACCCCGCTGCCTCTCTTGCCCTGGCCGCTCGTTTGATGGAGATGAAGCCCGCGGTCAGCAGCAGGGCTGGGGAGGAAGGGCAGTGCATGCTGGCGTGATGTGTCCTGGCGCTCGGCTTGCCCTGCTCAGACGCTGGAGAGTTCAGCTTGATGATGTGTTTGGGTGTGCTAACGTTTTCACTTTTTATTTTCGTCTAAAACACGAGGCGCAGCTCAAATCTGTCTGAGCATCTCTATTTAAAAATAGAGCAGAGCGGATATTTGTTCTGGCTATACCAAATTAGCATGCTCGTTTGCTAGACGAGTGAGGATCTGACCCGAATGCCTCGTTACATGCTCCTTCCAGTGAAATATTTGTCTGTACCGTTTGACCAGGTGCCATCACCACAACTTTTTAGCTTTTTTCCCCTAGCATTTATTTCACAGTCGGGAAGAGTATTCTATCTGTTGCTGGCTGAAAATAATCCTGGACAGCTAAGGCTGGCGGAAGGCAGCTATTTATTTAGGTTGGTTCAGCTTCCAGTAAACAGCTCTGAGGAATGCTCTGAAATCGCCCGTAGGGATTGCTCCCAGAATCGTGAAAGAAAGGAAAAAGGAAACTTTTGGGGACATGATGAATTCATTTTTTGGACAGGACTTTCTAACCCTGATCTGTTTCCTTTGGCCAGAACTAACTGTTCAGCTCTTTCAGGCCATTTTTTCAGTTGTCAATCTGGGTCAGAATTATGGCCGCCGATCTTTCGTTTTAAAGAGGTGCTTAAATAGATGCAGAAATAGCAGCCTTTGGGAGATTATTTCATTTTGTTACATTTATGCCATTGAATTTAACACCTTCGCTTCTCCGAGCAGAGTGTGTGTGGGACGACACAAAACTGCCTTTACATAGCAATAAAAAGAGGTGGAGATAACTGAAACGTTTTCATATGGAAACCTCTGAGTTTCGTTCTCTGGCCTCAGCTAGTAACGCTTTTGGTAATGGAGGCAGCTTGTTTTTGCAGGATGACGCGCGACAGACCCGTACGTAGCTTCAGTCCTGCCTCGGAGCCGAGCAGACCTCGTCAGCTGCGTGTTCATCCCTGCACTCGGGCGTGAATAAGCGTTTTTTATCATGGTCAAACAGGAATTACCTATTTCCCAACCAGCAGCAAACTTGTTTGGAAACTAGCGGGAGGGAGGGGGAGCTTCCTGCTGCGGAAACTGGGTGTGCTGGGAGCCGAGCGATGCTGCGACCGCACTGAGGCTCTGACCGCAGGCTGCGGCTTTCCCTTGTTGACTCACCCTTTCTTGTAACCGGCCTGGTTGGGAGGATTGTCGTTGTCGCTTCCCAAATCGCTACATGAAAGGGTGAACCGAGACACCGTGGTCTTGGGGCGGTGGGGAATGAGGAGAAGGTGAAGACGGTGCTCTGGTCTGTGCTGAGATGCTGCACGGCTTCCTCAAAATCACGGTGACACCTCTAAGATAAAGATATCCCGTGGTATCACGGGACAAATCAGATGTGCTTTGGGATGCCGACCAAGGCTTGTTGTACGTTCTCGCTTTTTATGTTTCTTGCATGTGATTAAAGCAGTGCAGAGAGAAGATTTGCTGCTGGGTCCTCTGGCGAGAGAGCTTTAGTTAAATCCTGGTGGAATACGGTTTTGCACGGATGATTAAATATTAACACAGCAGATCTCCAAGGTGATGAGGCTGGTGGTGCTGCTTTGGGATTGCTTAAATCATGGGGCTTTTAGAGGTTTCGATTTACATTATTACAGATACTTGCTTAAAAAAGGACTTAATTGCTCTTGAACAGGTGTTATATTGTGATGCCTGGGATGTTTCCTCTGTCCCTGTGTCCTGATGGATCTTGGCAAGGTGACGGAGCTGAGCTTTATGGGTTTCTCCTTAACAAACAAAGTCCCAGAAGCTTCCTTCTAGCTGGAGATGCTCCCAAATCAGGGCTGGTGGCGAGGGGAAGAGGGGAGGGGATGTGAGAGGTAAGCGGGGCGGCCAGCCCCGAGCGTGTCGGGGGGCAGGGAGGAGGAGAGCTGGCTGCGAGAAACTTCAAACGCAAAAATTAGAGCTTGTTGGGACAAACTTTCTTGTCTCGAAAGGGGACTGAGAGGGGGTGGGAAGGCGGTTGGAGCTGGTGGTTCTGTGCTCGCTTTGTTTAGTGAAAAGCGTTTGTCACAGATTTCTTTTTTTTTCTTCTTGTTTGCTTGTTTAATATGTATTGAAATGAGAACTTTGATCATTTGATAAGGGGATCAGAAGGCTGCTGGATCTTGCTATTGAGTACCTCTGTTCCTTTTGCTGAAATGCAGTTTTTTGTAGAGCTGTAGCGCTTGATGAAATCACAGCGTGAGTCTTTACACCGGTTGTAACAGGCGAGCAGAAGGGGCTTCTCTGCTGAGCGAGCGGTGGGTGGACCCAGAAGGATTTGATGTAGTAATGCTTAATCTGGTAAAACAATTACTGGACGTCGGGGGAAGTGACCCTCTGCTTACTCTGTGGTGTGATGGGGTGTTGCTTTTGGGTGGGGACGGTTTTATAAGGCTGTGGTCATCGTTCCCACCTAAAAAAAACCAGTTGCTGTGTCTGAAGCAGAAAGTAAAACAAAATGGAAGAGCTTGTCTGGCTTCCTGAGCACATCACTATTTTATACATCTGTCTGGCGGGGGCAGTGTCCCTGTCCTGGGAGCTCTTGGCCTCGCTGGTGTTGGTCTCGATCTGCCTTTGTGGTGTAGACAGACGTCGCAGAGGGGCAGAGTCATCTATTTGCTTTTTGTTTTTTTCCTTACTGCATCCAAAAAAACACCAAGACAGGAATCCAGGCCTAAAAGAGAAAAGTTAGTACATCACCTCGCAGATATTTAACACCATGATAATTATGAAAATCCCTGGGCTTAGCTTCAAGTGGAAAGGGTGAATAAAAGGTCCTGGAAATAATTTGAAGATAAAGCGTGGTCAGCGCATCTACTGAAACACTGCAGAGCACTTGGCCCTCCCAGTTCTAATTAACAGATGGGAATAATCCTGCACAGCCGTGTAACTGCGTCGAAGGCAGGGACGTTGCTGATACCACCTCTGAAGGTGGTCCAACGTGTTGGTGTGCACCAGAGGAGTGCTGGGAGCCAGCTGAGCGGGGCAGAGCAGACCCTGGTCGGTAGCATCAGCACAAAAGTGAGTTTGGCTGGCGAGCGGTAAGCAGAATAGCATTTCCTTGTGGCTTGACAAAAATTCTCTCTGCTGTAAGAGGAGAAGCTGGGAAGAAATCAGCCATGAGTCAGTGCTTTTTTCAGATGCCTTAAAACGTTGGAACCAAGGCGGTGCGTCAGGCTTTTCTGTGATGCATAATAATGATTAACCCTTTCTGACTGTGGCTTTTTTCTTTTGACAGGATCATCTACTTTCAAAAAATCACTTACCCCCGAGGTAAGTTTCTGACCAACAAGCTGTTTTTTTCCCTGAGAGAATGCCCAATTTCTGACTTGAATGAGATTGGAACAATAGCAGAGAAGTTAGGGGTGAACCGGGCAGTGGTAAGTACAGTAAGCTGCAGATGCTCATTTGGGCAATCAGAGCATCTCTCCTTACAAAGAGAATCTCCACTTAAAAACCCAGCTTGCCCTGAAACTGAACAATTCTCCTGCCACCAAAGCACCACGTAGATCTGCTGCTGCAAGCAAGATGTTCAACTCGTTTTGACTGAGAAACACCATTTAACAACCACATGTGTTAAAAGACGATGAGTCAAGTGAGCTCTTGCAGCATGAATCAGAGCAGAACTTGCCACCTTCCTAAAATGTTTCCTCAAAGACTTGGCCTTACTGGCAGAAAGCATGGTGACCAGCTGCGGCTGCTCCAGTCGGATTTAGAGCTGATCTGTTTGTGATGAGAGTGATTAGAAAAAAGCAAACCCTTCCAGGTGGTTGTGCAGAAAGGTGTTTCTGATTAGATGTGTGGGTTCTCTGAGGGCATTTCAATGCTGTTGCTGTCCCGGAGGCCAGCCTGTACCGTGTCTTCCCTTTGCAAGTGTGCAGGGCCGTGGGGCTTCAGCTCTTCACGGGCTCCATCTTTGAGAACAGCAAAATTATGCCAGGTGGTTCTGGGCAGCCACCAGTGTCTAAGACATTGGGTTTTACGTCCTTGGTTCTTACCATCTTTTACTCCAACCCTAGATGCCGGGTTCCTCTGGGCAGCCGGGCTCACAGACGATAAAGAAAGGGCACAGAGGAGTGGACTCCACGGGCGAGACTACCTATAAAAAGGTAAGTTGCCTTTTGCACAACTCCTCTGACGGTTGTCACTCTCCTCCTTGCGATGCAAGCGCTGCCCAGAGCAGCAGTGTGTCTCGTGAGGTTTGGCGTTAGTGGGTGACATCTGTAACAGCGGCTGAAGATCTCAAAGGAAGGGAACCAAGGGACTGAATGTGTGCTTCTTAGCTTCTCTTCTGTAGCCTTCTAAAGAGAGGATTATTTTTAAACTTTGCCCATTAGCAACACTTCCTAGGCCTCTTCTGGCTTACTGGGTGCTTTCTGTGCTCTTTGGGCACAATAGTTTCTATAGATCTTGTGGCATTACTGGAATTTGCTTTACAAAGGCGAGATTGTTTGGGCATTTTTAAAGAGTCTGTAAACGTGGGTATTTTGTGCATGCTGCTTCCAGTTTGGTGGACCTCATCAGAATGGCCTGACTTTCTCTGAAGGGAGATTGACTTCTAGGATGTAAATTAAATGAGTAACGGCTTGATATGGGCATGTCACCACTTTGTGTTAAGTGAAGCGTCTGGTCTGAAATCTCGGATTCAGATGTACCTCCATCTGTCCGTCAGGTGACGGAGTGGAAGAGAGGAATTCAAATGGTGTTTCCACAGAAGCCAGCTTTTGTTGTGGTTTATGTCTCCAGGATTGGGGTACGGCTTTCAGTTACCCAGCAAATTCAGAGACAGAAGGTTAGACGGCAGTAATAGGAGAAAAAAGTAGACGCCAATGGAAAATGCCTGAAATGTTTCTTACAAGGGTCCCAGAAACCTGGTGGGACACTGCATGGGATTTATCTGGGAATGAGACTAATGGGCAGTCTGTGTGGTTTCCATCCCCTCCTTTTCCAGGGGTGGTACGTTGTTTTTTAAAATTCTTTGCCCTATAAAAGCGATTGTAAACAGGCAGTCAGCTGCTCAGCTGATCGTGCTGGCTAATAAAAGAGAAAAATACTTGTTCCTTGGCAACCTGGCCCTGTGGCTCTGTGCTCACAAACAAGGCAGCAGTGCTGCGCCGTGTTGGTAAGATCTGTTTCTCATCAGTGAGGCTGTCCTGGGAGTTTGAGCAGGGCTAGGTGAGCTGAGCCGAGATCTGTTTTCAAGCAACTTTAGCCTTTAGAGGGTGAGAAAGGAAAGCGGAGTCAAGTTCTTCCCCCATCCCCGTCTAATACTGAAGTAAATATCAAATACGAACAGGTAGCTGAAGCAGGAAGGGCTGTTGTCTTAGAACATGCTGGAATTACTGCCAGTTTTTGTTGCTCTCTCTTCAGGGAACCGCGAACAGGTCTCTTGCAGCTCTGATAACAGAAAAGCAGTTAAGTGGGAGAAGTGTTCCTGTTTGTTTTACAAGGCTTGATGGAGGACATGTGTCTGGGGAAAAAACTTGAAATGTTTGTCCCCCAGACACTGCGGTGTCCTCTGTTGCCAAATGCTTTGATCCACAGTGATTTCTTGCATGTGGCAGGGGGCCGGGCTTTGGTTAGCTTAAGGAAACAAACACAAACTAGTTGGATTGTGAGCTCTGGGTCCAGTTGCTTTATGTATAAGCCAAGTGAAATGCCCATGAGCTGCAGTGCGCAAATCCAACCTGCACCTGCTCTGCAGCCTCAACATTTCCAGCAGGCTTTACAGCAGCCTTCATACCTCCCTGCTCCGGGAACTGACAGGCCGTATAACACGGGAGTGCTGAGCAGATCTCCTCTGGGCTGTTCTGGGAAAGACAGCCCATAGCACGAGCTAGACTGAAGCACGTCTCAGTGATCTGAGATGAGATCATGCGCTTCATAGACGGAAGAGGACTCTTGATGTGAGTAGCTGTTACAAGAACACAGTCCTACATTGTTCTTGGCAGTTTGTGCAGAGGATGCAGGAGTGGGATTCACATCTCCGCTCCTTATTTAAAAACGACAGTGAACTCCTTAGGGTTAAAGAGCTACGACCTTGCCAGAGCGGCCGACCAGACAGTGTGTGTTGTGTGCTGGGCATTGCAGCCTCGTCCTGCAGAAGAGCTGAGTCTGTGCCCAGGCTGGGGAAGGGCAAGCTTCAAAGCGTATAGGTCCAAGACCTGGCAGACCAAGGTGTCGAGAAGTGTGTTTATTCCTAGGGGCACAAGATAATCTGTCCCTGGATGTTTTCCCCCTCTGACTGCAGGGTGTAGAGATGAGTGCTGTGAGAGGATGAAATGAAATTCAGTCCTTTTAAGGACCAGCTGGATGTTGGTTCCAGTTAAGTCCTTTACTGCTGGACCACCCAGGGTGCAAATACCGAGTAGGATGCTGTCAGAGGTGGAGGGGTGTTCCCGTCAATGCTCCACATTGTCTAACTCCCTTTCTCTGCCCCTCCAGACAACGTCATCTGCCTTGAAAGGTGCCATTCAGCTGGGCATTACACACACAGTTGGAAGCTTGAGCACCAAACCTGAAAGAGATGTTCTCATGCAAGATTTCTACGTAGTAGAAAGTATTTTCTTCCCAAGGTTGGTGCTTGCTTTCATCTCTTTCTGGTGCTTTGATAGTGGGTAGCAGCATTAGTTCCTAACCCTACTTGCACTTGAGGAAGCTGCACCAAACCAGGGCACAGTTGACCGCAGGAGCGGGCGCAGGTCTCTGGAGCAGAGCTGCTCAGTGCACTGCTTACAGACCAACGCGCGCTCCTGCCTGTGACCCGTGTCTGAGGCACCCTGGCTTTTCCCCATACGTGACCGCCCTTGGTTGTGTGAACAAATGCCGGCTTGCTGTTGTGTGCGCCTACGTGTGTCCCTTTTGGGTGGGTGCTGTCTAGCCCTCGGGTGTGTTAGAAGCAGCCAGCCAGTGGGTATTTGCTTTTAGGGCATTTTCTTAAGAAATGTTTCAAATACAAATACTTAAACGTCCTTTTCTCCTTGATCAGTGAAGGGAGTAACCTGACCCCAGCTCATCACTACAATGACTTTCGGTTCAAAACCTATGCTCCAGTGGCCTTTCGCTATTTCCGGGAGCTGTTTGGGATCCGACCAGATGACTATCTGGTAAGTTGCTGGTTGGACCAGGTTCCCATTTGTTGCGTGCTCTGTGTGATGGGTGTTTGTCCTCTTCCCCTTCTCAGAGCTACGGAGTGCTGTGAGGCCCTGTGGCAAGCTCTGTAAGCACAGCAGTGGATGCTGCTGTGACCCTGGGGTTCGCCTCTCTTAATGTTTAAAAGGAAGGGCTTTCCCGCTGAAGTTTCCTGTTGCTGTGTCTCACCTCTGCGTTTCTCACCTTGTCCTCAGTACTCGCTCTGCAGTGAGCCGCTCATTGAACTTTCAAACTCCGGGGCCAGTGGATCCCTCTTCTACGTATCCAGCGATGATGAGTTTATCATCAAAACGGTTCAGCACAAAGAGGCTGAGTTCTTACAGAAGCTGCTGCCTGGCTACTACATGGTAAGTCACTTGGGTGAGGCTTTCTCTGCACGTTAGGGAAGAATCTCCCAAATGTACAAGTGCGACAGATATTGCTGTGTACTCCCTGGTCGATGTGAGTGGAGGTTTGATCTGTGCCTCAGCTGAGCGGCAGCTTGTCTCTCAACTGTCCAGTGACAAAGACGGTCACAGACTAACACAGGCTGCCTGGGTATCACGAGCCTGGCGTGCTGCACAGGGGGCTCGGGTTGCACTTTGTGACTTGGACCCTTTTGGAAGCTTGCAGGCTGCTTCGTGACCAGCTGTGAACTGTTTGTTGCTTCCATGCTGCGCAGCGTCACGCCCATGGTACTTTGTCTTGTAAAGCTGTACTTGTGTTTCCCTTCCCAGCACTGTGCTTGGTTCTGTCTGCAAAGATAAAGAGCTGAAGAACTTTGATTTTAAGTTTCTAGCAGCAGCAGCTTTGAGAGTAAAGGGGTATTAATTTTATGAAAGTGCCTATAGCAAAAAAGGCTTTATCAGTTCTGGGGCAAAATCAGATCCTGCCATGAACACGATGTGTGTGTGATCTGACTGCTCATGTTTGTGTCCAGCCTGGCCTTTACAAGCCACAGCTGTCAAAGGGAATTTAGCCATGAGACAGTCTTGCCATATAGGAGTCCTTTAGGACTTTTGATGCTGTTAGGGTCACTAGCTGAATTCCTTAAACTGCTTCTGAAGCCGCAAATATTTATGCTGTGATTATATCCCAGAACCACATCGTTTTTCTTCAAAATTCTGTCTAGTGCCTTCCGCAGCCACGAGAATTTAGATCCATTTCTATCCTGATGTATTTAGCTTGACCTAAGTGCCCAATTTAAAAAGGTGAAGCACAAATCTTCCTTTGCTCCGAAGCCTCCCCAGCTTAGCTTCTGTGTGAATGAGCAGCGAACTCCTTCCTCCCTTCAATCTTCCTCTGACCCATTCAGCTGTGCAGAGAGGTTATTAACAACTGTAGACATCACCCATCTGTTCCCTGTGTTCACCTGCCCTTGTCTCGTAGCTTCTTTGGCAATGGCTTTGAATCCTTGCCAGCTCCATTTCCACAGAAACACAGGAAGGAGCAAATAACTCCTCTAACTGGCATGCGAATAACCAGAATGGCTTTGAAGGTATTTCTTTGGCTTTGCCATTTCAGAATTTGAACCAGAACCCAAGGACGCTGCTGCCAAAGTTTTACGGCTTGTACTGTGTCCAGGCCGGAGGCAAAAACATTCGCATTGTTGTGATGAACAACCTACTGCCGCGCTCTGTCAAAATGCACCTGAAATACGATCTGAAGGGCTCCACGTACAAGCGCCGAGCATCCCAGAAGGAGCGAGAGAAGGTTTTCCCAACATACAAGGACTTGGATTTTATGCAGGACATCCCTGATGGCCTCTTCTTAGACTCTGACATGTATAATGCTCTGTGTAAAACGTTACAGAGGGACTGTTTGGTAAGTGGCAGGGTGAAGGGCGGTGTGGACAGTTCTTCCCTTTCATTCTGAGCCTTTCGCCCGAAAAGGAGATGACAGCTGCCACCCTTGTAGCCTCTGCCTGTCTGCTTAGAGAATCCTGATTTTTTTTTTTTTTTGTGGTCGTGTGGACAAGAAGGAGGACCTGGACACCAGTTTGGTTCAATACTTCCAACCAGAATTAAAGCCAGCGCTGCCTCTAGAGGTGGAGGAAGCGCCCTCTGCCAAGGCTGAGCTGTGGAGCCGGGCAGGATCTGGGGAGAGGGGTGGGATGCTTGACTGAGTCCGATCTCAAGTTGGGCGGCTGTGCAAAAGTCAGTGTTCTCCCCTGGCTCGTGTTCCTGTCTGCTCAGGAGTACCACTGATGGCTTTCCTCTAACTCCCTTTGGCGACAGTAGATGGGCTGACTGTGCATGAGCTGTGGATTAAAAGCCATCAATACGCTCGGGGCGCTAGGCAAAAATGCTGAATACGCTTCTGAAAATGTCTGCCCTGACAGTTTCACTGGGCTTGCAATATTGAGTGAACCTTTGTTGACTTTCTGCCCAGGTCCTGCAGAGCTTTAAAATCATGGATTACAGTTTGCTGGTTGCAATCCATAACATCGATCTGGCACAGAGAGAGCACGCGATAGCAGATGGGACATCCCAGACTGATATGCGGCGACCTGCTGCCCAGAAGGCCCTCTACTCCACAGCCATGGAATCCATCCAAGGAGAGGCCCGGCGAGGTGGCACCATAGAAACAGATGACCAGTGAGTCTGTGTCGGTGTTACTGTTCCCAGTGAAATACTGCGAGGAGTGAGGGGTAAAACCCAAGCTTGACTAATGGAGACATAATTTAGATGCCGACTGGGCTGTGCAGGGTTGCTGTCACACAGGGCGGAGAGGTCTCTATGTCAAATTTTGTGCTGTTATCTTTGATTTCCCTTCCTTAACGCATAAAAGATTTTCTTGCCTTGCAGATGGAATTTGAGAGTTCTCTGCCCACCGATTATTGGCAGCTTCCGCTAGTTATTTCCATCCACCGCTAAGGAGGCATAGCATGTGCTTTGTTACATCAGACTAACAGCCCATAAAGTCCAGCTGCCATCTTAGTACGGATCGTAGTAGATGGTCTTCACACTTGTTTGGTCTCCACTCATGGATGAGTTGGGATTAATCCTCATCTGCAATAAAATTGTCATACGGAGGGAAAAGGGGTCAGTTCTCAGGAACTTAGCTAACTTACTGAAATAGCGTTTTGCTCTGACTTGTCTTCCCCAGTTTGTTAGCTGAACAGTAGGTGCCTTGCGCGTGTTGACGGTTGTTGAATAGTTCGCATGATACTCAGCCCACGCTAGGCTGCGTGAGAGAGGCAGTGGGGTGTGAGAACACCTGGTTTCATGTTTGTGCCCTGTCCTCTTCTAGGATGGGAGGCATTCCAGCCCGCAACGCGAAGGGCGAGAGGCTGCTGCTCTACATCGGCATCATTGATGTGTTGCAGTCCTACAGGTAAGAAACATCTGAGAACAGCTTTGTATCACCTAAGGGTGAAGACCACTTTCCAGCATTGTCTGCCCCTGCTTGGTTGTCAAGATTGGCTTTCTAGAAATAGTTAAGACAGAAATAAACTTTTTTTTTTTAATTTATTTACCACTCTCTGTTTTCTTGAAGTCGGGCATTTTGGGATCAATTTCTGGATCTTGCTTACTCTATTTGCTTCATGTTCCTGGAATAGATTTACTCTTATGAAGTTGTTTTTGTGTACTGTGGTTGTTGTACACAGGCACTGTGCAGGAAATGGCAAGGAGAAAACAAGCGGTGGCTTAAAATGGCCATAACCACTTCTCCCTGTAAAATGAAAAATAGCTCTAAGGCTTACCTTTTATTCTGTTTATATTAAAATGCAATGTGCAGAGGGTTACGTATGCAACGTCTCTGTTAAAATGTCACTGCAAGTCAACTGCCCTTTATAATTATGCCTGTGAAACTCTCCCTGTGGGAGAGTGAACTGTGCAATCAGCCCCGGTGTCTGTGGCACGGTCTTAGGAAAATGGGACAATGATGAGAATCTAAAGCCGAAGTAGTCTGTGTGTGGGGTTTGTTTGCCGCTGTGGTCAGAAGCCAGGCTCGGTACTGAGCGAGCATGATACGATACAGACTGGGGGCTTGGTGTGAAAATTGTTCTTAATTCTTTCCTTTGTCAGATTTGTCAAGAAGCTGGAGCACTCTTGGAAGGCCCTTGTACACGATGGGGTAAGGAGGAAAATATCACTTCTTAACTTGTTTAGCGAGAACACCAGCATTGCCTTAAACTATGCCCACTGTCCTTGCTCCTTTTGGGCGTAGGATCCTGGATTTCTAAGGCATGTGTATGTTTGCCCTCTTATATAAAAGTATTACTCTCTAAGTACGCTCAAAAAATGATGGTTTTGTTAACACTGGTCATCTGCTTGTTCAGTAACGAGTATTATTGCTTTGTATATAATGCCTGCTGTTTGTAGCTAATCTGCTTCTCACAGCTGCTAGTGAGAGCGACTCTGAGAATCCCTGACTGTTCCCAGTCCACCGTAGCGTGTGTTTCAAGGCGAACAGCCTGAGAGAAGCTCGTGTTAACCTTGATCACGTATTTATTCAGATTCGCACGTTAATGTTTGTCCCTCGGACTTCTAGGACACTGTATCTGTGCATAGACCCAGCTTCTACGCTGAAAGGTTCCAACGGTTCATGTGCAACACAGCGTTCAAGAAAATACCATGTAAGTACCTCTGCAGCTGTATCCTTGGCAATTGCCATGGCTTCTGTCTTCTCCCTGCTCAGCAGCTGTGGCCTGGGAAGGTGGACGATAGCATGTAAGAGCTTTAGGAAGTCTCTTGTGCTGTGTCGCCCCTTCCTTCCTCCCTCCTAGATTGTTCTTGCCTCACAGATGTGACCTTAGAGGAGCTGTTTGATCCATCAGCTTGTTCCTTCAGGGCCCAGCCCTCGCAAGAGACTCTGTCACTGGAAAGTTGCTGCGTCGGGTTTTTTACTCCTTCCTGAACGTGTTAGAAAAATGCTTTCTGTTTTTTTTTGTCTTTAAGTAAAGCCATCCCCTTCTAAGAAGAGCCGGTCTGGCACAGCAGTTCCTCGGCGGAGCTGTCAAGGAGGAGTGCCTTCCCAGTCGCACATGTCGTGCGAGACAAAAGCACAAGTAACGACAGAGGCGGATATAGAGCAAGGTTGGTGCCTGGGCTGAAAAAAAAAGCCTAGAGAAGTTACTTTTCAGCTTGTATTTGTCTAATCAAAGCTTGCTGCCTCCTGAGCTATGCAAGACACCTCCACGCTGTTTTGTGGTCTTGCCAGGGGTGGGCCTGTTTTCTGGGGCTGTGGGTGCAAGGAACCAAACGGGGCCAAAAACTCTTATTAGCCAAATGGCCCTTTGACAGCGCTGTGAGAAGGCCTGGAGGAGCAGCGAGCCCTTCAAACGCTCGGCTGGTTCCAAGTATGCTGTTGCAGCAAACACAGGCCAGGATGATAAACCTCATGTTTCAGTAAAAGCCAGTCTTTACTTGCGAGCAGGGTAGAACCAGGTTGTGGAGGTGGGGAATTGTTTCTTCGTGGGATCTTTCAGCTTCAGCCAAGCATCCAGTGTGGCCTGCGCTCCCCCAGAGAGATGGGCTGAGGCTGCGTGGCAGTCCCGTGTGCCTGGTCTCTTCCCGGCAGCTCGTGCCCGTGGGGTTTGTGCCGGGGGGAACCTGGGCTTGGGCGGTCATGTGGAGGCTTGGACTTGGAGCAGGGAACTGTCTGCAGGGCTGGTTCTTCGGTGCTCGGGTGTCTTGGATCCCACTCAAGACAGATCTAGCACGGATCCCGACCCGTGGCTAGTGTGGGAGCTCGTGCCACACGATCCCACTTGTGCTGGTGATGGAACAGTCTGTGCTTCGACTCAGGTTCCCACCTTGGTCGCCCAGATCTCCTGCCCAGGACCCTGCCGGTAGACGAAGCTAACAGCGACTCCATCGCAACAACCCTGTCCACTTCTTCCTTGGGCAGCGGAGGCCTCAACTCGCCCGCAAATAGGTAAGGCTCTTGTTGTTTTGGCGCATGGCAGGCCCGTGGCTCCTGCGAGTCAGGCTCGTGAGCCATGGGAGGACTTTGTGCTGCTTTGTGGATGTTTCGGGTTTTGGCATGCTTACAGAAATACCCGTTTGAGTGGTCCGTGTGTTGTTGAGCAAGTTTGGTGCTGTTGGTTCAAGCATGTGCAAGGGGGGAGCATTGTGTCGCCGTTCCTGCGTGTGCAGTTCTTTACAGATGACGTGATCTTGCATCTTCTGCTTGGGCTGTGTGGGGGTCCCAGTGGCTTTTAGTTCCTTGTGTGTTCTGTATTTAATGGCTTTGTTCTGGAGGTGAGGTAATTGTGCTAATTACAGTGAGTTGGTGAAAGTGTCCCTGCCAAAATGTACGTGAAGAGCATTGACATGATGACGGGTGATGCTGAAAATGACCTTCCTGCTGCTCTTTTCAGAGGGTTGGGCTCTCTTGCAACTTCTTGACTGGGTTAGCATTGAGCTCCTACAACTCCTCGGGAAAGGAGGCTGCAGGGATGTGTGCGGGTGTGGTTCCAAATGTCTCAGAAGCTGAAGTGCATGGACAGCCCTGAGGGAGCTGGTGGCTGCCTTTGAATGTTTCGTTTCTTGCTGAAGTGGTAAGACTAGCAGGGACGAGGAGGAGCTATGGTCAGAGGACGATCCCTTTTGTAGAAGTTGTTCCTGAGGTGTTAACTTCTCTTCCTGGAAGCGATCGGAAACTGTCTTCCCCATTCCTGACCCACTGCCTGCACAGTGGCACCGATCGAAGTGTCTGCTCTCTCCTGAGCTGCAGGAGGACAAGATGCAATTGTAATGAACGCCTCTTACTCCCTCTGTAAAAGATGGAAACTTCTTGGTAGGGATCCTAAACCAGAGCTGCTCCTTTCCAGTACGTCAGCATGCCTGGGGTGTTCTTTTTACTTACTTAACTGCGGGTCTCTCTCCTTCGATCTCTACGTAGGTCAGTGGGCGTACAAGTGCATAAAGCTGACAGCTCAGCAAAGGATTTGACTAGAACAGCTCCCGGCATCTTCCTGTCTAGGTGAGGGGAGGAACCAGACTTTGCCTGAAACCTTCTCGTGTCTAGAGGGTGTGCTCAGTGAGACTTACCCTGGGGTTTGGCCTCAGGCTTGTCGCTGGCCAGTGGTTACAGAGGTTCTGTACAGTCAGTTCGCTCCTAGAATGCAGTGCTGTAACGCAGTGTGCCCCTGGGCCGAGGCTCAGCAGTCCTTAACGTGTCTGTCTGCTGTAAGGTTCAATGGTAAAACCTCTCAGGATGGTGTCCTCCTTACCCTGTGTGGCACTGAACACCCTTCTTGGTACACGCACAGGTTCTGCTAGGCAAGATCAAACCTGCTGCACCATTGGGTTGAGCCCCAAGTGGTTTACCAGATGTAAAGCCTGATCTGTGTTTGCCCCAGGTGCCTCTGGAGCAGAGCACGCTGCTTACCGTACCCTGCGGGCACTCGAGCACGTGGTTACCCCTTGCTAACATCCCGTAAAACCATGTGCCAGCACCAGACGGTGGTAATGGAATGCAGGAGGGAGAACGGACCAGTGTTTTCTCCCATGTGGGGCCTGGGGATCTGAGCTCCCTACATCAGACCTGTTGTCAGAGGCTTAAATCCACTTTTGCAACCTTGGGAAGTCTGTAAAGCTCTGCAAACCCTGAAAAGGATGAAAGTGACTTGCGATTGTTGATTTATAACAACATAACTCATTGAATGGATTTAAAAAGGTGGTTTGGGATTTTTTTTCCCCTCTGTACAGAGCCAGCCAGTCTAGCAGGGTGCTTACCACCCTTGGGGGAGGTAACCTCTTAAACCTCTGTAGTCCTGTACAGAGGGGAGTGATTTCACCCAAAATCTCTCTGGCTAGAGCTTCTGCCCTTCTAGGGGTGGGCGTGGGGGGAAGGCAGGATCTGGCCCACCCCGGGTCTGCCTTAGGATCATGAGCTCAGCCCTCTTGTCCGTGCTACGACAGCCTTGGTCTCTCTTTCAGAGCACGGCCTCACGCCTGCCTCAGAAATGTTGCCGCATGCCTCTGTTTGCGGTGCATAACCCATGCGTCGAAGACGTGTTCTCCACGGTGGCGTAAGTGCTACCGTGCAGGCGTGGGTGCCCTCGCGAGGCCGGGCTTCCCCTGTCCTCAGCCCAGCTCTGTCATTAACCTCTGGCAGAACTGTGCTGGCGTTGGGGACGCTTAAACATTGGCATGTGCCACTGGGCATGGAAGCTGCTGACCGGCATCCTGCGGCAAGGGGTTCCCCTCCATTTGAGAGAGGCACCTTTTTTTTTTTTTTTTCCCTTAAGCGCTGTAATTTAGTGGTGGACTTGGTAGGATGGACTTGATCTTAAGGGTCTCTTCCAACCTGAATGATGCTATGATTCATCCTGCAGCCCTGCATTAGGGCAGTGCTGCTTTAGCGCTAATTAAGACAACCCTCAAGGGCTGTCTGCGCTGTAACCAGCACTGAGCATCCTCGCTTTTAATTTCTGCGTAGGTCAGAAGCAGCGAGTCGCCAGTTAGAGAGCTCAGCCGAGGAGGAAGCCAGAGCAGCTCAGAGTAACCGGGCGCATAGGTGAGGCATGATCAGGCAGAGAGGGAGCTGTGCCTTCCCGGCGAAGGTCTCCTTGTCTCTGTTCAGGTGTTGATCCAAGGGTGTTTGTGCAGGGTGACGTGTAGCCTGATGACTGAACAGCTCGATGCTTCCTGTACTTGGGCAACAGGCCATTGAATACCCACTAATTAAGGCAACCACTGCAAGCAGGCTGTGACAAGCCCTGGGTGTCAGCTGCAGGAGGGCCAAGCGGGTCATGCCATCCGTGGGCAGTCCTGAAACCTCCTCTGTGAGTCACCAGTGCACCGAGAGCCCTGAGTGCTGGGCCTGGGTGACGTACGCACTCACAGGCTTGGCTTCTCCCTCAAGGGGCAAGGAGAGAAGCTGTGGTCACCATATCCCCAGTAGGAAGCGGGGCAAGACCCGAGCTGGGAGTGGGAGTTCCTCAGCCAGCAGGTTGCAGCCATGTAGCTGTAGGATCGTGAAAGAAGTGGGGAAATAACAGGGGGTATGAGAGTAAAGCGAGTCGTCTTCCATGCCCCACCTTTCCTCCTTGGCAGTGTATCGTGTCAGGTGCTGCCCGTGTTATGTATCCTGCTGTCGGGCTATAGCTCGCGTTCAGAGCATAAAAGGTTTGTAGGAGCTTTGCCAGGGGCTTTTTCAAACAAGGGTGCCTCTGTCTGGCAAGGCTGAGACGCGCTGAGCTCGGCTGCTTTGTGGTTTCTTTGTCCCCAGACTTTCACCCAGGACCGTTTCTGTGTTGATGAGGTGCTTGAAGACTTCTGTAAAGAGGTGCTGCTGCTTGGCTGGAGAAAAGGTCCTCCTTTCTAATGTCTGGAGTCGATGATTCTCTAGGTGGTGTTTTGGGTGTTGCCTGTGCCCTCCGTATTAAACCTGCCTGACAAACGCCTTAGTGCCGTGCTGGGACGTTCCGCTGGCTGGGTCCAGCAGGGCAGCCCTGGAGATGTGACTTATTGACAGCTCATTTCTAAAAACTGCTTTACAGGTCTCCCCCTTCTGTTTCCCCAGCGGCTCCCCAGGACCTTCCATACCCGAGCGCTCCGCAGAGCTGAGAGAGCAGCTCGAAGACCTGCAAGAGACAGAGATAAGCTTTGTGAGTACTTCCCCGTTCAGGAGGAGAAGAGCGGCTCTGGAGGTGGATGGAGAATTGCAGGGTTATGTGGTCCCTAGCTGTGCTGGGAACATGGGTGCTGGGCGGGACGTGTGAGCCGACCAGAGCAGGAACAGATGTTCTTCATCCCCTTGTGGTATGTGAAAGCTCAGCCCACCTTGTGCTAGGCACCGTTCCTGCTCTTGGTGATATCTGCTGCCCCAAACGCCTTAAATTAGATAAGCAGGAGGCAAAGCAGAGACATTCCTCTTTCCTGAGGGCCCAGAGCAGTCTGATGGCAGAGATAAGACGGGGTGAAGCTGACCAGGCACGTCTTGCCGGCCCCGCGGCGGATGGTGAACACTCACAGACCCTCCTGGTTTGATGTAGGATGGTGGTTGGGGCAAGCCTGAACTCGACAGCGCCCTCCGCTCTGCCTCTGCCGGGGTGGGGAAGGTTTAGGGGAGGACCAGGCGGGAGATCTCCCGCTGCTGTTCCGCAGAGGAAGGCGGACCCCTCCCCAGCATCTCCCCCCTCTTTTCTCTTTACAGTGAAGCAACACCGAGACTGCCGCGATGAAAGCAGATTGTTCTGTGCTCTGCGTGGTCTGTGGAGTCTGACAAACGTTCAGCCCCTGTTGCTGATTTATTACAATTTTTTTTTTTTTTTTAAAAAAGAGAAATCTTATCTGGACAGAAACCTAAACGCTGGAAGGCTGGGCTGCGCTTAGTGGGATAGTATGAACAGAGACAGAGCCAGCGCAGCTGAGCCTCGGACACCGGGAAGTCTCCTTACAGCAGAGCCCACCGCTGTGTCCCTGCTGTCCTCCTGTCCTTTGAAGCCTGGCGGGAGCAAAGCCGGCTGTCGGGAGGAGGAGGAACTGCTCCGTGTGGCCTGGAGCCCTCCGGAAAAGGGATCTGACTTCAGGGAGTGAGCTGCTTACGATGCTGACACCACAAACCTTGCGAGAACAGGCGACTCTTCGGAGTTACCGGGGGGAAACGGGCATTAGAGCCTCGTTGGGGCAGTTTGCGACAGAGCAACGTGGTTTTGTTTTGTATTTTAAACGAGTTTTTAATTTAAATGTTTCTCTGAACTCAGTCATATCACTTCTTTTTAGTCCTGCAGTATAGTCATTCTTTTTTTTTAAATAAATAGGATTTTTTTTTCAGTGTTCCACCAGAAAGTATCCCGTGTGAGAGAGGCAGAAAGGGGGAGCGGAAGCTGCACGGACTGTGGACGAGCTCCTCTGCCCCGCCAGCTGCTCCTGCTGCCGGAGCCGCCTCCGCTTTCAATCCCGCATCGCCCCCAGAGCGAGGAGGAAGCTGGGCGCTGTGCTGCGGTGCTCGCAGGACTTTGAATGTGCGACGCTCTTGGAACGTCAGGGAGGTTCTGCATTGCTTTGACCCTGGTTTTTAAACGAAGCCCTTTGGTCCCTTCCCCACCAAGCAGGGAGTCGCAGGCGAAGGGAGATCTTTGTGAGGGGCATGCTTTTTTTTTTTTTAAAAAGTATTTCTTAAGGAAACGGACCAAACCCAGCCTGCTCCGTTCCCCTCCCCTGCCCTCCGTCCTGCTGCGGGCACCACCTGCAAAACCCTTCCCGTTTTTATAGCGTGGCTCCCTTTTTTGATATCTCGCCTGTGTCATAGCCGCAGTCAACACCGCTGCTCCCGGCAGCTTGGAACCGAGATTCCTACATAAAGGGGACGGACTTCTGCCTCCACAAAAGTACGGGGCATTTTGAGTCTGATTTTAAACAGAATAATAAGCTGAAAGGAGAGATTGTTCTGCTGCCGTTTCCCCGCGGTGATGCCTGGCCCACGCCGGCTGCAGACGCTTCTCGAGAGATCTCAGAGCAGATGTTGGACTGATCTTTATTTTCACTAAATGCTTTTTTTAAAGAAATGAAGTGACTCTTCCCCGTGTTCCCAGTGGGTTAGAATCCTCCGTTCTTTTTTATATATATATTAAAAAAAAAAAAGTAATTTAAAGTTTGCCCTTGCGGTAGTGCAAGGGGTTTCTATACTAATTAGCAATGATTGCTAAGGAAACGAAGAATGTAGTGGTGTAGAAAGGGATTTTTTTTAGTTGCTGTTTCAGAGCCAAGGCTCTTCCCACTTCAGCCGTCTCAAGTGGATGCAACGCGAGCGGATATTTTTTAAGAAAAAGCTTTTTTTTTTTTTTTTTTTTAAAAAAATGCTATTACTTTTTTGGGAAAGTCCAAGCGGAATGGCCTTACTCCGGGTACCCGGATCCCCAGGGGGTTGGTGGAGCGCGAGGACAGTCGCTGTTCACAAACTGTTTGGTTCTCAAGGGCTCTCAAACCTTTCGATGATGCGGATGACCGTCGCGCCGGTACCCGCCAGCGGGAGGAAGATGGGCTCGGGGACGCCCGCCCCGTCCCTGCTGGACCTTCGTCTCCCTCCCCGGCGCCTCCGGCCCCATCCAGCAGGTTACACTTTATAGCTGAAGTAACTGTCTATATTAGACACTCGTTTCCTGCCTTCCCTCCTGACCCCTGTCCGTTTGTTCGTTCGTTTGTTTTACCAGGAAGGAAGAAAACCCAAGTCTCAAATTTTTTTCATGATTTAATATTTATGAAATTGTATTTAAGTGTTGGTTGGGTTGTTTTTTGTTTTTTTTTCTTTTCCTGGGGATAGTTATTCGGCGAGCGGGGAGGTGGGGGGGGGGGTGACGTTTCTATATCGACCTCTGCTTTGTAATGGGTTTTCAGAACTGCTTCTTCTCCTGCGTGCGCGTTTCCACGGGACGGGCGACGGCTCTTCGTGGCTTCTGAAACACCGGGTGGCTTTTCTCCAGCGCAGGGAGGGGACTTCGCTTCTCCGGCCACACCGGGGAGGGTGGACGCCATCGCATCGATGCTGGATGGACCTCTCCTGTCCTGCTCGGCGTCGACATCGTCACTGCCGGGACCCCCGGGGAGGGACAAACCTATGTCCCCCCCCCTCCCTCACCCCGTCCCCCGGGGAGCAGCTCGCGCCGTGCGTCACCCTTGTCCTTTCGGCTGTGTAACGCTTGTGGCCTCGTCCGCTGTTGGAACCGCGCGCAATACACGGTGTGCTGCTGAACCCACCGCCCGCCTGCCTCCTCTGTCCGGGGGGGACGGGGCGGGATGGGACCCCCGGCGGTGGCCGAGGGTCGGGGCCAAGTGGAAACCCCTCGTTTCTTCCCCATCATGGGGGTGGCGGAGGCAGGGGACGGTCCCTGGGGGGGGAGGGAAGGGTCGCTGTGCCCGCCCCCGCCATCACAGCCCTCCCGGGACTACAGCTCCCAGCGTGCTCCGCGCCCGCCGCGCCTCACCTCGCAAGACGCTGAGCGGCGATTGGTCGGTAGCGCCGAGCCAATCGGCGGGCGTATTGTTAAGTGGGATCCGGGCCGGTCTTGAGGGAAAAGGAGGCAAGATGGTTCTGGAGAGCACCATGGTGTGGTGAGCGGGCGGGCCGGGCCGCGGCGGGGGCTCCTCTTTCCCCCCCTCACCGACCCCCTCCCTCCGCGCCCCAGCCCGCCCCGGGCCTCCGCCGCCGCGCGGGGCCGCCGCCGCTTTCCCTGAGTCATCCCGGCGGCGGCGGGGCCGGGCCGGGCCTGGGCCGGGGGGGGCAAGGCAGGGCCTGAGGAGGGGGTTTGGGGCCGGGGGAGGGAAGGCAGGGCCAAGGGGGGGTTGTGAGGCCGGGGAAGGGGGGAGAGGCAGGGCCTGGGGGAGATTGTGGGGCCGGGGGGGAGGCAGGGCCTGGGGAGGCTTTATGAGGGGGGAGGCAGGGCCTGAGGGGGGTTTTGGGGGCTGGGGGGGGGAGAGGAGGTATTTTGGGGGGGGGGGGGGGGGGGATTTGTGGGGCCGCGGGGGAGGCAGGGTCTGAGGGGGTGTTTGTGGTGGGGGGAGGCAGGGCCTCAGGGGGTTTTTGGGGCTGGGGGGGGGGAGGCAGGGCCTGGGGGGGGGGGTTGGTGGGGCTGGGGGGGTTTGGTGTAGGAGGAGCTGTGTGGGGAGGTGAAGGGGGTGCTGAGGAGAGAATTGAGGTAGGGGTGGCGTTTCAGGGGGAAGGATGGGGGGGAGAGGATGGTTTAAGTTGGGGTGGGGTCAAGGTGGTGGTGAAGGTTTTGGGTACTGGGGGGAGAGGTTGGGAGCTGTCAGGGAAAGTGGGGCAGGGGGTGAGTGGGACAGGCTGGGGTGACGAGGGGTCTGTGGTGGGGCAGGCTCCTGGCCCAGTGCAGGGGGATGAGGAGGCAGGAGCAGGGGGAAGGGGCTCCTGTAGGGGCTAATGGGCAGGGGGAGGCTGGCAAGGTGTGGGGCAGAGGGGGCACTTGGTGGGCAGAGGAGACCGCGATGAAGGGGATGGGGCAGATGGCTGCGATGGGGCTCTGGTGTGACACGATGCCAGGCGATGCTGCCACAACAATCTGGGCTCAGGTCCCAGGGGAGGAGAGCCGGTGTACGGACCCGAGCTGGGCAGCCCCAGCCCTGCCGGGGCACTGGGCAGGGGTACCTGCAGCCCGAGGAGGGTCAGCCACTCAGGGCCTGTCCCGGCACCCCTGGGGCACAGTGGGTCGGTCCTCGCGTGGTCCTCTGTTGTTGTTGCTCAGCATCGGTGTTGAGGTGAGAGGGTTTTGTCCCTGGGTGCTGAAAGCAGCCGGAGCTGGAAACAGAGGTGAACTTTGATGTGTCATTATTATCACAGCAGCTACAGTCCTGTTAGCTTTTGGGTTTGACGTTTAAGAGGCTCACAATAGAGAAAATTAGTGAAATCTGCCCAGGTTCTATTGTTTCCTTGGCTCTCTACGTAGTCCTATAGCTGTTTGGATAAAGATATTACCATAGCCTGACTTGCTGACCATATATCGAAGTCCTTGATGTTTTCTCTGGGTAGCTCTTTGCTTACTCATGTTTAAGGGCATTAAAATGTGCCTTAGCTTCTTGCGTTGCCCTGGAGAGCTGGAGGAATTCACTATTGCTCTGTGAATAGTAAGCTGCAGTTCGGAAAGCCTCAGCCAGGTCACTTCATGTCTTTGTGCCTAAGTTTGCCCACTGGTGCCTCCTCACTCCCAGTGGGATATTTGGTGTGGGCTGGAGGAGTCACAGTCGGGGAAACGGTCACAGGTGGCTTTTTTTCAGAAGAATCCTTTTCCCCGATGTTAAAGCTAAGAAATTCTGGGAGTGGTCCTCAGGGAAGTCTTAATTTGGGGCCAAAATAAACTCTGGAGCGTTTATTTAACTAGTCCTCCTTCTTGGGGTCACTTTCCTGAAGGCTGGCGTAAGAGATGGGCTTTTGCTGCCTGTTCTGTGCTATATTTAATAGCTGATGGAGTGGAGGGTAGGGGTTTAATTACAGTAATGTTGGGATGTGGCTGCTGCTGTTAGACACTGCGGGGCACTGTTGCCCGTGCGCTGTGCCGCTTGTGGAGGCCCCGACACCCACCGCGGGTGCAGGATGTTAAAGCCGGGCTGTGGGCCTTGGGGCTTTGGCTTGTCGCAGTGTCGCTCTGAGGAAGGCACCACACCGGCGGCACAGAGCTGTATTTGGAAAGCACCCACTGTCCCTGCCCTGGGAAAGCTGCTTTTTATCCCGGTGAAAACCCCACGGTGGCGATGAGCACAGAGCTTTGTACTTTACCATGGAGTGGTGTCTCTCGGCTCTTTTTTTTTTTGTTGTGGAGATGGAGGAAGGCATCGAGGAGATATGGGTCTGAGGCTGTGTCTGGCTGCAGTCACCTCTTGTGCTCCTCAGCGAGGAACGGGAGCTTCCAGCTCTGGGATGGCACTTGTCCTGTGACCCAAAAGTCAGATCTGATCTGAAAACTCAGGGAAACTCAGAGACAACTCGTGTCTCTGCCCCAGGAAACATCTATGTCCTGCGTCGTGTCTCTAGCTGTGTGACCTTAGGTGTGCTGTCCCAAAAAGCACGTTTTGGGGATAAAACTCAACTGTTTCACAAGCTGACACCCTTCTCCCTGCGTTTCAGTGTTGACAACAGCGAGTACATGAGGAATGGAGACTTCTTACCCACTCGCCTGCAAGCCCAGCAAGATGCTGTCAACATCGTGTGCCACTCAAAAACCCGCAGTAACCCCGAGAACAACGTGGGGCTCATCACCTTAGCCAAGTACGCCCCGAGGGGGAACTGGCCTCAGGGTGACGCTGAGGAGCGGCTGGGGGGGACCTGTGAGAGAGCGTGGGGGCAAAGGGACAAGGGGGAGTGCTGTGAAATGGGGCAGCAATAGCACAGTCTAAAACCAAACCAGTTCTTCTGGGAGGACTGGTACGAGAAATCCCGGTTCCTTGCTGGTCTCTAGCTTGTTGGGCTCACTCCTGCAGCGCCAGGTTATTTTACGGAGGCTTTTCTCTTTCGGGAGCTCTCTGCCAGACCCATCCTTTTGTGGTCTTCTGTCCCAAAAGGTGGCAAATAAGAGCTGAGCTGTCGCTGCAGCTCATGGGCAGCCCCAAGAGAGTCATTCCTCCATTTTCCTGAAGTTTGCAGGATTTCAGTGCCCCTGTGAGCTCCCTCTTAACCAGAGTTGGTTAAAATTGGCCAGTGGGCTCAAGGTTACTGGGGCAGGGGACAGAGGCACATACAGGCCTTCAAGCAGACAGATTACTTTGGGTTTTTTTTAGGAAACCGGGCTAAAAGTCTTGCTCCCTGTACGCCCTGACCCGCCAGAGCCAAGTGCTGGCAGACTCTTGGAGCAGACGCAGGCTTAGCGCAGGGTGGGCGGGAGGGCATTTCTAATTCCCGTAGCAAATAAGTGGTTTTGCAAAGAAATTCTCAAAAAAAGAGATCGCCAATGTAAAAAGAGGTCGCCAATGTAAGTGTGTTTGTGTTGCAGTAACTGTGAAGTGTTGACCACGCTCACGCCAGACACGGGCCGGATCCTTTCAAAGCTACACACGGTGCAACCCAAAGGGAAAATCACCTTTTGCACAGGGATCAGAGTTGCTCACGTAAGTGGTCTTTGTCGGTTCCTCACGAGCGAGTCTGCAACTCTCTCCATAATTCCTTTTGCCTTAGCGCATCCTGCTCAATTACCTGTCCTGTTGACAGCTCGGATACGGGAAATCTTGTTCTCTCCCTGCCTCTACGGCTGAGCAATGCCGAGCAAATAATTTCAGTTTTGCCTCAGTCTCCCTGTTGGCGAAATGCGGCTGAAACCTCCTTTGTGAAATCCAATATAAAAGCTCAGAAGTTTAATAGTCTGGTCCTGGTTTGCTTTGGAAGAACCTGGCAGCTGCTTTGTGGAAGTCCAGCCGAGCTGCACGGCCCTTCCCGTGCTGCGGAGAGCAGCCCCCGGCTGAGGCGTGTCCCCCAGGATGTGGCCACCCTTTTGTCCTGTTCCCTTGCTCTGTCCCAGACTGTCTCTCTGCCACCAGGCTGCTCCCAGCAGAGTCACAGCCGCCAGCACACGGGAGGCCCTCCAGACCTGCCCGCTCGTAGACAGTTTGGTGAAACTTGCTGCTGGAAAGTGTCTCCTGACATTTAGCCTAAATTTTCCTGCAGGAAAAGTAGGATACAGGAGAAGTATCGGTGCTGACTGCTGGCCACCCCTTTTCCCTGAGAATTGTTCCTTAAGTGCAGTATGACTTTTGTCTTGCAGCTGGCTTTGAAACATCGCCAAGGCAAGAACCACAAGATGCGAATCATTGCCTTCGTTGGGAGCCCTGTAGAAGATAACGAGAAAGACGTGAGTAACGACCTGTCAAAGGAAAAAAAATGTTTGGTCAGCTGCGTGCTCTACTTTGAACCGTAAATTGGGTTTATCGTTTGGTCCCTGCTCTGAATTGCAAGCAAGGCTTTATACCCCAGCGAGGAGGCTGCTCGGCAGAGCCGCTTGAGCAGGGCGATTCTCGGCTGGGACGAGAGGGAGGGAGAGAGAGAGAGAAGGCCGCAGCCCTGGGCACGGCCAGGCCTGAGCCAAGGACAGAGATCCCGATCTCCCGCTCTTGTGTGTAGGATTGCTTCCCTCCCCCGGTGCAGGTGGCTCCAGCGGGAGCTTCTGCCACGTCCCACGCCTTGTAGCTCTCACCTAAAGCACTCTGGGCTTTTTGCCTGAGGAGCTGGGTCAGGAAATCTCTGTCCCTGAGCAGAAATAATGCTCTCAGCCTTTTGAAGATCCGGTTCTGTTGGCACTTAAAGTAACGCGAGTGGAGTTAATCCAGATGTTCTGGGTCGCTTTGAAAGAAGAGGTCAGAAACGTGAGGAGATGCTGCCTGTCCCAGGCGCTTGCTGTCCCCATCGATGGGGATGGTTCCTTGCTTTGGCAGGAACCGCTCCCTCGCTTGTGCCACCTCGGGCACCGTGCGGTAGTGCCTGTCCCACCCAGAGAGGTGAAATATCTCCAACACTTTCCTGCTGGGAGGGCTTGAAACTTGGGAAGCTGATTTGGGGCTTTGTGCCTCCAGGATTGAATCCTGAGCGCTGTTGTGTGGTCTCTGATGAGCCGAGCACGGGTAAGAGCTGAAATCCGAGCTAATGCCGCGGTGTCTCCTCATTGCAGCTGGTGAAACTGGCAAAGCGTCTTAAGAAAGAGAAAGTCAACGTTGATATCATCAATTTCGGAGAAGAGGTGAGAGCCCTGCTGTGTTTCTGGCATAAAATCCAAGCCAGGATTTTGTATCCTGTCCAGCCTGGAGCCGTTACTCGGGCACGGGAGGATATGAACAGTTCCTTGGGCCTCAGCAGCTGCCCCAGTAAAAATGCTAATGTGGAGAGTAACGTTTCCCTTTGGGAAGACACCTCTCCCGTTTCACTGCAGGCAGCGTTAAATGCTTTCCGTCCTGATGGAAATAGCGGAGCTCTTGCCTCCTACGTAGTGCGGAGAGACGCTGGGTGCGCGGAGCAGCCGGCTGTCCCTCTCGCAGGGCTGAGGAGCCAGGCAAAGCTCTAGTGCCGGCCTCTCTCTTTGGCCCTAGGAAGCCAACACGGACAAGCTGACTGCCTTCATTAACACCTTAAACGGCAAGGATGGCACCGGCTCCCACCTGGTGACGGTGCCACCGGGGCCCAGCCTGGCCGATGCCCTCATCAGCTCCCCCATCCTGGCCGGGGAGGGAGGTGCCATGCTGGGCCTCGGCGCCAGCGACTTCGAGTTCGGCGTGGACCCCAGCGCGGACCCGGAGCTGGCTCTGGTGAGCAACGGGGAGGTTGAGGGCGGCTGCGAGCGTCGAGCTCCGTCCGTCTGAGCTCTGCCCCGCTCAGCTCCCTGCCTGTCCCCGTCTCCGCAGGCTCTGCGTGTCTCCATGGAGGAGCAGAGGCAGCGGCAAGAGGAGGAGGCCAGGAGGGCTGCGGCCGCCTCTGCGGCTGAGGCTGGGATCGCAGCCACTGGTGGGGATGGTAAGGAGCTGGGCGGGGGTTCGAGCAGGCAGGGACAGGCAGGACGTTCCCCGGGGAGGGTGTCCGGCCGGTGTGCGGGCTCCCGTGGCAGCGTTCATTGCTGCGAGCTTGCCCGTCTCTGTTCATGGCGGAGCCCTCCTGCGCAGCGTGGCAGTTGCCAGAGCCGCTGGGGTGGAAGGCGAGAGGTGGTTTCTGCCCCGGAATGTTGGAGGGAGGCAGTTTAACCGCAGCATGCTGGGGAGCGACCTCTGCTTCGCCTGAAACTCCCAAACTGGTCTGGTCCCCAGTGAGGCCATGTGTGCGCGAGGGGACGGGGATCGCGGGTGGCTCCCTTGCTGGTTTCCGAGCGTGGGTTTTGTCTGCGCAGATTCGGACGATGCTCTGCTGAAGATGACGATAACTCAGCAGGAGTTTGGCCGGGCCGGGCTGCCCGACCTCAGCAGCATGACGGAGGAGGAGCAGATCGCCTACGCCATGCAGATGTCGCTGCAGGGAGCGGGTGAGCGCCTGCGGCCAGCTCTCGGCCCGTTCCCAAAGGGAACGCCAAGGAGGCAGCTCTCTGCCTCCGGGACTGGGACCCGCAGCCCCCTACGGCCTGACGTGCCCCACCGTGGGGCTTTGTCACCTGGGCAAGGTCCGGATCTCCCCGAACGCTGGCGGGGTGGGTGTGTGCGTCGCTCCCGTGGGCGTGTTAATCCTTTGTCCTCAGCTGTCCCTCTCCTCCGACAGAGTTTGCCCAGGCAGAGGCGGCCGAAGTGGACAGCAGCACAGCCATGGATACCTCTGAACCTGCTAAGGTGAGGTTTTGTCCTCCTGTCCCCTCCCTGTCCCCTCTGCCTGTGGGAGGAAGATGGGGATCCAGCCTGTTCCCACCTCCTCTCCCTCTTCCTGCAGGAGGAGGACGACTACGATGTGATGCAGGACCCCGAGTTCCTGCAGAGCGTGCTGGAGAACCTGCCGGGCGTAGACCCCAACAACGAGGCCATCCGCAACGCCATGGGCTCCCTGGCCTCGCAGGCCTCCAAGGAGAGCAAGGACAAAAAGGAGGAGGAGAAGAAATGAGGGCGCTGGGCCGGGGCTCGCTGCCGCTGGCCCCGGGGGTGAGTCGGCCGCCGGGCCGGTGCCGGTGCGGAGCGGCGCCCGGCGCGGCGGTTCTGCTGTAAGGGGGCAATAAAGGCTTTCCACGGGGGTGTCTGTCCTGCCGCCTCCCTGGGGCTGAGCCGGCGGGGGCGGCCCCCCGCCCCTCCTGGGCGGCCTCTGCTTCCCCCTGCACCGGGGGCACCGCGCCATGGCACTCCCCTGTCGTGGGGGGCAACTGGGCCCCGGGTCTCTCCTGCACTGGAAGGGACTGGGCCCCTGGAGTCCCCTGTACTGGGGGACACTGGGCCCTGGCTATCCCATGTGCTGGTGGAGACTGGGCCCCGGGTCACCATAGCACTGGAGGGGACTGGACTCTGGGTCTCCCCTGTACGGGGGGAACTGGGCCCTGCGTCTCCCCTGTACGGGGGGAACTGGGCCCCAGGACTCCTCTGTACTGGAGAGGACTTGGATCGACTCTCCCCTATACTGGAGGGGACTGGGACTTGGGACTGCCCTGTACTGGGAGAACTGGTCCCCGGGTCTCCCCTGTACTGGGGGGGACTGGACTCTGTGTCTCCCCTGTACTGGGAGAACTGGTCCCCGGGTCTCCCCTGTACTGGGGGCACTGGGCCCCTGGACTCCCCCGTACTGGAGGGGACTGGGACTTGGGACTGCCCTGTACTGGACCCCGGGACTCCCCTGGGGGGACTCCCCTGCACACGTGTCTGGGGGCGGGGCCTGGCACCCCAAGCCCCGCCCCCCGGCACCGCCCAGCGCTGCCCGCAGGATGTTTACGGTGAGGCCGGAGGGGGCGGGCCTTGGCGGTTGATGGGCAGCAGAGTCAGCCAATCAGTGAGGGGTGGTGGGGATGTTGTCAGTTTGGGGGGGGGGGGGCGCTGAGGAGGTGGCCAATGGGGTGAGGAGGGGGGGCTGGGGAGGGCGGGGTTTTGTGTTGTGTGGCAGTCAAGCGGCTCAATGGGTGGCGTGGCTTCGTCACGGCGGACTGGCGGGCGGGTTAGCCAATGGGGAGCGAAGAGGCAGGGGCGTGCCTGAGTGACAGCGCTCTTCACCAATGGGGTTGAGTGTTGTGCATCACGTGCCAGATGGAGGTGGGCGGGGCGGCCACGCAGCCCCTCCCTGAGTGACAGCGCTGCCAGCAAATAGGAGAAGACGTTTTAACCACCTCTGGGATCGTCCGACCAATGGGACTGGCGGAGGGGTGGGCCCTGGCGTTGAGCGACAGGTCTGTCGCCCAATCGGAAAACAACAGCTGGGAGACGCCCTGATGGACATCCCCTGCGACCAATAGCTGAGAGAATCCGTGCTTGAAGGACAGCCTCCTTTGGCCAATGGAAAGCGGGAGGAGGCGAGCTGGCTTGATGAACAAAGCCTCCAGCCAATAAGCAGCGAGGCTGCCCCGTGGGCGAGCCAGAGCCAACCACCAATAGGAAGCGGGGCAGCGGGGTGGGCGTGGCCCACGCGTTGACTGGCACCGCCGCCCCCCAATGAGCGCACCCCGCGGGAGGCGGGCTCCAGCCGCCGAGTTGTCGCCCGCTCCGCCAACGGCGAGTGCGAACAGCCGCCACCCGCCGCGAGCGACAGCGGCGCTGGCCAATCGCGACGCGCGCGGCGGCGAGCGGCGGGCGGCGCAGCCAATGGCGCGGCGCGGAGCTGAGGCGGGCGGGGGCGGGGAGGGGGGTGTTGGAGGAGGCGGGAGCGCGGCGCGCGAGCGGCCGGCGGCGGAGGGCGCGAGCCAAGCAGGAAGTGGCTGAGGAGAAGCGGCCGCCGCGGAGGGGGCCCTGGGTGGGAGCCGGCCGCCCCCCCGCCCGCAGCAGCAGGTACCGCCGCCGCACCCCCCCGGGCCTCACACGGCCTCGGGGGGGGGGGCCGGGACCGGGAGGAGGCGGGGGGCAGCCCGGGAGCGGGGGGGGAGGGGGGCAGGCCTGGATGGTGGGGGGGCGGCCGGGCCGACCCCCCGGTCGGAGGAGGCCGTGAGGCCGCGGGGGTTGGGGTGGGGGGAGGAGGTGAGGGCCCTGCTGCTCTCCGGCTTCGGGAGGGGGACGAGGAGGAGCCATCCCCGTCCCCGCTCGGGATGCGGGCGGCGGTGATGGGCGGCCCCTCCTCCGCGGGCCTCGGGGTGGGGGTCAGGGCCATCCTCGCCCCGCCCGGCCTCTGGGGGGAGGTACGGCTCATCCCCACCCTCCCCGGGGGACCTGGGGGGGTGGCAGCCTAACGGTCACCCTGTGCTGTCCCCCTTTGGAGCTGGGGGGAGGATGGGCCGTAACAGCCGTTCCCTTTGGGGTGGGGGAGCCGCCGCGTTCCCCTGCGTCTGCTGGGAGGGCTGAGCGCATCCCACCCCCCCAGGCCGGAGGGGTTTTTTTGGGGGGGACGACGGCGGGGGCACGCTAGTTGTGGCTCCACTGCCCTCTGTCTCTGCGGAGCCTGGTCACGTCCCCCTCCCTCCCCAGCAGTGGAGGGGTGATAGTGCCCAACTGCATCTTCTGGGGACACCTGGGCTTGTTCCCCTCTCCTTGACATCACTGGGAATGGGGGGGTGGGCTCTGGTCATGCCCCGCTATGGTTGGGGGCAGCCTGAGACCTCCCATAGCCCCTCTCCAGCTGGGGGGGGGGGGGCTGTTCATGTGCCCCTACTGCTCCTGGGAAGGCCTGGTGCCGGCTCCCTCTTTTCATCTCTGAGATTTGGGACTGCTGTCATTCCCTTCCAGCGCTCCTGGGACTGAGCTCCTTCCTCCTCCCTGCCCTGGGGGGGCTGAGGGGGGGGGGGCAGGCAGCCTTTCCCTCCAGCACAGCGCTCACAGAGGGGCTGCCAGGGGTCCCCCGCAGTTCGTCACCTGTAACCTCTCTTGACGATAAGGTGGTGTCTTGTTTTGGGGCCCCAGTTCAGGGGGGTTTTCTTGCTCCTCCAGTTTTTGAGGAGTGGCCGTGTGAATAAGAAGCCGGTCGGGCTTTGGGCTGTCTAGATCCTCTCTGGCTTCTCTAGGTACCGCTGTCCTGAGGATGGTGTTTGAGAACGGGGCGTGTGGGTCTCTTATCACACCCCAGCGTCCTGGGAAGAACAGTGCTGCGGCTGCCGAATGGTTTAGGGAGGAGGGAATCTCACTAATACCCTGGTTTTGGTGGGGGAAGAGAACACAGGAGGTGTGGAGAGGATCCTGTTGCAGCCTCGGTAATGCAGCCTGTGTGTTTTTGGGTCCTGTAACAGCAGCCTGCCTCTTTGGAGATTGTTGGGAGGAATGGAGAAGCCCTCTAGGAGGGCCCAGTGTGGTTCCAGATGCAGAAGGCTCGTGGAGAGGTGGGCACCATCCTGAATCGCGCTCTAGGTCCACCCTGCCTTCCCACAGGGAAGAAACTGGGAATAGCGGAGACTAATGGCACGTTCTTGCTGTCACTTCTTGAGGTGCCCAGTGAGGTTTGGGAGACTCTGGCCCGCTTTGGGACTGCTGGCAGTGAGGTGGCTCTGGGCTGGGGGTGTTTTTTGAAGTCCTGGGGAGGAGGAGGCCAAGGGGCAGAGAGTGGACCTTCTGCAGGGAAGTGGAGCATTTCAGCGGGGCTATTTCTTTTGGGTCTCAGCCACTTCCATAAGAGCCTCCTGGATTTTGGTTTGTGAGAGGGAGAGTGGGTTGGTGGTAAGAATGTGTTGTTTTCTTTCAAACCCAGTTTCTTTTCTCAATTCTCCTGTTTCTTGGGCTCTGCCCCTGTAAAGTCCCTTAATTCGTCGCTGCTGGTGTCTGCTTGTGATCGGGTAACAGGCAGCCCTTGGGGGCTGTGATTATCTTCCCACAATTAGTTTAATTCAGAGACTCCCCTAGAAGGTGAGCAGGGGAGTTTGATAGCCTCCATACTTAGGTTTTAAGCAGTGCGTTAGGAATTGAGCCTTGTTTGTGGAAACAGCTGCCTCAAAGGATGTATTTTTAGTATGTCTGAGGAGGAAAAAAAATGCGTCACCCCACATGTGGCCGTAGTGGCATGAGCAGAGGCGGGAGGACTGGCGGAGGTGCTTCCCAGAGACTCTCTTCCCCTGAGTTTTCCCGGTCAGGAGCGGCAGGAGGATCGTCGAGCTCTGCCAGCTTTTACTCCTGGTGTTAATCCTGCAGCCTGGTCCATGCAAGCGGGCCCCGATTCCCGGTAGGGACCACTCTAAACCAGTGGAACCGTGCAGAAATGTGAGGCTGCGGCTGTTGGAGAGGTGGTGCCGCTGTTGGGGGTAGCTCAGGATCCCCTGTGATGACCAGGAGTACCAACAGCGCCTGAAGCTCTCATCATCTTGCAGGAATTGCGTTTGTCTCTAGTTTTTTGAGTTTATTCCACCCCGATTAGGTTCTCCTGGGTCTGATCCCTCCTCCTGCTAATGTGTGATTGCTCCCTGCAAGATATTTTCTAGGGCTTTAATTTATTTGTACCATCAAGTACCTAAGCACACATCTGGGTGCTATAAAAATAATAACACGGTAATAGCAAGTGGGCGCAGTTACGGCGTGGCGCCGTCGTAGCGTGTGACAGGACCGAGGGAACTCGGTGTTCCCTTCCTTTTGGCGTCTTACGTGGCAGATTTTCTGTTTATACCGCTAGAATAAACGGGGTGTCCTGGCTGAGTTGAGAAACTTTACATTGTAAAACCCAAGTGATGAAATAGCACGAAACCCGCCGGGATGGAGATCGCTGGTAACTGTTCATCGCAACATGGAAACGGTCCCAGGTGAGGGGAGCGTCATTAGGTTGAACGCCTGAGGAGATCCTGGTCATTCTTCCATGAAATGTCTGCCTGGAACCATCAAGCCCTTGTCTGCATACACCAGTGTGGATCCTGGTCATACTGGTAAATCTGGGAACAAAAACCTCCCCGCGATGACATTGAGGCCGCTTTGCGCCGATCATGGCTACAAAAATGCCTGCCAGTGTTGAAAAACTTAATTTTTCAGGCCATCCAAATTGTCGGGATTTCTGGATCTCATCCACCACTTGTTTGTTTTGATATCTCCAGAAGTTAGCAGATGGTAGAGACTTAATTCTGTTAAACGTATGGGAATTTAATCCCCAACCAGCCTCCGGTCAGGATGTGTCGTCTCTGCGTGGCAGCTGTGCTCTGCTCCGGGATGGGAGCTCGGGATGGGGCTGCCGGGCTCCTCTCCATGGATTTGCACCCCATTGCGGAGATGGGGGGGACGGGGAAGAACGGAGTTTCCTGCTCTGTTCCCTGATGAAGCATCTTTTTTTTGCTGGAATTCAGTGAAATCTGTGAGGTAGCTATTCATATCCCGGCAGGGGGAATCTGTGTGTTTGCTGCATGTTGGTGAGAGACCATCTCCTCCCCCCTCCCTTCACAGCCGATTTTAGATTCGCCTCTTTGCTTTTAAAGACTCACTCGCTGTCGCAAAACCTATTGAAAGATAAAAACGATGTTTCAGTGGTGATACCTGCCGGTTCTGGGTCTGGCACCAGCCCTTTCTGTTTGTTTCACTGTAGATGTTATTCTCTCTGTCGTTATCCGCTCCGTTATCTTCGCGTCGGAGGGAGATTTGGGGTGGTTTTGTTCTTGCCACTTGTGATCCAAACAGCGGGGAGGGATCCCCAAGAAGCCACCTTAGATGGATGGAGAAACCATGCAGAATAAAGGGAGCACATTTTTTATTTACTCTAATTACAGCAATCATAAATCTGGCTTCGAACTCTTCGCGACCAGCGTTTTCAGACTGGAAGTGGCAAGAAGGTTGTTTCCTTCCCTTCGCGTGAGCCGGGGCCGTCTCGCTCAGCTTTGCAGCGCTGAGGAGCTCCAACCTCTGCCCAGAGTGTTTGGAGATGATGCTTGAAACGATGGGGCAGCCCGGGCTGACGCACGCTGCTCCCTTGTCCGGGAGGGTGGATGTGCTGCGGAGAATAACATGGTGGTTTCTTTTTTTCTTTCTGGGGATGTCTGTATAGGACTAAACCCAAGAGCTACCGATGCCCATCCTCCAGCAAATAGTTCAGCCTCCATACTTCAAGCCTCCTTGAAATCGGAGGCAGTGGGGCAGACTGCAGCTGGGGATGCTGCGAGGGGGAGTTTTTTGATAAGGAAAATAAATATTTTCTTCCTTATTAGACTGTAAAGCAGGGACGATTGGTGTGCGGGAAATGGGCGGCAGCGTTTAAAGAGGAGGGGGAAATACCGCTGCAGGGCCTCCCCAGCAGAACGGGGCTGGGTCGCGTCGGATGCTCTGGGAACACAGGCGCCTTGTTCGTAGCTGGCGAGCCCTTTCGCGCAGATACAGCTTATATCATTTATTTATAGAAATAGACATATACTGCCTGACCGAAATAAGTCGTGCTAACGCAAACGTACGGTAC
The DNA here is from genome assembly GCA_017639485.1 of Pluvialis apricaria. Classification (NCBI taxonomy): domain Eukaryota; kingdom Metazoa; phylum Chordata; class Aves; order Charadriiformes; family Charadriidae; genus Pluvialis; species Pluvialis apricaria. Next base: position 2,868,241 of record CM030033.1, read on the forward strand.
TGGGACCCGTACTGTTCAACATCTTTGTCAGCGACATGGACAGTGGGGTAGAGTGCACCCTCAGCAAGTTTGCTGATGATACCAAGCTGTTTGGCGAGGCAGACACGCTGGAGGGGAGGGATGCCATCCAGAGGGACCTGGACAGGCTGGAGAGGTGGGCCCAAGCCAGCCTCATGCAGTTCAACAAGGCCAAGTGCAAGGTCCTACATCTGGGTCGGGGCAATCCCAAGCACAAATACAGGCTCGGCGGAGAATGGCTGGAGAGCAGCCCTGTGGAGAAGGACCTGGGGGTGATGATTGATGAGAAGCTCGACATGAGCAAGCAGTGTGCGATCGCAGCCCAGAAGGCCAACCGTATCCTGGGCTGCATCAAAAGAAGTGTGGCCAGCAGGTCAAGGGAGGTGATTCTGCCCCTCTACTCCGCTCTCGTGAGACCCCACCTGGAGTACTGCATCCAGCTCTGGAGTCCCCAACATAAGAAGGACATGGACCCACTGGAGCGCGTCCAGAGGAGAGCCACGAGGATGATCAGAGGGCTGGAGCACCTCTCCTATGAGGAGAGGCTGAGAGAGTTGGGGCTGTTCAGCCTGGAGAAGAGAAGGCTCCGGGGAGATCTTATTGCGGCCTTCCAGTACCTAAAGGGGGCCTACAGGAGAGCTGGGGAAGGACTTTTTACTGGGGCATGTAGTGATAGGACAAGGGGGAACGGCTTTAAGCTGGAAGAGGGCAGGTTTAGATTAAACATTAGGAAGAAGTTTTTCACTTTAAGGGTGGTGAGGCACTGGAACAGGTTGCCCAGAGAGGTTGTTGAAGCCCCATCCCTGGAGGTGTTCAAGGCCAGGCTGGACGTGGCCTTGGGCAACCTGGTCTAGTGAGAGGTATCCCTGCCTGTGGCAGGGGGGGTTGGAACTCGATGATCTTCAAGGTCCCTTCCAACCTAAACCATTCTATGATTCTATGAAAAAAACTCCTTTTTTTTTTTTTTTTTTTTTCCCCAAGTTGCTGGCCTTGTTTGTTGGTCTGGAGTAGGATTTTCCTGCTCTTTGCTCCCCCTCCCACGGTTTTTACCCCACGCCGAGCGAGTTCTGCCAGCAAAACCTCTCGGTGTGCCTGGGCTGGGTCCAGGCACGGGCACGGCCTCGGCTCCAGGTTTGGAGGCTGGGATTTGCCACGGCGTTTGCATCATCGTGGCTACTTCTGTTGGGGGATAATTTCTCCTCGTTGATACGGTCGGGGGCAGCCGAGCGAGGCGTGTTTGCATTGCCGTGCTGGCGGACGGGGCCGGCGTGCTTTGCCGCACCGGCTTACCGACTCGGTGCAACTCCCGTGCAAAGGCCAGGCCTTGCGCCGTCGCCAGCGCTCTGCCCGCTCGCTCTCCCGTAGGAAATGGAGCCAGGAAAGGGTTTTCAAGCGGCGCTCCTCCTCCTCGAGCTGAACCGAAACAGTGCTGGCTGGCTTGTGCAGGCACGCAGCTCGCCAGCCGGTTCAGCCAAGGCGTTTGCAGCCCTTGGTTTTGGGGTTTTTCTGCAAAGGGTGCTGCAGCGAGCTGCAGTAAGCGTGGACGTGCTTATTCCAGAACAAGGGTGAGAAGGGCCTGCCTGTTCCCCTCGGGAAGGGATCCCGCTGTTGCTGCGCTCCTGGCCGGCAGAGACGGCTTTGCCACACCATGCGGGAGAACCGCAGGCGATGGGATTGCCAAAAACCACTGCCAGTGCCCTGCGTTTCTCCTCCGCTCCTCCTTGACCTGCGCAAACGTCCAGCTCGCTCGGCTCCGGTGCAGAGTCCGGTGGTTGGGTGTGCGAGGAGGACAGGGCAGCGGGTCCTGGCGAAGCTGTGGCGGTAGGAAGATGCCCGGACCTGGCTCTGGGCTGGACGTGCGACCTGTTTAGATGTTAATGCTGAGGGACGGCTGAGCGGAGCACAATGGAGCACAAAACATGCGCATAATGGCTGAAGTTTTAATCCCCTGCTGCCGCCTGGAGCAGGGAAAACAATGCCGAGGGTTTCAAATGGCCCATCGAGCGCCCTGGCAGAGTATTATTTTCTACCTGGTACCCCCAGAGAGCCTGTTCATGTGCTAGAAGCAAATTAAAAAGGAAAGGGGGAAGGAAGGGAGGGAGGACAGATAGACACAGACAGACGGAGCCCTTTCCAAGGCATGTCAGCAGCAGGGCACACGCTCCGCTTGGGGCAAGGCAACGTGCCTCCCCGAGAGGCAGTAGATTTCACTGGGAAAAATTAATAATTAAACTCTTGGAGTGCCTTAAAGTGACCGTTCTCTCCCTGTCTGTCGGTGAACAGATAGCCAGGCTTGGCGAGAGCTGCCGAGCATCCCACCGTGCCCCCTTCTCCTTGGCTGTTACCCGGGCCGTGCTGCAAAAACCTCTGGATGTGGGATGAACAGGGTCTGTTTGGGTTTCTGGCGGCGTCGCTCTCAGAGAGCACGCCGGTTATCCACCAGCTGCTGCGGCAGAGCAGGTTCAAGCGCCCGAGATCTTGGCAGGAGAGAGGGGACGTGCTGCAGCGGACCCCGCTGAAACCATCCACGCGGGAGAGCGTGGGGCTCGGAAGGGTGTGATCAGAGAGGGCGAGAGCAGCCGAGCCCGGGGAGGTACCGTGCCCTCAGCTCACTGGAAATGGAGGACCAGGTCAGGAGGAGAAGAGTCTCTCAGAGCAGCCCCCGTGCCAAGGGAGCGGTTTATTCCAGCAGAAGCTGAATTTGTGCGGCCGGAGGTGTTAGAGGGAACGGGCTGGAAACGAATCCCCAGCGGGGCTCTGTCCGAGCAGAGCCCGTGCTCGTGTTTGGAGGCTGCAATACCTGCCAGGCTGCTTCCCTCAAAACCAGTGCTGCTGGGCCGTTCTTTCCCACCTTGATAACAGCTGCTGGGAATATCTATGTCCAGGTGTGCTGGGATCGATTGAAATCAAATCCCCATTGAGTCACGCCACTCCTTTTGTCCGCTTGGCCTTGAGATGGGACGTGCCGGGAAGCGTGGCCACGAGATGCTCCATACAGACCAGCCCTCCTGGGACAGGTTATTGACTCATCGCCCACAGGAGCCGTTTCGGCACCAGCGTTTGCTGGTATTGTGGGTATCCACGCACAGTTGCGTCCAATAAATGACAAAAAAAAAAAGAAAAAGCCTGAAGTGCTGGAGCAAACTCTGTCAGGATCATGTCATCGTTGTCTCTTTTCTTTCCCTTAAATCCCGCGGCCACGGCTGCTTTTGGGTCCAGCCTTTGCTGCTGGAAACACACGGGGTGCTGCGACAGCCGCTCTGACCGTCCCAAAACACCCCAAAGCCTGCGCGGGGGCCACACGTCTGTCCGTTGTGGGGGCACAAGGTGCCTGTGCCTCGAGAGCAGATAAACCCTGCCAAGTGTTACTTGCTGCTTAACATGGGGGGAGATGAAACCCCAGGGAGGGGGCAGCCGTCATGCACCGAGCACGAGGGTGTTCCTCGGTGCAGACTTTGTTCCCGGAGCCGCCGAGCGCCTGGATCTTGTACTGGAAGCATTTTATACTTTGCTGCGCCGAGGTTTGCTCAAGCCCCCGCTAGCCGCTCCTCGAGCATCGTTTCCCCTTCTGAGCGTGTGCTAAAAATGTTTCTTTTGGGGGTGATCCTTTCCTTGTTTGGTCTGAACCAGGAGGTGCGAGCTCTTTTTTGGAAAGCCTGAAGCAAACGTCTCTCCCCCACGCTCTCGGTAAATCAAGCGGAGCTGGGCATTTGGGAGAAAACGATACTGTTGGCTAGCACCAGCCCTGGAAAACAGCTGAAGAAAGAGTTGGATGTGGCAGGTGGAGGCCCTGCTGGGCGAGAGGGTGGTGCGGATTGTGCGAGAAATGAGATGGAAGTTTGCTGCCGAGCAAGGAACGGGCCCTCGCACCTCTCTGCGATCCGGCAGGATCTGCTGCTGCCTCCGTGCCGCCGGCCGGGTGGGAGGGAAGGGCTGACATGGATAGACCTGGAGCGCCCGTTCCTGCTCTGCTGCTTGCGCTGTTGGGTGGCTTCGGTTAGCTCTGGGTTTCTAAACTGGGGACAACTGGTCTTTAGACCTCCCTCAGGTGGTCTTGTCCCGTGTGCTTTCAGCCTGGCACCCGTCAGAGGGTTTCTCCTTAGGTCCGAGTGGATGTGGGGCTGCAGACGGCAGCTTCCCTGCTGGAAAAAAGGAAATTTTGCTCCCAAAGCCGGGAACCTCAGGTCTGGTGCGTGTGTGTGTTTCCCTCTGAGCAGGAGGAGCCTGGGGGATTTGGCACGGAGATGACGGCTTATGAAACTCCCCAGATGCTGCCTTGCTTTGTCATGAGCTTACCTCCTCCATGGCTGCTTCTAACCGAGCTGTTGAAGTTTCAACAGCCCCGTTAAGGTGAAAGAAGGGGGGAACCGGTCAGCTCGTGCCTCTGGGAGCTTCTGGGGTTTGGTTCAGAGCTTTCCCCCTTTGCGAGATCTTGAAGAACCCTAAAAGCAGAGACCCCGCGCCTTTTGCCTTACTCCGTCCCTCAGGGTGGCTGGAGGGATGGTCTGTGCTCCCCCAGCAGATATTTTCCCTCTCTAATGCCTCGCCTGCGAGATTCTTGGTGCGTTTCAAAGCCCCGCAGGGTCCTTGGGCTGACCTGATCTTACAAATGGCGAAGCGTGGGCATTCTCGCTCCCTTTTCCCCTGCGTGGCGGATCCCTGTCCGGCCAAGCTCGGGGGACCGCAGGGGCTGTTGCTTCAGCGAGTGCAGACCCCTCTCTGTCCCGGAGCTCCCTGGAAAGGGCCGGGATGCGCCTGGAGACAGGGAAGAGCCTCTCCAGGAATAATTGAGGATTTTTCCTTTGGGTTTCGGGTGGAGGGGAGGATGCGAACGCTGCCGGGCAGGCTGGGAAACCTGGTTTGGTGCAGCAGAGCGCGGGCACCCCGTAGTCGCTGGCTGCTTCTTGCGGCGCCCCGTCTCTCCCGCACCCTGCCCTGCCCAGGCGGACGGCAGCAGCGGGGAGGCCGAGCCGTGGAGTTTCTGGATCCCGGCGTTGGCAGATGGCACGGACAGGGGGGGGGCCGCTCCGGCCATCAGCCGCTGCGCTGGGGGGCAAGGTGGCGGAGAGGGACCCCTCCAGCTCCCGTCGCCACCAGCCCTTGCCGTTAGACCACCACCGCACCCAGAGCCGCCCTTCCGAAGTGCCAGGGGCGCAGAGGGGTTTGGTGCTGGGTTAATTTATTTATTTCTCGGGTTTTTTTTTTCCCCTCTGAACCTCCCCTCCCACTGCAGCCGTCCCCGCTGAGCCCTGACCTCATGATGTCATGCTGGGAGTCGGACGTGTTGCTGGTTCTTGTTTAACCAGCCTGCCTTTCTATCATTTTCCCCGCTCCTACACGTGAAACCTGAGACCACTCTCTATCCCTTCCCCCCCCCCTTTTTTCCTCTTTTTCTCCCCTCTCCGCTCCATCCAGAAGCTCCTTCCCATCAGGTCAGTACCGGGCTCAGGTCCCTGGCACAGCGACCGCCTCTCCGCAAACGCAATGGGGACGGCGTTTGCAAACTGCGCCGCTAAAGGCTTGCTAGATAAGCGAATTCTTAGGAGATCAGGAGGCAGAGAGAGAGATGTCGTGTGCTGGCAAGGGGTTGGGTGCCGTGATTTGGAAATGGGCTGTGTGGGTTTGGACGACGATGACGGAGCGAGTGGGAGCGGGGGCGTGTCGCTGGGGTGATGGCCGGGGGACTTTGCGAATCGCTTGAGGGGTGGCTGCTGCATGGGAAGGGACAGAAAAGCAGTTGGGGTCGCAGAGGAGCGTGGGACAAGTGCGAGGGGACGGGCACGAGCAGGGGCTGTCGGGTACAGAAACCCCGTTCAGGCTCCGTGGGAGTGCCGGTTCCCTGCAGGGGCCGTTCCCCAAATCGCTTTGCTGCCCTTGATGCTTCTCCTCTGCCTGCTTCCTTCATTCCGAAATGGGGGAGGCAATATTTCCTCTGATAAGGAGGAGAAAAGGGGGCGTGGGAGGTTTAATTCCATGTCCGTGGGTCCGCGGATTTTAATTTTGAACCCATGGACGTGGAGTTAAATAAAGACTTTTAACGTGCAAGATCCATTCTTAATGGTAACCTTTGTTTCTTTTCTGACCTGTGTTGTCTCTTCTGAAGCTTGGCTGAATCCCTTCTGCCTTTTATATTAGCAAAACTAATTATAGTTCTGGAAAGTAGTGAGGGGCGGCTAACGAACGTTGAAGTTGGAGAATCTGTCTGGCGCGGTGCTAGACACCAGAAGGTGGTTCCCAGAGCAGCCGGCCCGGGAGGGGCCTACGCAGAAGCGAAGAAAGCGGAGAGGGGAAGGATGTAGCCCCAACAGGTACGGGGTTTCGGCGGGGTGGGATCCATCGGTGGCAGAATGAGTCCTGATGTGGTGGGAGATGGTCCTGGGACAGGTGCTGGTCCGGCTCTGTTGGTGTGGCGTTCACATCACCCCATGCCTCAGTTTCCTCACGTGTACCAGGGAGCAGGGGCTAAAACCCAACTTCGTCAAGAGTGTGTGAGCTCGTTAGGACGTTACCTGCATGCCAGATCTCGCTTAAGAGGGAAACGCTGATTTGAGATGGAGAGAAAAGTCCTTTTGCAGGTTCAGGGTATGGTTTTCTGCTGGGTTCGCAGCAGCACAGCCTGTGTTTTCCGAGCAAGCAATCCTTCCAGGTGATTCCTTAATAGCTTGCTGTCAGACTAATAATATCTCTTAAAATCCTTTCATCTCTGAAACCTTGTTTACTTTTTGGCCTCAATTTGGGCAGTAGAATGGCACTGTTCTGTGTCACTTGAAAAATACCAAGTTGGTTTCAGGTTCTCGGTGGGGGAAGGAGCTCTGGCTGGCTGCTTTCAGGAAACTTTCCTTTTTGCAGATACCCTCTTTGGAGCAGGGCACTGTGTGTTGCAGCGAGAGACTTAAACTACACCATCTAAACAAAACCCACTCATTTTAAAGTGGCTTGCTACTACAAAGCCACGGCTGCTTGTACCAACTTGTGCAAAACTTGTCAAAGCTACGCTTCTAGTCCCAAAACAAAGGAAAGCTGTGCATTTATCTCGTGCAATCTCTCGACCACGAAATCCGGGCAGTGGCTCTGCAGCGCTCTGGGCTCTGCTCCCGGCTGTGCTTTCTTTGACGAGTTGCAGGGCTGCGGGGAAGGCAAGGCAAGGCAAGGCTGCTGCGCCACGGCATTCTCCGTGCCGGGGCAGATTGCCGCTGATCCCATCCCTCCCCGGCACCAGCTGCGAGACGCATCAACCATTAATGTGGTTGTTTCGTGGGAGCGTGGCGGCAGGAGGAGCTGCCCTGGACAGAAGGGAAGGGGAACAGATGAATGTTGGCTGCTGCATAAGTAACCAAGAGCCGGGCTACTGTGGGCTTTTCTGTCCTCCTCTCCACCAGTTGCCAGTAACAGGGGCTGGGGAGGATTTGGAGGGTGAAAGGAGGCACTGAAATGGAGAAAAGCTGCGCCAGGTGCTACGAGTTTGTTGCTCGGGGAATTTGCCCCCTGTCCTCCCTCCTCCCTCCCTGCAAGGTCCTCTGAAGATTGTCTGCGAGGTCTCCGCCGGGGAGGGAGATTGTATAACACCCAGCGCTCGTTTGGCTCATTAAAAACAGTTGTTCTCACCGGTGACGTCTCCTCTGCACAAAGGCTGGGGCTTTTTACCAGGGGATCAGTTTTAAAATAGCTCTGAGAGCCCTGGGGAGGACAAGAGAGGCAGCGATCCGCTCGGCTCCCTGCCAGCCAGGTGAACCTGTCCTTATTATTTTGTGTTTTGCAGATACCCGCGGCGGAGATTTGTTTTTCTCCAGGGCTCCCTGGGCGCTGGCGGCCCGAGGGAGGCCACGGGCTCGAGGCCTGGGAGCAGCGGCACGGGGACAGGCTTTGTCAAAGGTTTCCTCTGTGCCTCGGAAGCTAATCCCGCTGTCACGTGGTGCCGGGAGCGCAGCCGTTCCCGTTCCCGCTGGCCTCGGACGCGGCGGCAGCAGGCAGGGCCGCGGGCAGGGTGGCAGGATCCCCACGCGTGTGTATGCAGGAGGGCGGCGCGGGGCTAAACCCACCTTAACTTTGTTCCAAAGTCGAGTTTCGGAGGGTAATTTTGCTTGTTGTTTTGGTGCAAGCTTGCTGGCGGGCAGCAAGTCCCTGCGAGGGTCAGGACGGGAAACAGGAAAAGCAGCTTTTAAAAATAGCAAGCTCTTGAAATAGTCCCAGCGTTTGGCCTCTTTTTGTCTGAACCGCTCTGGTTGGTCTGGAGCGGCCCCCGCTCGGCCTCGCCGGCCGGTGGGCAACACTCAGTGGCAGGCAGCCGGGGGCCTCGTCGGTGCTTCTGCCCATCCCGTGCTAAAAATGTGCTGTGGGAAGCCCTTGGGGTGCTCCTGGCGTCGCGGGCGAGCGTGCAGTCCTCCGTGCCCCTGCCAAACCCAGGGCTGAGCGGCATTTCGGAGCCCCTCGCTTGCGAGGGCTGGCTGGTGCAGGCTTCGGTCGGAAAGCGGATCTCAAAAAACCCTGTGAGCGTTTTAAGGGCTGTGCGGTGTGCGCAGCCGGGTGGTTTGCAAGGGCGGGATCCTTCAAATATGTTTTAGCACGACTCAGTATGGGACCAGCACAGGAACGCGGTGTGGAGATGGGGAATTGCCTCTGGTTTGGTGTACGGAGGAGGATGTGGGGTGGTGGTGGGTGAGGAGTCGTTTGAGCTGGCGGCACGAGCGGAGCTGGCGTGTTTTGGGGGGGTTTTAAGCAGGAGGAGTCTGGGGAAAGGAGAGCAGTGTTGTCTCCACGTGTGCTGTGGCCAACTTCGGTGTCGGCGTCCTTCTGAAACAGTGAGCTGGGCAAACCCCTCCTTAATGAACAAACAAGCTTTTCTTTCAAGGGAGGCTTGGCTGCTGGAGAGGAGATTTTTAACAACATTTTATCTTTTTGTGGTAGACTAAATAAGCAAATGAGCCATAAAAATAACAGTTGTGTTTCAGCAGGTACTCATTGTCTTATTATTTCAGCTGTGAGCCTCGTTAACTTCTGGGGGGCTTGCAGCGGTTCCCCTCGACTGGACCGATTCAGGGTCTGCGTCTTGGCGGTGCTGCGGTGGAGCTGGGGCCGGCGTAAGCCCCGGGTCGGCTTTTCTGCCGTGCTTTGGTTTGTCTGGGCCTTGCTCTGCTGGGGGGAAACAGCCGGGCTCGTGCGCTGGTGGGTCTGTTAGGGAGATGCTTGGGTGGCTCCAGACCTGGAGCTGTAGGTCTGCGGACTCAGACCTGGAAAGTGGAATCTCCTCTTCCTCGTGGTTCTTCTTCCAAGGCTTGTGGATTTTGATTGTCTTTGCTGTGCCGTGGAGGGCAGCAACCCAAGGCCTGCCTCCTGCCCAGCCTCCTGCTCTTCTGACAGGCAGAAACCTGAACCTCGCAGCAGACAGTTATCAGAACTGCTTCCTCTTCCTGCCAGGGACCAGCTAAAACACGTCCCCGCCGCGTCTCAGCCAGACACCGTTACATCCCAGGTACCTGCGCTTGTTTAATAAGCGTGCTGGGCTGCTGATTGTAGTCCCCGCACCCAGTTTATGTCCCGTGCAGGACCGGACAGTGGTGACACAACTGACCTGGAGCGAAGCTGCGAGAGCCGTATCCTCCCTGCGCAGCCAGAGCCCGGGCAGCCGTGCTGGATGCTGGGGATGGTTTTGTGAACAACAGACTAACGCGAAACTATCTCCTTCTGCCTGAAACTGAAAGCCGGGTGACTATTGGTGTGATTTGCTTTTGCTAGGGTTTGTGTGTGTGTGTGTGTGTGTGTGTGTGTGTATTCATTATGCAAATAACGGGCTGTGGCTGCCCTGCTTTTCAGCTCTAGCCCCGTCTCTCCAGCCTCGCGCTTTGCTGGAGGAAGGGCTGGTTTTAGCGTAGGGTTGATGATTTCAATTCAAAACCCCGTGTAACCTTGGGGAGACTTGTAGGGAAGTGACGCCTGGCATTCCTGACCTTAGGAGTCACCTACTGAGCGGCTACGGCTCGCGGGCACGAGGTGTCTGGGTCGGCAGCGTGGTTGGGGTAGAAGGGGGATCTTTGGGGTGGAAAGGGGACGCTGGTGACTCCGTGGTTTTGGACTCGGCAATCTGTGCCAGCTTCCTTCTCTGACCCGGGATTTGAGTTAGCCAGCTGGCCTCTTTGCCGATCCCGGGACGTGTCCTGCTCCCGAGTGGCACGTGGCTCAATCGCCGTGTGCCGTCTCCCAGCGGGGTGGCCGGCAGTGCCGGCTGTGAGCCCTGGTCTGTACACCGCGCAGAGGTGCCGTACGGCACTGCCTTGTTTTTTTCCATCAGGGTAACCGTCTCCATGGGGTGTTTTTCGGGGTGATCCTGTGCCCTGTGTGCTTTGATGTGTTTTTGGTAGTAGGCAGCATCACAGAGCGGGGACTTTCAAATGTGGTCTCCTGGCCTCTAATTTAGAGCTGGGGCTGTGATGTTCAGGCCAGGCTGGCAAACAAGTTTGGCAACCTTCTCTTCCACAGCTCGTTCTCGTCAAATCCAGAGAGGATTTGGGGATCTTTTCCACAGATGGATGTGGATCTCTGACTCTTTCTCTCCCCCGTGCCACGGTTTCCCAAGCTGTGAAGCCAGGGGACCGCTGACCACCGCTCTGATGGATGATCAGACCGGCTCTGAGCCGCACGACCGCGGACGGGTCCTGCCCGTGCTTCCGACGGCAGCCTGCATGCGGAGGGCTTGCGCGTGGTGGGACACTGTTGCCCCTGTCAGAGAGCTGTTTCCTCGTGAAGCTGGTGCTTGTTGTGAACTCTTTTTCTGTGAGGCAAGACAGTTAACACCGCTTAGCCAGTAAGGTTAAAAATACCCTTCCCTTCCCCCCCCCTCGTTGGCTTTGTTTCACCAAAGAAAAATAGTTCCTTTGCCTAAGAAAATAGTTGTGTTTTGAGCTACCAAAATAACTCCCCATGTCAGCCTGGTAGAGTTTGAGGTGGAGCTGGGCTCTTCCCATCTCTGCTGTCTCCTTTTTGATAGCGGTTACTGACTCCAGACCGTGACTTTCTCATCAGACAGGGCTGAATTGGGGGATCTTAGGACTTCTAAGATTAGGATCTTAGGATTTCTAAGAACAACAAAAAAACCCCACCTTCTGGGGCAGAGACCTTCCTGTTAACACCAAACAAGGAGAAATACCCGTGTAATCAGTCCTGTGCAGGACTCCTGCAAGGAGGAGCCTCCCTTTCTTGGGAAGCCGTCAGTTGAAGAGCATCTCTGAAAGCGTGGAAGCGATGAATGGTTCGTAAATTACTTCATTTCTGCCTTAAAGCTGTGAGCTTTTAAAAAAGAGACAGAAGATACATGAGTTTTGCTTTTAAAAGCAGGGATGCTAAAAGGAGGGCATGGTTGGCCAAGACAGAGGTAGGGTGTTTAAAGGCAAGAAAGGTCAGAAACTTTTTAGTGAGGGGCTGGAAAGGAGGTAATTGAAGGAAACACATGAAAAAGGTCAGTGGGATGTATTTAAAACCCATCTGTGAGCCCAGAGAAATCAGGTGCTGTGGGTTCATCCTTTCTTTTCCCCATCGGAGAGCCTGATAAAAATGAATTCAGGGTTTACGGCAGAGCAGATCTTGAGCACAAATAGAAGCAATCAGCCAGGCCGAGCACTGGGCTGGTCCTTTGTGGCGTTAGCACACCAGAGCGCTCCGCTTCCCTTAATCAATGGCGAGAGCTGGTGACGCAAGCCAGCGCTTCGGAGATGGGAGCGACCTCTTTGTGCCAGGGCCGGGCTGCCGCGCACAGTCCTGCCTCTGCCAGCGTCTCCGGGCTCTGCTCAGCCCAGGCATCCCAGCAGACGTTCCCTCTTACTGGTGTTCACTCGTGTGTCCTGTCCAGGAGAGAAGCTTTTCTCGGCAGCTTTGTGTTTTTAGCCCGGTCTGGTTGTGCTCGGGAAGGTATGGCGGGGGATCCGTGCCTTGCTGGGGGTGCAGCAATGCTGGCTTCTCTGCGTCGCTTGTGAGCCGTCCCCCGGCAGAGAGAAAAGCAGTATCGAGCCTGAAGACGGATCCATCGTCAGCCCTTCAGGCTCCGCTCAGCTTGCTGACCCGAACCCACTCTGAGGACAGAGTCGGCGCTGTTTTCCTCCGTGCTGGATCGAGGAGAATTTCCCTCGCGTCTCCTCTTTTCGTCTTGGGAATCTTTTCCAACGTAGCAACCTGCTTCTCTCCTTTTCACTGTAAATATTTGTATCCTGCTAAACGGTGATTAGAAAAGTCATTTGAAAAACAAATGTCCTTGTGTCATGCCGTTCTCACGCAGAGATCCTGTGCTGAAGAACCAGATGGCAGTGCTGGAAGAGGAGCATGGCGTTTGGTATTTCCCCCCACCGCAGTATTTTAAAGCCTGGTGCTTTTCCTTCTGGTCCTCTCACCGATGGCTTCCCTCCACTGAGGCCGAGGCTGAAGTCCTGCATTGCCTGGAGGAGCACGTGGTGAAAACTGCTTTTGGTCGGCGGGGTGAACTTGTTGAAATCTCCCAGAAATGAGTGTGCTTCCCCAAAGCCGGTGCTGGAAGGAGATGTTTAGCAGCACAGAGCTCGGCAGAGCAGGTCTTGGGGGGCACACGCAGGCAGTCGTGGTAACCAGCAGCAAAGGCTCACTTTTCTTTTTGGGATCTAGATTATCAGCCGTCCTGCAGGGATGATCTCTGGCCCCCTAAACGCAGGTGCGTTTTGACGTCATCTCAAAGTGGAATGGGGCATTTGGTTAAAGACCTCACGCGTTTATGGAGAGATAAAGCGGCACAATCTGACTTGTGCTCTTTGAGACCTTATTCCTGTGTATTTCAACCCCACGAAGATGATCATCCTGTTGCTAACAGAATCCCCTCCACCGCCTGGCTGGCGAGCCCGGGGCCGTAGCTTCCTCGGCGTCCCCGGGGGTGACTGCTCTGCTCTTACGGGAACGTCCCTGGCTAGAAGGTGGCTCTGCTGTTTGCCGGGGTGGTTTTCCACTTCGTGGCGTGGATACCTTCCTCTGAGGTCGCGCTTTTCTTGTCTCCCGGTGGCTTGTTCCGATGTCGAATCCTTTGTGCTTTTGCAGGATAAAAATATTACTCTTCCCCACAGAGCTGCCTTTTCCATCCCATCTTCCCCTTCGGCTTTAGTGGAGATTTAGGAGCCCGCGGGCACTTGCCCTGTTAACTGCTTCCCCTGCAGTGCTGGGACGGGATCTGGGGGTCGGCAGACGGGGCTGCCTGGGCATGGCAGAAGCGGTGCCGGTAGAAATTCGCCCACTTGCATTTTAAATGTCAGCGGCGTTCTGGAGCAGCGGATTCATTGGTGGCCCACAGACCCTGCGCTGCACCCGGCAGAGATCCCCTTGGGGTGACCTACGGTGAGAGTTAAAAATAAAGCTAGACTAAGCCTCCTTACTAAGCTGTCTGTCGGGAAAACCACCAGAGTCTTTACAGTCCTGCTAAGCCTGAGAATAGCTGAATTGGGCGTATAAGGGGGTTTGCTAGGTACAAATAAAAGACCAAACCACGTGTGAGAGCAGTGCCAAGGCTGTTTCTGAACTCTCTTTGGCCTCCAACACTGCTTTGTCACCAGGTGCTTGTGTTGGAGAGGGTGAAGGCTGGTCGAGAGACTTGCAGCCGCACGAGGTAGCGGGTACTTTTTGCTTCGGACACAAGCGGAGTGGAGCTGTGATCGCTGCTGCTCACCTCCGAGGAAACCCAGGCTGGGTGGGAGCTGCTGCTCCTTCCCTGAGGCCAGATGCTGCCCGGGAGGTGATGGGTACCAGCTCTGCTCGTTTCCTCCATCCACCTTCCGTTTGGGAAAGGAGGAACGGTGTGGGATGGAGCTCTTTGCCATGGGAGCATGTCTGGCCCTCTGTGTACACCGTGGGGTCTCCAAAATGGAGATTTCTGTGGAGGTTCAGAGGAGCTCTTCCAAGGACGCACCCCCCCGAGCAGCACCAGCATGCGAGGAATGCTTTCCTGGCCTGTGATGTGGTGCCCTCTCCCTGGGACGCTGCGTGCTGGTTGCCTTTCTGCGACCAGTGGGGAGTTGGAGCATCGTGTCAAGGCGAAATGAAGGGTCTAAACTCTGAATCAGCTGCTCCGTGTTGCGTAGGGGTGGTGGTGAAAGTGTTGTGGTCTCCAAGGCTCATACGGGGATGTGTCTGAGGAGGGACACTGCTCCTGCAAGGGGAAAGCTAGTCTGCGTTCATCCTGCTTAGATAAGAGGGATGGAAACCAGCTTCGTTAGTGCTGCTGCCTGTTTGGCCAACAATGAGATGCTGAGAATCCATCCATCCATCCATCCATCCATCCATCCCACTCCCCACAAATAAGTGGACAGGACTTGAGGACATTATTAAATCTTTATTAAAAGAACATATATCGCAGCACGTTTGCGGGGACTCTGAACCGCTCGCTTCCGCAGCAACTGGTAGGACAAAGGGATGGATGCTGCGACCTGAAGATGTGACAGATGAAGGTGCCTGTAGCGTGCCACCAGCCGGGAGGATGCTCGGGCTAATTTGTTGAGACAAACACTGCGGGTGTTCTTCCTGTTGGTGGTTTGGCAGGTTTCAGAGCAGTGACTTATTTCTGGCATAAATCGTGGCAAGGTCGCGGGGCTTCCAGCACTGGGTTGCGGGGGCTGTTGGTCCCCCGGCTGCCGGCCACGCGGGCTGAACTTCTCCATCGGCATTGGTGGGTTTTAACCAAACTGAGCTCCCTGCGAGGGAATCCCTCCCTTTTGCACAAAGCAGATTTACCCACGATGTGTGTCGTCCTTGTCCGTCCCGCAGGGTCCGGTCTGCTGCCGATGGATTTTTGCCGTGGCCGTTGGAGCAGCCTTGCCTGCCTGTCCTTCCCGCTGCTGGCCATTACCACCCCACCGCCGGGACAGCCGGACAGGCTGCGAATCTCCTCGGAGCGGTCGGACCAGGCTGCCAGCCGCGGCCATTTCCCTGACGCGTAAGCTGTGCTGTCGGGGGAGTGGATTGCTGTCCCACCGCGCCGCCCCGGCAGGGCGAGGGCAGGCGGGCAGCGAGTGCTCCAGCGGCCTTGGCTTCATCTGCAGCAGCTGAGAGGCAGCGCCGAGAGCTGGGGGAAGAGGCGACCGCCAGGGCCGGCTCTCCTGGGCCGGCAGGGTGTTTGCATTTACCCCTCACAGCCTCTGAGATAAAGGTTCCTGGTTTGTTTTTTTTTTTTTTTCTTTTGGTTTTTGGCTTTTGCTGACTGATGTTAGGACTAGCCATCCACCCCCCACGCCAAGAGCGGAAAGCCCGAGGGCAGCGCACCCCGGTACCATCCCCGAGACCCCCGTCCCCTCCCGGTGGATCTGCTCCCCCTGGACAGACATGCGTCCAGCTGCTCTCCAGCACATGGGGCATCCCCTGTCCTTCTGCCTAGCGGGATCCTTTGCCCGGTTGTCCTTATAAATCAGAGTCTTTCCTGCTGTCTAAGCCACATCCCCTGGCTGCAGCTTAATCCTGGGATTTCTTACCCAGCCTGCAGCGACAGGAGGAACATTATTCCCTTTGTCTCTGCCGCAGCCATGTTTTGAAACCTGTTGCCATGTCTCCCCTCAGCCTCGCCTGTTTCTTCATCCTTTGCTCCACAGCCCACGTGTTTGAGATCTCTTACCTGAGTCTTCTTGTTACCAGCTGGACGCTTTCCTCGTGAGCCGTGTCCTCGTGGGGCTGGCCTTGCTGCTGAGCAGGGGGAAGGACGATTCCTGCGTCGTATCGGGTGCCCCTGACAGGGTGTTCCTGTCCCTTGCGAGGCGTTCGCTCTTTCTGCAGCTCTCTGGTCCCGACTCGCGTCTGGCTGGTGATTCATTGCAACCCGCCGATCCTCTGCCGCGGAGCTGTTGCCCTTCCTCAGCCTGTACATACGTGGGGAGTTGCTCTGGCCTTGGGGCAGTGCTGTCCTTGCCAGGCTGCATCCCGTGGTCTCCGATGTCTCTCCCGGGGCGCTGGGATCCTTCTGTCCTGGCTGGAGATCAAAAACTGATACGCAAACAAACAAAGTGAAAAATGCTGAGATTTGTGATTTGCCCGAGGCGTGCAAGGCTGGGGTTCAAGGGGAACATGGCACGGGGATTTTGAGCTTAGCGCGGGGCTCGGGAGAAGCAAGTTCCCATCCGCGTCTCTGCTACATGGCTCTGATGGCTTCGTCCGCCTGCTCAGGTCACGGTGCTAATGTTCCTCTCCTTGCTCTGTTGCAGACTCTGCCATATTCCCCACCATGGGTGACATGAAAACTCCGGATTTCGATGACCTTCTGGCAGCTTTCGATATTCCTGACATCGACACGAACGAGGCCATCCATTCTGGCCATGAGGAAGCTGACGCTCACATCAAGCAAGTCCCTGGGGAGCCGGGACCCCCTGACCACGTCCTTCCCCACACAGACATCACCGCTGTCAGTGTGATCGTGAAGAACACCGTCTGCCCCGAGCAGCTCGATGCCCTGGACGGGCGCAGTAAAGATGGGCATGTCATCGGGCCCCGCTTGCTGCAGAACGGCTTTGGGGCCACCGAGATGCCCAGGTCCCCCACCTCCAGGTCTGTGGAAGCTGTGGCATCCTCCAATGGGGAGTGTTGGGTGAAGGAAAAAGGCCCCAAACCCCTGGATATCTTCTCCCATTTTAGCCCCGATCCCAACGAAGACAACGCTGCCAACCTGATTGACAGACCCCGGGAGTGTAAGCCGAAAGAGAAATCCCTCGCCGTGCCCTCCCTCTCCCCGTCTCCCACCCCGTCGCTGGACTGCAAAGAGCCCATGGGAGAGAGCACGGAGAACCTGCCCCCAGCTTTCCCGCAGTCCTTCGAAACGAGCCAGGCAGGGGGTGCGAACGGGTCCCCTCCTACCATCCCCTGCATCAAAAAAGAGGAGTCTGACTCGGAGGAGGTGGGTCGCGAAGCCAGCCCAAAGGGTTTGGCTGCAGCCTTGGGTGACAGTCCCTTGGATCATCTGAAATCGGTCACCGTTCGCTACTCCACGGATGATTCCCCCATCGCGTCTTGGCCTGGTTCTGACCCAAACCTCGACAGCAGCACCAGCAACCTTCCTGAAGTGAAACGCTCGCCCGCCAGCCCCCGGGAGCCCTTCTTCAAGGCTTCCTCGCCAGTGGTACAAAGCCCCAGACTCCCCACTTCTCCCAAGCAGCTGGACAACATCACGCTCAAGGAAGAGCAAGAAGTTCTGGACAAGTCGATGGGAAGTCCGCAGAGTATGTCCAGCGCTGAGGAAGAGGAGGAGGAAGAAGACAACAACGATGATTCCCCTTCTTCCAATTCCTCGCGGCCCCTGAAAGTGCGGATTAAAACCATCAAAACATCCTGTGGCAGCATCACGCGGACAGTGACCAGGGTCTCGTCAGATTCGGAGCCGGGCTCCACCAAGGGGCCGGCCGAGCAGAGCTCTCAGGAGACCTCTCTAGAGGGTGCCGCCTTCTCGGCGTCGGCAGAGAAAGAGGAAGGGATCGCGCTGGAGGTGCCCAAGGAGAAAATGGAGCTCTCCAGCCCCTTGAAAACCATTGAGGGGCCAAAAATCGTCAGTGTTCAACTTGGCAACGGCACCAAGCTTAAAGGGACCGTCCTGCCCGTCTCCACCATCCAGAATGCCAGCAGTGCCATGCTGATCGCTGCCAGCGTGGCTCAGCAAAAATCCGTGGTGCTGCCGGCAAAGACGGGTAAAGCCGTGGCCAAGAACATCATCAACCTGGTGCCACAGACCCTGCCCAAAGCCGACACCAGGACCAACATCAGCACCGTGACGCAGACCACCACCATCACCACCACGGCCAACCAGAAAGTCAACGGCACTACGGTTGTGATGGTGCAGCCGCAGAAGCCTTCTCCTACCATCGCAGGCACGGTCATTTCCAGGAGCCAGTCCAGCCTCGTGGAAGCCTTTAACAAGATCCTCAACAGTAAAAACCTCTTGCCAACGTACAAACCCAACCTGAATCCTCCGGCCGACGCGAGCCTCACCCTGCCTCCCTTCGGGTACCGCTGCCTGGAGTGCGGGGACTCCTTCGCCCTGGAGAAGAGCTTGGCTCGCCACTACGACCGGCGAAGCATGCGCATCGAGGTCACCTGCAACCACTGCACCAAACGCCTCGTCTTCTTCAACAAGTGCAGTTTGCTCCTGCACGCCCGGGAGCACAAGGACAAAGGCCTGGTGATGCAGTGCTCCCATTTGGTCATGAGGCCGATTGCTTTGGATCAAATGATCGGACAGCCGGACATCACCCCCCTGGTCTCGGTGACTTCCTTCCCCGCTAGCAAAGTGACTGGCGTGGCTCAGGACGCCTTGGCCGCAGCCAACGGGGCTCAGGACCTCCCCATCCTGCCTCTGAGCAACAGCTCGGAGCAGACCAACTACAGCTGCTTCAGGTGCCTGGAGTGCAAAGAGCAATGCAAAGACAAAGCCGGGCTGGCCGCGCATTTCCAGCAGGCGGTGACCACGGGGACGACCAGCAGCACGGTACGTAGGTGGGAGGGCAGTGGGAATTGGATGTTGGAGCCGCAGCAAACCGTCCCCGGGGCTGCGGGACGGCAGCGGAGGACTCTCCGAACGTGATCTAGGCAGCTCCTGCCTGCGCATGCCCGATTCCTCCTGATGTAAAACTCGTGCAGGAAGGAAACCGTGTGAGCCAGGGTTCGGCTCATGCCCACGAGGCACTGGGTGGAGGGAAGGGAGGTTGTCGTTTGTCGGCTGGTGATAAAGCTGCCCCGTGGGCGCAGGAGCCGGGGTGCGGCCGGGAGGGAAGAGCGGGTCCCTGAGCATCGGTGCCCTGCCTGCTGGCACCCGCTGCAGGACGTAGCCATCCCCCCGGAGCCATGTTAGAGCTGTGGGTGCTGCTTCCTCTTTCGCCGGTTTGAAGCACAAATGGAGTCTGGAGAAATCAGGGTGTGGGGGGGTTGGATTTTTACCCTTCTTCGAGAGCCAACCTTGAGATTCCGTGCGCTTCCTGCTGCTGCCGACACATCCTGGTTTGTTAGGGCAGGCGGCATCCAGCAAACACGGGATTAATGCTGCCGAGGGATGACCTTTAAAAGGCAAGGAGGGAAAACAGGTCCACAGAGGAGCCCTGTCCTCCCTGTGGCGTGTCTTCACCTTTCCCTTTGTCCTGAGATGTTCAGCCCCCTCGGCTTCCTTTGCATAGAAGGAATTTGCTGTTTCCTGGTAACTCTGTTTACTTTGAAGCTGCTGCTGTAGTCGGGACACCGTTCAAATGCAGATATTATGGCCCTGCTGCTACCACGCAGGGCTGCTTTCTGTTTGAAGGTCACCCGAAGTGACGATATTCACGTGCTTATATGGTTTGTCCGGAGGAGCTTTCTTTTCATGGGAGGATTTCTTACTCCCATCCCCTCTCATGTTCTTGGTGTCGATGGAGGGTTTGGGATGTGGTGAAGACGGGATCTCTGCACTGGGGCTGCGGCAGGAGCAGCAAGAGGGCACAAAGAGGAGGAGATCGGGGACAGGAGGCCTGTGGGAGATCGTCCTTATCTCCCGCCAGGCACCTGCTGCCTGTGAACGCGGCACCGTAACATTTCTCTTGGAGGGAGCCCGTCTGGGGGGAGTGCTTGAGCTCAGGAATCTGACCTGAAGCTGCGGGCAGGGCAAAACCTGTTAAGAGCCTTTACCTCTCCAGAGTAGCTTTGTCCCTGTACCTGGCAGGCGGACTGTCCCTAAACCAACGCTGCCTACAAAAGGCTTTTTTTCCTTTAAAATAAAGAGACCCAGAGGCTTTCCTCCCCGCGGCGAGGGATGGAGCTAGCTGAAGCCATAAGCCTCCCTAATCCTCTTCCTCACCTGCCACCTTTCATCCCCGCTCCCCTCCCGCCGTGCCCCTTGTCCCTGCTCCATCTCCCGGCCTGTCTTTAGCTGCTGTTCCCAGTCCGATCCCTCGCTCCCTCCTGTTGTCCCGCTGCCAAAATCACCCTTGGGTGTCTCTTGGCAGCACTTTGGACCCCAGTCCGGGTACGGGCAGTGAGGGGAGCCCGAGGACAGCTTGCTGTGCCTGCCTGCTCCTTTCCATCCTGCCCCACCTTTGCTCTCGTAATCGCCTTTCAGGGCAGCTCCTTCTGTTGGAAGCTCCAGCCCCTTTCCTCAAGTCCTTGTCAGCTTCTCCCCTTGACACCCCCATGTCCGTATCCTGGCATGGAGTTAGAAATAGTTTCGAAACGGTTTTGGCAGCTGGTTTGAATACACCCCCGCTCCCTCCAGTAAAACTCCCTCGCCGAGCGGCTGCTCCCCGGCTAACCCTTGGCACGCGCTGCATCTGGGACCCATCTGTGATGAAAAGCCTGGAAAAGGCATCTTGTCTGCGTGCGAAATGCCCTCAACAATTACCCAGCAAGCTGGCACAAGCAGATTATCTCCTAAAACGTGCCCTGCAGAGTCCCAGCACGTCTCTTTCCCCGGCAGCGTGTGGCTTTGGGCTGCTTTTGGGCGTTGCAGGTTGTTAGCCTGTCCATCTGTGGAAGAGGCTTTAAAGCCCTTTTGTACACGTGGTACGTGCCATGCTGTACCTCTCGATGCTCTTCTCCCCCCAGGTTTGTACAACGTGTCCCATGATCATGTCCAATCGCTGCAGCTTTAACGCCCATCAGCGGATGCACAAAAACCGTCCTCCCCACGTCTGCCCCGAGTGCGGAGGGAATTTCCTCCTGGCAAACTTCGAGAGCCACCTGAAGGAGGCCTGCCTGCACTTCTCCCGCAGAGTGGGGTACAGGTAGGGCACAGCGGCCTCGGCGTGGGGCAGAGGGACCTGGGGGGACGCCCAGGCCCGGAGGGGAGAGTCCCAAGTCCGCGGCGGGTTTCCATTTTGCAGACGGGGCAGGAATCCACATTCCTTCTCGCCACCGGTGCTGGGTGCGGGGCTGAGGGCGAATGTCTCGCTCGCCCCTTCTCCGGTTCTCCCCCTTTAACCCCGGGGGAGTTTTCCTCTTCCCGGGCCCTCCTGGCCGCTGTTGTAAAAGTCACGGCTGGCAGCGTCAGACCTCCGCAATCTCTCCCTGCTCCTTCTGATGAGCTGCCTGGGCCCTGGGTCCACCAGCAATGGGCAGGACCATCCAAACTGGAATCCTCCCAGAGCCCAGAACTGGTTTGGCTCCTGGTGTGTGTTGCGGCAGGGGCTCTTCCCAAGTCCCGTGGTCGGACAGGCAGCCGGCGTGGGCCCTTGTGCTCGGGTTTCTCTTTGCTGTTAGCGCTTGGTGTGCTGTTTGTCCCCTACCCTTTGCCTCCTGCTCTCCTCCGCTCTCCAGGTGTCCCAGCTGCGCTGTGGTCTTCGGTGGGGTCAACTCCATCAAGTCCCACATCCAGACCTCCCACTGCGAGGTGTTCCACAAGTGCCCCATCTGCCCCATGGCGTTCAAGTCAGCCCCCAGCGCCCACGCGCACGTCTACACGCAGCACCCCGGCTTCAGCAACCAGCAGTCCAAGTGAGTGTTCCCCGCGAGCTGACGTCCCATCAGGTCTCTCCGAGAGAACGGGGAGCATCCTCAGTGGGTGGGACGTTGGGGGAAGAGCTCAGCACCAGCACGGGGAGCTGCATCCATCTCCCTTTTTACTTTCCCATCCCTTGGCGCGGCTCAGACTGCACCCGGGGCTGCTCTCCACCCTCTCGCCAAAGAGGTTCTTCCAAGTTTCTCTTGATCCCGACCCGGGCCGTGCCGACAGTAGTGTTTTTTCCTCCGACAGAATGATTTACAAGTGTGCAATGTGCGACACGGTCTTCACCCACAAGCCTCTGCTCTCCTCCCACTTCGACCAGCATCTGCTCAACCAGCGGGTCAGTGTCTTCAAGTGTCCGGACTGTCCGCTGCTCTTCGCCCAGAAGCGCACCATGCTGGAGCACCTCAAGGTAACGCTGTGGTCGGCCTCGGCGCTCTTCGCACAACCTCTTGATACTGATATTTGCTAATTATCCTTCACCAGGGGCATCTGGGGCCGGATTAGGGCTGTCGGTTCATCACTGACGCGGCAAGGCCCTGAGCTCTGGTTCCCTTGTCCCCGCCACCCTGTCCCAAAGCCTGAGGAGATGCGCCTGGCCGGGGGCCGGGGGTGGGCAGGCTTTCCTTCCAGCCTGCCGCAGTGCTGGGCGAAAATCCCGGCCCCAAACAGCTGCCAACACTGTGTCTTTGCTTTCCAGAACACTCATCAGCCCCAGAAGCCCAAGGAGGACCTGGCAAAGAAGGCGGCCGTCCTGCTCACGCCGAAGCAGGAGCCTATTGAAACCCCCGTGTCCAAGATCTCGGATGATTCGTCGTCCTCCACGGAGGAGGACGAGCCCCCCAGCTCCCCGGAGCTGCGCAAGACCAAGCGAAGCCGCTTCCAGCGCAAGACGGTCAACAAGTCCAAGGGCAGCGGGTGGACGTGCAGCGTTTGCCACTCCTGGTTCCCGGAGCGCGACGAGTACGTCTCCCATATGAAGAAGGACCACGGCAAGGTGAGGAGAAGGCCGGGGGCTCCGGCTCCAGAGCCCTTGGGAATGTGGGCAGGGAATGTTTATGGCACAGAGCAGCGGGGTGCGACACCCGGGCCGGGAGCGTGTTCTGCCGCAGTCTGGGCGTTGCTTCTCGCTCCAGTACGAACTCGGTCGGGGTTGAGGTTTTGGGGAGCAGGGACGCTCCCTGTTCTGGTGAGCAGCAAAGACCAGATACTCGTTATCCAAACACGGGATGGCCAAGGGGAGGAAATCTGAGGCAGCGCCGAGTGCCCGCGTCTGGCTTCTCCACGCGAGCAGGGAGCCCCGCTCTCCGGCCTCGCGGCTCCCCGTGCCGTACCCACCTGCCTCTTTCTTTCTTGCAGTCGGTGAAGAAGTTCCCGTGCCACCTCTGCGAGCGTTCCTTCTGCTCCGCTCCCAGCCTCCGCAGACACGTGCGAGTGAATCACGAGGGGATCAAGCGCGTCTATCCCTGCCGGTACCCACAGCACCTTCTGGGCTTGCCTGAGAAAAGGGGTCTGGTTTTAAGGGGGTGACGTTGGTTTCCCTCAGGCTGTTGCGAGGAGGATGAAGCTACAGATGGTTGAAGCATGATGGGGATTGAACAAGTGTCTTGGAAGTAGGAGGGGAAGGAGGTACTGGGAAGGACTCCGGGGTTTTATACCCCCTAGAGGGAGGCAGATGAGCGCGTTTGTGGTTAGAGTCGGGGCTCAGGATGCCAGAGCCAAGCTTTCCCGGGGCAGCCGGGGCTGGAAGCAGGCCCGGGGCTCGGCTCCTCACTGCGGAGCATCACTTCATTGCCTCCCTGCTCTGACCCTGCAGGTACTGCACGGAGGGCAAACGGACCTTCAGCAGCCGGCTCATCCTGGAGAAACACATCCAGGTGCGACACGGGATCAAGGTGACCGACCAGACGAAGAGCCAGGAGGTCGTTATCGCCCGGATAGGGACCGGCACCACGCAGGTATGAGGTCTCTGTGGTCTCTCGGGGTGCTCGTAAAGGCTTGGGGCCTCACGGAGGTTTTGGGCAGGGTTGAAGGCATCGCCGTGAGCTCTGGTCCTGGTTTGCTCACGCCTCCGCGCGTCCCACAGTGCCTGTGCCCGGCAGCTCCCTCCCCCTGGGAGGCCCAGTGCCCCGTCCGGGCACCACGTATTCGGCTCCCGCCTCTCCCTGCCAGCACGGCAGGGGCTGAACTTGGCTGGCTCAGCCTCTCGCCGTGCGCGGGGAGGAAAGGCAAAACAGCCCCCCGCTTGCTCAGAGCTTTGCTCAGGAGCCGCCCCAGGCTGCGAGGGGCGCAGGCGCCTGGCGCGAGCGGGACAGGCGAAGTCAAAGGCCGTTGTGGAGCCCCTTGGCCGGGGTTACCGACAGGGGCGCAGCTCCTGGGGCCTTTATCCGAGCAAATCTCTGTGGGAGCCCGCTGGGAAATCCCCGGGGAGGCTGGGTTCTGCCGGGAGCTGCTCAAAGTGGGCGCCCGTTAAAGCTTCTCCAAACCGTTCCCGTAGGTGTCCAGTCGGAAGCGGAAGCTGTCCTCGGACGAGGGCGACTCGTGCAGCGAGGAGCCTGACAGCACCACCCCTCCCTCCAAAAACCCCAAGGGCGACCGCAAGGCTCCCTTCCGCTGCCGAAAATGCGGTTACCTCGCCAGCAGCTCAGCCGACTTCCAGGAACACATCCCCCAGCACCGGACTGACGAGAGCTCCCACCAGTGCCGGGAGTGCGGGCTCTGCTTCACCTCCCAGGTCTCCCTCAACCGCCACCGCTTCATCACCCACAAGAAGAAGAAGGGAGCGGCCGAGATGGAGGAGCCGGGGCCCCGCAGCCCCCTGGAAGGAGGCGCCCCGCACGCGGCCGACGGCAAGCTCTCCTGCAAGGTGTGCGGCCGATGCTTTGACAGTCAGCTCAACCTCAAGACGCACTTCCGTACCCACGGCATGGCCTTCATCCGTGCCAGGCAGAACGCGAGCCCCGAGAACTAGGGCCCTGGCAGAGGGGGAACGAGACGTGTATATAATCAGCACAGAGCTCTTTGCGACGGAGGCTGCCGGTGCCCTTCCTCCCTCCCTCCTCCTGGGCAGCGTTTCAACATGGGCTCGGCTAAAAGAGCCGTGAAGAGAGACGAGAGCCCGGTTTGCACGATCCGGCCTGACTCCGTGTGCCCGGCTCGCTGAATCGGCTCGGCCGGCGTCGCCCCTGTGCCGGGGCTCAGCCCCCCCGGCTGTGTGGGCAAGGGCCGGGGCAGGGCAGGATTTCGGCTCCTCAGTGTACAGGAGATGAAGGGCAGAGTCCGGACTTGCTGCCCTGCTCTCGGGGAGACCAAACGGTTTGTTCCCTGTTCGCTGCTTTGTCCTCACACAGGGACGTGACCCCCCCCACCCCACAGCCACTCTGCGGGGAGGGACAGTGGCCTTCCTCCCGCGGAGGACGAGGACGGGAGAATGATGCCTCCCACCCCGCAGCCGGGGTTGGCAATCCCGAGTCATGGCCTCGTCCTTTACGCCGCGGCTCTCCTGCCGGCCGCTCTGCCCGGGCCGCGCCGTGCCGCAAGGGACGCCCGGCCGAGGCAGCGGCAGCTCTCGGGGAGCGCCGGAGCTGGGGACCGGGGGAGACGTCGCCATCGCAGGACAGAGACGTCTGTGCTGACAATAACGTCGCAGCAAAATCCACCTTTTTTTTTTTTTTTTTTTTTTCTCCCCCTCCTTTTTTTCCTTTCCCTTTTGAATGTTGCTTAGTTTGTATTTCACCGGGAGCCGTGGGGAGAAGCCGATTCCAGACTTGTGGCCGGGCTCCGTTGTCGCAGAGGGACGCCCCGGCCCCTCTTGGGCTCCGCTCGCCTGCCCGCTGCGCGCGGTGCCTCTTCGCCATCACTTGCACTTGAGGCGGCGCTGACCTTCGGCCGCTCCTCGCTTCGTGCTGGGGACGGCCACACTCGGGGCCCGGCCGGCGGCCTTCCCCGGGGAGGAGGAGGAGAATTTTAGTTGGTAGCGGGAAGACGGAAGCCAAACCAAAGGCCTTTGGGCGAGATCGGCACGAGCCCGGTGGTGCCGTCACCCCCCTGGCACCACGAAGAAGCTGCAGCGATGGGGGCTCTCCCCGCGCCCCAGCAGGATCCGCGCCGGCCGCTCGCCGGGGAGGAGGGAAAGCCGCTGCCGAACGCCGTCACAGACTGGAACGCTGATGGTGAGTCTGGGGGGGCTTTTCCCGGGGCGATGGCGTCGCCCACTGCCATCCCCGCACTGGGGAGGGCTCTCCTCCCGCCCGGCCCGCGGACGGGCCCGGCTTTCCCGGCTGCTCCTCGTCCTCGGCCACCGCCTGCGCGGCGCAGAGCAGCTCCCGGCGCGGCGCAGGACCTGGGGGGGGCTCCAGCTCCCCCTCCGCCACTGTGAACCGCGTCCCCGCGCACACGCGTGTGCGAGAGCTCGGCCCCGGCACAGCGGGGTCTCGCCGGCGCAGGGCTGTCACCGCACCACCCGTTACCTTCGGGAAAGGAGGAAAAAAAAAAAACCCAACAGCTGGAAAAGGAACTTTCTTCTTGTTCTGTTCGTTTAGCGCCTGTGCTTGGGGTAGGGTGTTTGTGTGAGTAATTATTTCAGTAACTTAACTTTGGGCTCCTTCTTATTTCCTTGTGAATAACCTCTAACACGCTGTGTAAAGTTGTATCATACACTAAAAAAAATGACAAAAAAAACCCACCAAACCAAACTACTGTTGTGATTTTGGGTTTTGTTTTGGTTTTTTTTTTCCTTCTTATTCTCCGGGGTGGGCACAGCTGGTTTGCCGGGGTTGGGCTTTGGTTTCTTCTCCCCCCCCCCCCCTCCCCCTCCTTTATTTTTTCCCTCCTTTTTTAAAAGAAGTGCATAGGGGTGACCCCCCCCCCGGCTGCAGGTGGATTCAGCTGAACGGCACACGGAGGCGGGGGCCGGGGGGGGGCTTTTAAAATAAAAGGAGAAAAAAAAAAAAAAAATAAAAAATGAAAGCAACCAGTGGTTCCCACAGCCCCCGGGCCGGATTCCCCCCCCCCCTTCGCCTCCCAAACCCCCCCCTCAGCTGCGTCGCGTGGGGCTGTGACCGTGTAAATGATGTTTAATAATAGAGAAGCACCTAAAGTTTCTACGAGTTTTAGAGGAAGGAAACAAAACAAATTGCTTTGTAATCTCTTGGGTTTCAAGCACTTCAGTGCCTTTAGATCGACTTCTGTTAACGCGGGGGGGGGCGGGGGGGGGGGGCCGCGGCTGGACACTTGTTTTTAGGGGTTGTGATTACGCTACATTAAAACTACGGGCACTGCAAGAGGCTCTCAGGTATCCTTTATTCTTGTAGTAATAATGCAATTAAACTTTTAGTGGTTTAACCCCTGCTGTGCCCTGTCTTGCTTATGTGGCCCGGGGGGGGGGGGGGCCGCTGTCCCCCCCCCCCCCACCCCATCACGAGGGGGTTGGTCCTGCCCCAAACTGGGGGGTGGAAGGGGCAGAGTGCCCCCCCCGACCCCCCAATCCCCGCGTCCCCGGAGCTGCCTCAGGGCTGCTCTGCGCCCCCCCCACTGCAAAGCCGGGGGGGGGCGGGGAGAGACCCCCCCCAAACGAGGGCTGTGACTGCCGTGAGCACAGTTTTAGGGCTCCCTTGGCATGGGGACACCCCCCCGCCCCCCCCCCCTTCCCCCTCAGTCCCTGATTAACCCCCCCACCCCCCCCCCCCCCGGTGGGTCCTGGCCACTGGCAGCCAGTGTGGTTAAAATAGAATTTTTGTTTTTTAATGCTAAATAATCAACATGACAATTAGTGCTAAACAAAGAGACGGAGGACGTCGGGGGGGGGGGGGGTGTCCAGGCCGGCGCTGGGCGAGGGCAGCTACAGATGGGGGGGGGACACACGACGCTGCTGGCGGGGGGGGTCACCATCCGACCGGCAGGACGGGCTGAGACGGGGGGACACGGGGGGTGCGGGGGGGTCACTGCTCATAGCAAAGAGGGGCTGGGGGGGTGCAGGGTCCCCGTGGAGCCCAGGTGCCGGATTGGGGTGGGGGGGTGGGGGGAATGGGGGCTGCCATGGTCGCCTTCCCCTGGGCCCTGTGCCCCCCCACAGCCGCAGCTGCCCCCGGGGAGCCTGGGGGGGTCCCGGCCCCCCCCCCCGGAACGGGCCCAGGCTCCTTCCTGCTGCCCCCCGGTCCCCGCCCCGGCGCATCTCCCGGTGAAACCCCCCCGTCCCCTCCCCAGGGCTCCCCAGGAGGGGACGCGGCCGCCGGCCGGGCCCGACCTTCCAGGCACGGCAAAGCAGCCAGGAATTATTGCGGGGGGGGTTCACAGTCCCAAATTCCTGGAACGGAGTCAAAAAAAAAAAAAAAAAACCACAAAACCCCACCAAAAACCAACCCAACCTCAAACTCTCGAAAGGAGCGTGAGGCAGCGCCGCCCCCGTGCCCCCTCCCCAGGGGGGCACCGGCCTTGAGGAACCCCAACGCTGCCGTAGCGGGACGGTGCTGGGGCGGTGACAATGATGGATGGGACACGGGGACGTTCAGCTTTCATTGCCGGGGGGGGGTGTGGGGGCGTAAAGGGGTGCGAGAAACAAAGAAAGGGGCTGAGGTGTATTGGGGGAGAGCGGAGCAAAGCTGCGGCCGCAGCGGGGAACATGCGGGGCCGGGGCCGGCGGGGTACAGCGCCGCGTGAGCGCCAGCAGAAGGCTCAAGGCAGCCCCCAATGGGTGTGTGGGGGGGGTCCAGACCTGTTCCCGTGTCTCCCCCCGCCCCGAGGTCCTAAATGGTTCATGAGATTGTGGGAGAGTTCACAGGACACCAACGGGCGTAATACTGACGGGAGGGAGAGGCGGCAGCGGGGCCCAGCGCTACCCCCGTCCCGAGGTTTTTTTTTTTTTCACCCGGCCGCCGCCGGGCCCCGCGCTCGCACGACGGCAGCGGTTACCGCATGATCCGTTTCGCTTTGATTTTTTTCACCACTGGGTTGTTTGTTTTCTTTTTTTTTTTCTTTTTTTTTCCTGCTTTGACTGCTTGGTTAGGCCTCGTTTCATTTTGTTGAGGAGTCTTGGTGAAAAAGCAGCCCCGGGAAGATGCTGAGACTCAGCCTCCTTTTTACCATCGAGGACCGAGACCTCTTCCCTGGGGACAAAGCTCGGGCACGGCGCCGTTCCGGGAGCGGGCAGCCGGCAGCCATCACATGATGCCGTTGGTGAGGTACTGGAAGCCATCGTAGAGCTTGGTGGTGATGGAGCGCATGCTGCCGTCCACCATCTGCTCGATGAGCAGCTGCAGCTGCTCCTCCGTCATGTTCATGTGGAAACGCTCCTTCAGGTTGCGGATGGTGGATGAGCCGTGGAAACAGGGGAGCTGCGACCCTGCAGGGAGGGAGGAAGAGGGTTTGGCACGGGGGGGGCGGGCACCAGGGCCAGCGCGGCCCCCAAGGGCTCGGTGGGCTCCCTCCAGTGGAGCCCTTCCCTTGGCGCTGGCTCTGAAGCTCGTTTGTGGCGTGGGAGGGTCACAACCCGCTGCCACCGAGCCTCTCTGCGTATAAGACTCCTCCAGGCGCCCTCCAAGCCTTACTGCCCGCACCGAGGGTCACCCCGAGCCATTTCTGGGCGATGCTCTGTGCCGCGCAGACCCACGTGCGGTGTGGATCCCCCCCCCCGCTTACCTTGCTGCATGATCTCCACGATCTGCACAACTTTATCCATGTGCTTCCGGGCAGCGATGAGCCCCTGCAGCATCAGCATCTTGTAGTAGTTGAACATGTCCCCGTCCAGCCCGCCCATCACCTGGAAAGGAGAGGCTGCGTGGGTGGAGGGCAGCGGACGGAGAAACTTTAGGACACCAGCGTGCCCTGAGCAGAGGGCTTGTCAACAGCAGGGGGACAACAGGATTTCTTTTTAGAGAATTTTACTTCTCTGAGCAAACTCGCACAGCAAACAGAGCACCACCAGCTGCTCTGTGGTGCTGTGCTCAAGAGCAGCTCGGCTGAGGCTGCAGAGCCGGCCAAAAACTGCCCCGGGTGTCAACCCAGCTGCCAAAGTTCGACTGTGCCACCCGACGCCACGAGACCACCCCTCACCCTGCGCCGTCACGTTCCCCCGCTCACTTACATCCACAAATTCCGTGGTGAGTTTGAAGGCAGACGTCTCAAAGCCAAGGTTCCTGGGGGAACTGGAGAGGATGAACCCAAAATCGATGTGGATTATGTGTCCATCCGCATCCAGCAAGATGTTCCCGTTGTGCCTGGTGCAGGAGAGGGAAAACTTTCCATTAAACTTTGCAGGCGCGTGCACGGCCCCCGGAGCAGCAGCACTCGCTGCTCCCAGGATTTCCCCGCTGTATCTGGGGGCAAAACGATGAATCCTGGTAGAAGACACAGGAATACGGCGCAGAGACTCACCTGTCCTTGACCTGCAGCAGGTAGCACACCAGGCAGTAACCAGCACAGCTCTGCACGAAATTCCTCTGGGCCGTCAGGAAGGATTCGGTATTGTAATTGCCATGTTCTTGCAGGAAATAATCCAGCAGCGAAAGCAGGGATTGCTTCTTGATTTGGTGGATGGACACAGCATTCACGACTGGCTCAATCATGCCGCTGTCGGCGGAGATGACGAGGATTTTGTATGGCTTGATCCAGAGCGGGACACGCTCCTGTTCCCAGATGGACTGTGGGAGAGAGCGAGAAGATCCCTCAGGCTCCAGAGCGGCCCCACGCAGCGGCGGCCCCCGCGAGCAGCCCCTCTCCCACCTCACCTGCAGCTGCTTGAGGACCTGGAAGGCGAGCAGCTCCTGCCGGAGGTCGTCCCCACACTTGACGATGACGGAGAGGAGGCGCCAGGAGGGCAGGTGGCCGTAGGGGGACCCTTCCCGGATCCTCCTGCAGGGAACGGGCAGGGATGGGAGCGCGAGGAAAGGGAGGGTGGGCAGTGAGTCTGCCCGGAGGTCTGACACCAGGGGCTCGGGGACAAGGAAAGCCTCGGGAACTGCTCAGTTGGGACTGTAGCAGAATGAGCTCCGGGGGCCAGGGCCGCAAGAACTGCACGCCGAGCCCTCACCAAACTACGGGGCAAATCCCACCTGAGCCTCATGCTGTCTCTGAGAGAAGCAGAAGGGAATTAACTCTCCCTGAATCCCCCAGCCTTTCCATCAGGGGACAAGACTCCCCCCAAATTGCTCGAGCCCAGTGGGGCTCTCCCTCTTGCTCAAGCTGAAATTTGGGGGTTGGACATACAACTATGACAGCAGGAACACGAATGAGTTTATTTTGGGACAGGCCAAACGCTTCTGATGTAAAAGATGCCTATAAATACGTGGTAAAGCCCCTCAAAGCCCAACCCCAAGAGCAGCGAATCTGCCATGGATTTTTCCCCCTCCTCGGGCACACCCTCTGCTCGCTGCCCTCTGCCTCCCCACCCCGGGGACGAGCAGGGCCCAAAGTCGAGGCCACGGTTATTTATTGGGCAAATGGTGGAGTGATTTCCTTGGCTCTCCAGGACGTACAAAGTCCCTGCAGCGCCGAGACCAACCCAGCGCACGTGGCCCTTCCAGCCCTACCTGACTTTCTCCTGCCAGGGCTCCTTCAGGGCCACAGCGGACGGGTCCTCGGGGTCCCTCTTGAAGGAGGTGGGGGTGTGCGCCAGCTGCTCCGAGAGCCGCCGCCTGCAAGACACAGCTGTTAAGCGGCGAAACCCATCGTCGAGGGAGAAAGTAGCTCCACCACACGCACCCAGAGCCGTTTTCGAGCCAAAGAACTTTACAAAACTCATGGGTTCACCCCAAACGCCAACCAAGGGCCACATCCACCGCTTCGCCGGCAGGAACGATGCCAGCGGCTGAGCAGGGGAGGCTGTGCCAGCCCAGAGCGGCTCTTGCACTGCCCAGAGTTTTCCCGACCCCTCCTTAACCCGTGCAGATGCTTTTTTTCTCTAGGAATCTAACAGAGAAATTTCGCAGCCTGCCCTTTTCCCATCTGAGCTCATAACCCACCCCAACAGAGCCACTGCCTGGGCTGCTCTCGCCACGCCAGCCTCACCTGATATCTCCAGCAGCGATGAACACAGGCTCCCGGCTCTCCTGGCTGGTGATGCTGTCCACAGAGAACTGGGAGATGTTGTCACAGCTGTTGGTGTGAATCTCCGGCAGCTGGGAGGAGAAAGGCGCAAGAGGTGGGATGTAGCGGTTACCAAAACACAATTCCCACTCGTCTCTTACCCCAGGCAGGAGCTGGGATGGCACCGCTGCCTGGAAGGGCCGTCCCGTCCTGCGCCGCCGCTGCGCCGCATCCCGGCAGCATCTCGCAGCGCCAGGAAGGGATAAAACCTGCCTGGGAGCCCCGGCCTCACCTCCACCTGCAGCTCCACGATGTCGTCCACGGACCAAGCCTCGTCGTCGTTGTCGTAGTTGGGGACGGTGGTGAAGCTGCTGGTCCTCTGCTCGTGGGTGATCCCGCACTCAGGGAGGTTCTCGGCTGAGCGCGTGCTCCGGATGCGGTTCTCGGGGATCCGAGCGGGCACATTCGCTGTGTCGAAATTGTCACATTCAAGTACTTCAACGTAGATTAAATAGGGAGCCTGCGGGAAGGAAAGCCGAGCGTTAGCAGGGCAGGGTCGCTGCCAGTGCCAGGCAGCTGCAGGAGGCAGCACGGTGCGCTCTGCTCTGGCAGGGTGTAGGCTTTATTTTTTTGGCATACGGTTTTGAGGGGGGCAAAGCGGTGCTTTTCAGTAGATGTGGAACAGCCCCCAGGGCAGGGCTGGACCTCCCAGAGACCCCCACCGCACACGTTTCAGGGGACGGTTACCCTCAGGGGTATTTCTCCCCCTCCCAGCTGCCTGCACAGAGCGCTCTCCCCATCGCTCCCAGCCCTGGAAGCGGCAGTGCAACCCTCGCGACCCCGGAGATGCCCTGACCACACGCCTGAAGCATTTCTTTCGCTCGATGCCCAAACGGGGGGCCGTGCCGAGGACAAAAATCTGCCTTTCGAGGCAAAACTATTCTCTGGCTGCTCGTACCTTGTCCTTGGAGTTGAGGACGACCGCCTGGGTGTGGGGCACCCGCACCACGTGATGGTCGAAGCCAGCCGTCGGCAGCCAGGCGCGCGCCGGCAGCTTGTGGTTCAGCAGCGACAGCTCCGAAATGAGCCGCTGGGTCTTCTGCTCTTTGGTGGGCAAGGTGGCCAGGCGCTTCCCGATGGCGATCAGGGATTTGATGAATTCTCTCTCGGGGGCAAGTCTGACAGGCTAAAGAGGTTTGGGGAAGGAGGGTGAGGGGGGAAGAGCGTTATAAAGGCAGCAGGCGGATAAGACGCAGGCAGTTTCACAGTTGGGCTCCGCAACCTAAAAGCGCCAGGATAAACTCCCGATAAAGAAGTTCTTCCCATCCCACCTTCTTCCCTGCTCTCGGAGGATGCTCCCGTGACCGGAGAGCCGGGCTCATCATCCGGGAGCAGAGCAGGGCAGGATCAAAGCACTTTTCCCCCTCCCGCTGTGCTGTCCAGAAATCCTCCTCCCCGAAACTCCGGAGCCGCCATCCCCAGCAGAACCCCCGGATGCCACGGCCGCGGCGGCCAGGAGCCCGCAGCCAGCAGAGGGAGCGCGAATCAGCCTCGTCCCCAGCTGGGCGCCGGGTTTTTTTTATTGTATCCTCACCCCGAAACCTCGATCGTGGCTCAATCCGACCATTTTGCAAAGACCAAACTGCGATTCAGGAAGCCCCTTGGACCCAGGAGCCCCCCCCCCCTCCCCGCACCCCGCGGCTTAAGCCGAGCTCTCTGCTCGACTTTTTTGAGCTTTTAAATCAGAACAACCAACGATTGCGGCTGATTTTGTCATTTAAGATGCAGAATTAAACTTGCAAAGTGTTCACTGTACAATCATGCTGGAAATGCACATGCAAAAAGCTACGGAGCGTGAGAAAAGGAAGCAAAGAAAAACGCCGGAGAGCCGGGAACGGCTGCACAGCAAAATAAAGGGATGGTAAAAAAGAGGAGAAGAATCAGTCTGGCGGTTCCCTTTGGGGAAAGGGCAGGTGGGAAATCATTTGTATCTGTAGTCCACGTCAAAAATCCTTCAAAAAAAAATCCTTCCAAAAAAAATCCTTCTAGACCTTTCCTCCGCTCTGCTCTCCTGCCCACCTCGCTAGCGAGCGCTGCAGAGGCGTCCTCGGGCCAGGAGGAAGTATTTCCACAGCACCTAAGCCAGCGATATCGCTTTCACCTCCCAGGCAGGGGATAAATATTTAAAACCCTGCACCAGCTGATGCTCCGTCCCCGACGGCCTGGAAAGCGCCTGGTCCCGGCCGGACCCTGCTCTGCCTCGGCTCCTGCCACCCAGCCCACCCTGTGCCCCACCGCTCCCCTGACCTCCGGGGCCGTTTCCCTCGATCGCATCTCATCCCATTTCTGCAAAAAGTGGGACGAGATTCAAAGGATGCTCTGCTCCTCCCAACACCTCTTCCATGCAACCCCGATGGCCGCGATGTCCCTGCTCCTCTCAGGCCCTTCTGCTCTCCGGGCGATGAAGGTTTGTAGGTTTGGCACACAGCTGATGTTGTCACTGCAATAGCCCGTACCGCCCTGAGGTCTCCGTGCGTTACTTGTCTCGGCAGAATAATTTAACGAAAGAGCCCCCGGGTGGGAATCTGGGATTGTGCCCGGGCGAGAAGGTGCCCACGTGCAGGAGCACACCGTGAGCAAAGTCCTCCTGGTTCAGACGTGTATCCATCTGTGTATTGCAAGCACAGGTAGTTTTCAACCCCCTCTTCTTCTCCAGGCATCCCAAACCATCTCCTGAAGCATCTTCTCCCTGTTTCGCAGCGAGCGGAGCGAAGTCGTGCCAACCCCGGGAGCACCGTGCCGCCTCCGTGACCCATCTGCACCTCCAATGTTCACGGTCCGCTTGAAAACCTTCAGGTCTCAGCTCCTCCAGCCAGAAGCACACGGCTGGGAAACGTCCTCCCCATCCCATCCCATCCCATCCCATCCCATCCCACTCCAAAGGCATCCCACCGAGCGCCGCTCCGGTCTTCAGCGTTATCAGGGGACTCAGCACGGGAAGTTTCGCATCCTGTTATGGAGAAGCAGTTTCGGAAAATGGCACCAGCTGAGCCGGGGCCGTCCCCGGCCCGAGCCGTCGCAGGAAACGCCGTCTCCAGCCTGCCCGCAGAGCCGCAGAAAGCCCGGCCGGAGCTGGGCTGCGGAGAGCTGCTTCTGCCCTGGCGCATTCGTACCGCGGTGCCGAAGCCAAGCGGAGAGAGGACAGGAGATGCTCTTCCCTCATCCGACCACCCGAAGGATCCTTCTGTTGCTCTGATCCAACATAAATATTTACTTTATACCGTTTACTTTCTACGACAGCAAAACATTTCACTGGCAGCGCTCTGAAGAAAAAAAACAGTGCTGCTCTTAAATTAGGCAGGGCTTTGTGTTTGTGTTTTGCTAAGACACGCTCCAGGAGCCCTCTCCTCCCCGCGTGGGCTCAAAGCGCTTCCCAGGACCGGGCAGGGACGGTGACACAGATCCGTTCCTGGCTACAGCACCGGCAGAGGAGGGAGACCCGGCTTCGGAGCGGTGCCGGAGGTGTCACAACCTGGCCTGGGTGGTTTGGCCTGGGTGAGGTTTAAGCATCACATAAACCCAGGGGGGTTAATTTGGGACACTTCCCAGGCTCAAAGCGGGATGCTTTCCAGCTGTTTCCTGCCGTTCTGCCTACCTTTGCCCTGAGGTCCCACCTCTCCTCTGCTCCAACCACCACAATCTGTCACTTCAGAGCTTTATACAGCAAAACCGTGGCCGCCCCCCCCTCATTTCTGCTGCCCGCGGTCACCCGCTGCACGGGAGCGACACCCTCCTGGTCTGCTCAGAGCCGGGAACTCCTCAGCCGTCCCCTTCGCTCAGCTGCCTGCCACGAGGATTTCGGCACGGGCGCTGACAGCCGAGGAGCCCTGGCACCATTTATAAACGCCGCGACTGCTCAGCTCGGCGCAGGTGCCTGCAGCGGGGTTTCTCAATTTGGCACAAATGCTCGCGAAGAGCCCCAGCGGCGGCAGTAACCATCTGCCGCGGATAAACGCCCGGGGTCTGCAGAGCCAGGAGGGAAAGGTCTCCTGCCCCGGGGGAGAGGGACGGGCGCTCGCTACCGCCCCAGCCCCGGGTGACGGCGAGGCGGGTGGCACGGTCGCGGTGGCTGAGACGATGGCAACAACCATCGCCGCAGCCGGAGGACTGCGAGGACGCTCCTCCCTGGGACCGAGGAGCCTGCAAGCGCTCTGCTGACGCCGAGCCTCAGAAAGCCACCGGAGGAGGAGACACCGCTGCCTTTGCTTGGCCGGGAGGAGCAGAAAATAAAGCAACTTACCTAAATTTGGGTGGCAAATTAGAACTCGGTGTCCTACCTCCCTCCCACCCAACCGCCAGCACCCACGGCTGCCCGAGCACCCTGCCGTCCCCGGCACCTCTCAAAAAACAGCGGCGTGGGAGATTTATAAAAAAAAATAAAAGGAGGAGCCCACATCAGGGTGAGCTCAGGGGTAAAAGCCCTGCGGCTGGAAGTGACCGCAGCATCGATGCTCCTGCCTGCACCGGGCCACGCGTACAAGGTGTGAATGTTTTCCCTCTGAAGGCACCGAAGGAGGAGAGTTGGGTATGCGTCAAATAACTCTTTATCAAGGCTAAACCGGCTGGAGTTCACCGCGCAAACCCCGTCCTGCAGACTGGGGGCTACGCAAGGCACCGCTGCCCGGTAAGTGGTTTTGATCATGGACTACATATTCAACATGTGGAAGCCCACTGGGAATCCCAGACGGAGAACACACACCCACGGGCAGGAAAACGACACAGAGGAGGAAGATGCTATTGATTGAAAACAAAAAAAAATATAATGAAAAAGAAAAAGGCTCATTTTGAAAGAAAAATGCTCTATTAGGGAAACGCTGGGTTTTGATTGAAAGACCAAAATTTAACACACAGAAGGGGGGGGGGGGAATAATGATTCGTGGAAAAAAGCAAATTAAATCCCATCTGGCAGAGAACTTTAAAAAGTCAAATTCAAGGAAACAGCATTTCCTCTTTCATCTGCGGACGCCGCCACGCAAAGGTCAGCGACTGCTCAGACCGAAATCGGCAGCAGCAGCCAAGTCCCTCCCCTGCCTCCGCCGTCCGGTGGCAGTACGAGGGTTTCTCTCTCCCTCGCTGCCTTTTTTTTTTTTGGGTGGGGGGGGTGTAAAATGAGCACCCAGGGCACCCCCCCCCCGCCCCTCGGGGATTTCTGCTTTATTTTAGCCAAACCGGTGCAAGCGAATTTGCCCAAAACTCCACTGCCGCCGGCGTTTCGCTGAACAAGCAGGAAACGTTCAGACGAAGGCAGCACCGCCGCGAGCCCGGCTGCTGCGGCACGAGAGGTGGCCGGTGCGTGCGCGGTGCCGACAGCGGAGGGGGTGATGCCGGCTTTGCCCGCGCTGGGGGGCTCAAGCGGTGCAGACATTGTGTGTGGGGGGGACGGCTGGGGACCAGAGCTGCTTGCGGTGCATCGCCGGGTGCCGGGGTTTAGTGTTTTGGTGGCAGAGAGGAAATGCTGCTGTCGCGGGGAAGGCAGGCAGCCCGGGCGCAGGAACGAAACGGGCCACTTACGGGAGAGAATGACTTATCGAGACTTTCCGTACTCGAGGAGAGCTCCTGGGAAACGGAGGAGAGGGGGTTTGTTGGCGGTTTTGGGTGGTGGTGTTTGTTTAAAAGGAGAGAGAGGAAGGAGGGAGAGGGGGAGAAAAAGCAATAGTTTAGCTCCAGGTTCATAACGATCACTTTTCATTTAATTATTATTTTCTTTCCCCCCCCACCCCATCGTAATTTTTCTGCCTTTGACTCTCGGATAGGAAGCAGCACCTAAACCGGCACGTGATGCTTCCAGAGCAACGCGACAACAATTGCACGGCCGAGGCTGCTCGTGGTGGTACCGAACAGGGAGCAGGGCTCGCGGCTCATCGGCACATCCGAGCGCTAAATCCTCGTAAAACCCCCATAGATTTTTTTTTTCCCCCATCCACATCCTTTAAAATATTCTTCTACCCCAGAAGTGCAACTGAGGGTTCAGCTCTGACTTTCCTGGCTCGGATCAGCTGCGGAGGCGGGAGCTGCTGGGGCAGGCAGGGATGCTCGTGCTGCTGTCTGCCTCTCCCCACCAACAGAACCGCTTCATTTCTCTCCCCTGGACTCTAATTTACCCTCTAATTTCAACAGATAAAATTAACCCCATGGAAACCGTGCTCCAAATTTAAAAAAACCCGACAACTAAACTATTTTCAAGTAGACGAGACGGTTTCCATCAGCGGAGGGCTGCTTTACGAAGCGGCGTCCCTGCGCAGCCCGGCAAACCCTCCGTACCACCAGCGCAAGCCGTCGACCGTGTTTCCCTGCAGCCACCGACCGCTACCCCGCACGTCCGCCCTAACAGTGCTCTCCACCTCTGCCCCAACCGTCCCACGATTTCAGCAGCGCCGCACTTCGAGCCCATTATTTTCACGCCAAAAAAGAGATAAAACGGAGCTTCACGCCCTTGAGACCGGCGTTGTAATTGGTTTTAAAGTTCTCTTCCCAAAAAAGAAACAAACAGGTCTGGGTTTAGTATGTTAATTACAGGGATACGCTAATTCCACCAGGCTTAGTCTCACCGTAAGAAATAACAGCCTTTAAATTAATTGCTTCTGCGTGACCACATAAAAACCCGACAGCGTCGAGACCCCGCGAGGCTCACCAAGAAAAAACACATCTGGAGCCCGGAGGCTGCTATGGGCTCACGTCGCTGCCTTCCTTCCCGGGCATCAGACTCATTCCTGGATCTTAAATCAAGGTATTCCGGGGTCAGTTTGCCCTGGTTTGTAAATAAAAAGATCTCTAAGCAGGAGATCAGCAAGAGGCGCAGGCTGCGGGACGGCGCCGCTGGGAGGTGAGCCGAAAAAAGCTTTTGAAAACACCATCTCGCCACATTGGCTCGTCGGCAGAACGGTCGGTGCCTCCAGAACACACCTACCGGATGCGCTTTGCCCGGTTCAACTCCCATTAAAATAAAGACAATTTTAGAAGTTCATCTTCTCATAGCATCCATACATCTACACCGCTGCAAAGCAAACCTTGCGGAGGATTTGGGCTGCTCCTCCTCCAGCTCTGGCAGCCACAACCCCAGCACATTTTCAAGCAGAGCCTATTCCACTACACCCGGGCCAGTCTGCGATGACCGAGGGTAGAATTTTCAAATTCCTATCAGATTTAGGACATTTTCATTGGGAAGTCTCAAATCAAGGCCACACACCGCCTCTCTGGCGCAGGAGCGCGCCCTCTCCTTCGCCGTGCACAGCCTCCGCTCCCCGACGCCTTCACAAGCGATGCCATTAGGGCTTTGATCCCGCTGGAAACTTAAAAAATTCATTTACCAACTTTACCAAAAACTGTTGGCTCTGAAAATCGCAACCGCCTGGACGCAGAGCACAGGAATAACGAACTTCGAGTGGGAATTAAGCACATCCTATTGGTTTTTTGGTTTTTTTTTTTTTCTTTTTTTGCGCGGCATCTAACCCTCTGGCGTAACCTCAGCAGCTCCGGACATGTTCGGAGCCGGTTCCTCCCCACCTGCCTGAGCTTCCAGCACCGTCATTTCACGGGCGGCTTTGCCCCCCAGCTCCGAAGGACGAGGAGGCGCCGGGGCAGGGAAAGCCGGGGCAGAGCTTGGCCTAAACCCACCCCCTCCACCCAAGGGACGTCGGACCCCTGCAGCCCCCCGAGGGCTCGGCCGTCCCCTATTCCCCCACGCTCAGCGCAGCGCGGCTCTGCCCGGGGACAGAGCGGGGCAGCCGGACCCCGCCGGCCACCCGAGGAAAGACATTTCGGAGGCGTTTTTGGAAATCTGAGGATTTCCCCAGCGCGGTCAGGCAGTTCGACGGCAGCCAGGCAGCAAACTGTAATTAAAACCGTGCCATAGGGAACGCAGGTCGTTGTGCCGGCAGACCTTAGCGCAGTCTGGGTTCCTCCAAGACACATCTTACATCCCCCCAAACCTTCCTCCCCTGCCACAGCTCCAGCCTTCCTCCTCCTGTGACACCTCGACACCTCGCACGTCCCCTCGCCGGGGACCACCGGGGCTGCTTCGGCACGGGGCAGGGTGGCCAGCGTCGGCGAGGGGCACAAACCTCTGCAAAGCAGCCGATTCGGCAAAAGGTCAAGAAGCTCAGCACGTTTCTGGCTTCTCCTCTCCGCAGCGTTTGGTTGACGCTTCCAAAAGTTCCCACTGGAGGAGACAAGGATCACACGAGACTCATTTTCCCGGGAAACCAGGCTGGAAGGCGCGGGAAAACGGACACATTCAAAGGGTGCCAGCAGCGCGGCTCCGCTCCCGCGCAAACTCGGCATATGGACGAGCCGGTTGCCAAGCACGGGCGAGTTTCCAGACCTGTCACTCGGGAAACAAGAAGCCTTGAGCGTTTAAATCCCCCAGTCTCAGCCGAAACGTAGGTGCAAAGCGGTGTTTACGGTCAGTCGTGGCCGTCGCCGGCTCTCTCTCCCCTTTACCCATCGCTCCGCCCCGCGCTCGGGCCAAGGCTCATCCGCAGCCACCATCTCCGCAGGGTTCGCTTTGGGGTTTGAAGGCTGAAATTCTCCGTCTTTCTTAAGATGTAGGAACATTCAGCACAAGTTTCTACCTGGTAAACACATACCGTCATACCAATAAAAATAACTTCAGCTCTCTTTGTAAAGCGCTCGACAGCGAGCTCAGCACGCCTTGGCCCCACCATCGCTGTCGCTTCCACAAATCCCTCACGGAAGGACTTGACTACCTGTTACAAAACTGAAAATGGATGTCTAACTCAGTGGTGGTTTATGTCTCAAAAAACAATTTAAAATCAAGACAGCTCTTGAGAGGCAAACGCCTCGCCGCCACTGCTTGTATTATGGGGAACTGTAGAAGTTTCAGCTGAAAGTCATCAAACCCGGAGGAATCAGACTTCACAGCTTGAGTGACTGCTCTCACCGTGGCCAAGCGGAAACCTGGAGGGCAGAGGGATGCCCCACCGAACCCGAAGGGACGACGCAGAAAAGATGCAAAACCTCCCAACTCGAACCCATCCGTGGCATCGCGGCGCAGCCAGCAGCGCCGCCCTCGCAGCCATTTGCCACGACGGCATCGAATCCTCCGGCAGCCACGCTGCTGTTATCACGGCGGGGAAACAAGCTCGACCAGAAAAGGCACCTTTGCCTGCGTTGCTGAAGGTGCAGTTCCAGAGGTAAAAGGCCAACAATGCTCCTCCACACCCCGACCGGCAAAGGCAGGGCAGGGACGTGGGCTGAAAAGCGAAAGACGAGGGTCAGATGTGTCGCCAACCTCGAATAAAAAGCAGCTTTCGAGCCCAGAAGTCGCCTGCAAGCGCACGCGCTCTGATAAGCGAATCCGTGCAGGAACACAGACGTAAACAGATTTGCATATAAACCCTTTCCTGCCGTTTCTCAAGATAACGCTGATGCTGCTGTTAAAAAAAAAAAAATCATAAACCCCACACCGTGGGCAGCGCTCGCATCGCGTGAAAGCTTTGCTCTTCCTCCACCACCCGCCCACGCGCAATGGCCCGAGTTAACAGCGAGGCGCTGGCATTTAAGAAGCTGCCATTTCCAGCGCTCCCTTCTCGGCAGCCAGCCGAGATTCTTAACTGATTATTCAATTAGCAGTTTACTAATTAAATTTTTCTTTTTTTTTTTTTTTTACTTGACTAGTGGAACCAGTTCAGCCAAACATTTCTGTTCGCACCGGGACAGGAGCCTGCCCGGCTCTCTCCGCCACCGGCCCGGCTCTGAGCAGGCACGGGGTTCAGGCTCGCAGCTAAAGCGAGCCATTCCCATTTAAAAATAGCTGGGTTTAATCCAGTTGGTAAAAAAAGAGACAAAAAATTAAAAAAAATAATATTAAAAAA
The DNA here is from genome assembly GCA_017639485.1 of Pluvialis apricaria. Classification (NCBI taxonomy): domain Eukaryota; kingdom Metazoa; phylum Chordata; class Aves; order Charadriiformes; family Charadriidae; genus Pluvialis; species Pluvialis apricaria. The sequence goes on from CM030033.1 coordinate 2,909,599, forward strand.
GCTGGTTTTGTTTTTCCCTCCCTGCTCTGCATATTTTGAACCTTGATCTTAGCTCGTGAATGGAGATGATGAACCACCCCTCCCCAGGCAATCGGCATGATTTATTCTTCCCACCTCCGAGGCGCCGGGAGTTACCGCTGGTGGGAGGCGGAGAGGGGCACGGGGAGCATCCTCCCCGCTTCACCCAGGTGCAGGCTCTCTCAGCTACCGACTTCGACGCCTCTGCCCTAATATTAAAATTCCTTCAACTCCAGGACTCGCCACGGTGGCCCCGGATTTCTCAGCCCCGTCGGCGCTGCGCGCTGCCACGCTGGCAGGGCCGCCGGGGTCACACCGCGGAGCACGGCTGGCTCGCGGGGAGATAAAGGGCTGAGCACCGGCGACTGCTGCAAACCCCAGCACGCCAGGCAGGAGCGAAAGCGCTCATGACCAACCTCATCTTTAACTCGCAGTTGGGGGGGGGGGTTTAATCTTTGAAAAGCCTTTTCCAAACGCAACAGCCCCAGGAGAAACGCGAAGGGGTGCGGCAGAGCAGCAGCGCATCCCGGGCGCGTTCACCCCCAAAAATACCCAATTCAGCCAAACCCCGGCTCCGCTCTGGGCATGCAGACCCTGGGGGGGGTCCTATTCCGTCCCGAGGGAGGTGGGGGAGAGGGGAGCGGGGAAGGTGCCGCTGCCGCCGCTCAGCGCCTGCCGAGAGCAGGAAGGGAGGCGAAGGCATTTGCATGCCGCAAAGGCAGCACAACCCGTTCGCGCAACAAATCCCCCGGCGTGGCCGCTGGCGAGGGCTCGCTGCACCTCTGCGGCAGATCCTCCGGGCTTTACGGAGGAGGCGTCATCACAAACAACCACCCCAAAGCCAGCAAGGCTTGAGTTTTGTACAGTCAGGCGAAACGATGGCGAGCGGACGGCAAGCTGACTCTCTCTGCTCCACGTTCTCGCCCCAACGGGTAACGCCGGGTCAGCTCTGTGGGTTTCTGGCAGCTTGGCCCAGCCACGAACGGTTTATGCCGAAGTTTAAGCAGCCGCTCTGCCCTGGGTGAGGTTTTGCTCCCATCCTGCTGCCTGCAGCCCTGCCAGAGCCCGCGGGGAGCCGGACACCGTGCCCCACGCACCGCCAGCTCCCACCCCACCACGGCTTCGCCAGCCACCGCGTTTCTGCCCTGCGCGACCGACCCAACAGCGCTACTGCACAACCAGAGGCACCTGGACAGCGAGGGTCCCGTATTGGAGATTTAACGTTAACAGTCAAAAAAAAACCCCAAAAGTAGTAAACCATCCCCATTGTGCAGCGCTGGGACGGCAACTTGTGTCTGCGGCACGGGGGGCACGGCCACGGTCTTCTGGCATCCCCGGGCGACCGCGCAGCCAAAGCCACCCAACCGCCACCACATCTGGGACCATCTCCGACAGCGAACGCCCATCAGCGCTCCGCTGGTTTCCAGCGTCGCGTTACAGCTGGCGCCTCCCCTCCAGGTCTCACATTGCTCAGGTGGAAAATTCAATGCCGAGCAGCTCCCGCACATTTAATCCACCCTTTGTCTGTAAATGGGTCGGAGAAGGGGACGCACCTGGACTCCGGCAAAATACAACCACCACCCTGGAAACCAGGGCTAGAGGAAAGGCTGAGTCCAGCCGCCTCGAACCCGAGGGACGCGAGATGACAGGAGCTTGGAGCTTGCGGCTCCTCCTTGGCACGCCTTTGTATTCATTGAAAAGTGACAAACGCAAAACAAATTTACACCATTAGAACTGCATCACAGAATTATGCTATGGACGCATAACCCAGTGAGGAATAAAACCCCTTCTGCCCCTTATTACGGCGGTTGCGCAGCATGGAGCGACAACGGGAACGTAAGGACCTCAGCGGGAAGAATTATTCTCTAGAAACAAAGTGCCACGGCTGCAGGTGACCGCAGGGGGGGAAAGGACAGACTCATCCCAGGGGTGACCACTGCCTTTGCTACGAGCTGTCCCCCACCACGCTCTAAAACCAACGCAGACTTCCCCCACACACACCTTAAGCAGCATTAATCCCTGCGTCGGCGCTGACTCAGCTAATCCGGGCAGGGCAGGTATCGGCGGCCCTCGCGGAGCGCCCGCAGCAGAGGACAGAGGCACCTTTAAGAGCCTCGAAACCGGGAGGACCTGGCACCGCGCTTCCAGGGAGACGTGGAGCAACGGGCAGAGGTCCAGAGGAGAAATAAAAACCCAGAGGTCCAGAACAGGCGACCTCCAGGAAACGCAGGAGAGGCCAAAATTGCTCAGTGGAGAGAAGATGGATGGGCGATGGGAAAACAACCCCAGAATTGCTCAGTGGAGAGAAGATTGACGGGCGATGGGAAAATAACCCCAAAATTGTTCAGCGGAGAGAGGAGCGATGGGAAAATAACCCAACCAGAGACAGGGATGCTGCAGAGAAGGGAACGCGGCGCCACCACCTCCTCGCTAGAGCCAAAAGGCGGCTTTGGGATGCGGTGGCGAAGGGGAGACGAAGCCTGGCTGTGGGCAACCCCCGGCGGGGAAGCAGCCTGGCCGAAAGCCCTGCAGCAGGCTGCGGAGCCTCCGCGCGGGCAGGGGCTGCGCAACCCTTCCACAGCAGCCTGCCGGGGTCGCGTGGGACAAACCTGCCCTTCTCCGTACCCCTCCCGTCCCCCGCGCCTCCAGCCCTGTCCCCTACGGCTTGTATTTCAGATCTACGCCCACCGGCAAAGGCGCTGCCCAACACGCCAGCTTTTTCCCCCCTACTGCTCTTCCAGAGCTTATTCGGTTTCTCCTCCTCTTCAGCAGCCTCTGGTCACGGACCGGGAACAGCCAACTCCTCGGCAAAGCCTCTTCCCCACCCTCAGCCCCTCTCCTCCTCCGGGACCGACCCCCGGCCGATTTGACTCCATCCGCAGCAGACAACGAATGATCCGCGTTAGCCCGCACGCCGGCTCTACGTTTGCAGCGCACAGAAACGCTGCGTTGGCCGTCCAGGACAGCTGAAGAAATGCCGTGTTTTACCCTTGGCTGGGTTGTATCTATCTGGCTTTTTCTTTTCTTTTTTTGTTCTTTTTTTAAGATTGGAACGAGAGCCGCGCAGCCGAACGGCGGACGAGTTTGCAAGACGAGGCCGACAGGAGACAGCAGGCAGCGCTCGATAAGGGGATTCAGGCCCCGCAGCCTTCCTTAACCCAGACAAACAACTTCTTGGTTTTACACTCGAGTTTTGCAATTTTTCGCGAAGAGAGAAACAGAAGTTTCTCAGGAGGTGCAGCAGAAGCGGGTTCCCGACCCCCGGCTCGACAGCGAGAATATTTGCCAGCAGAGACACACAAGAGCACAAAGGGAATAAAGTAACTCCCAGGTGCGCGCACACCAGATTTTAATCACCGTAAAATCTCCAGTTTAAGAAAGTTTGGGGAACAAGCTAAGGGCCGGCCCCAGCGCAACACAATACAGACATCTGGGGGTTTCCTGGACCAAGCAAGTTGTAGATTAAAGTATCTTAAAGTAGTGCAGTCCGGAATTCGCTGGATTTTACGCCGGACCTGCCCAGCCCACCACCGCCTGGCCAGCTCCAGGGACTGCCGGTTTCACGTAGGAGGCAGTAACATTCGGCACTTCAAATAACACAGCGCCGGGAAGCTGGCTGGGGATACTCGGAGGCCGGGAAAGTTCTTACGGTGCCTCGAGTATCCCTATTGCCGTGCACCGTTTGAGCAGCTTGCCCGGCCCCCGCATCAAAATACGTTTCAAACGTTGCCAAGAGAAACTCTTCGCAGCGCTGCCTTCATCCATCATTTATGCAAAGCTTCGGTTTCCATTATTCAAGCAGCCACGGCCAGCGTGAGCCGGAGAGACCTCGGCGCGTCCTGCTCTCCATCAGCCGGTTGTTTTCCACCGAGCAGCTGACGGGCAGAGACATGAAAGATTCATTTACCCCTCGGCAAACGCCGCGACCCCGGCTCGCGGCTGGGTTTTTGCCCAAGAACCGCAGGGAGCAGGACAGGGTGGTTTTAACTTGAAACCAGCCCAGACGACGGCCGCTTCGCACCTCCGAAACCTCCTTCAAACCCTCATCTGAAGGAGCCTTCCCCGAGTCCGGCAGACACGGGAGACCACGTGGCTCCTTCCAACGATTTATAACCCAGCGCGGAGCCGAGGGAAAAGGGGAATCTCGGGCAGGGCAGGAAAGCCAAGAAATACTCCACCGTTACAAAAACGGTCACGAGATCTCGAATGTCTAGACGGAGCTGCGGGGAAGTCGGCTTTCAAGGTCTCGACCACACGAGGCACAGGGATGACCCAGGGAAGGAGCCGCGTGGAGTCTGGCTGATCTCAACGGCTGCCGAAGCCCCGCCGGGACCGGACCTTTGGTACCAGGGTTTTACGAGCCGTTTCGCAGCCTGCCGAGCCACCCCCGCCGGCCCGAGAGGTGAACCACCTCCCTGGGGGAGTGCTTCAACTCCTTGAGTCAGGGCAGGGGAAGAGGCACTGCTTTTCTCCCATTTGGTTATAACCGCTCGTAAAACCCGCGTTTAGCGCCAGCTCACCTCCTCTGTCCTCCCCAGCATTTCTCACCATCCCCGGCTGATGCTCACGCTAAAACCCACCAGCCCTTCAAAACCAAGCAGGAAAATAAAAATATTCCCATTTCCAGCTCTTTTCCCTCCAGCCTCGAGTCCCCACTACCAAAGACGCTGCTCATCCTTTTGCTCCAAAAGCCTCTGTGTCAGCAGATGTGTGAAAACGAATGATCTGCATTTTCTCTGGGAGAAACACTCACTCTCCAGCGAGTGTGCGCGGAGTCTCGCAGCGTGCACCGATACAGCAGCTTAGCACCAAAGCCAAAGCGACTTTGCGCCGGTAACTTTTCCACGCTTCAAAATAAACGCCGCAAAGCTCACGGGGGCTATTCGGGTTTGGAAGATGTGCAACACGTGTATGCCCGAGTTCACCTATTTAACCGTTGTTTGCTTTGGCACTGAACCGCGTTAGCACCCAACCCTGGAAACTGGAAGCGTCTCCTCCGCGCAGCCCGGCCCCTTCAGCAGGGAAAGCCTGGCTTTCCACCGCCTCCGAGCTGCGAAAAAAAGACAGAAACGCAGAGCAGAGCTGGGCACAGGGCAGCAGCCATGGACAAACCCCACGGCTGCAGCTCTCAGCCCTACAGCCGGAGGGGTGCGTGCCCCAGAGGCTCGTTTTGGCCAGGGCACAGGGACGGCAGGGATGGTGGGTTTGTCTGCTCTCCTCCTGCTCCCGGCTGCCCAGGGCCTGTTCTGCCGGCGAATAAACCTCATCATTGCTAAATCTCAACAAGTCGGGACAAGGAGGAAATCGGATTTCCAACAGCGATCAGATTGCTGCGGATTGCAAAACAGAAACACCCGGCCGAGTTGCCCAAATCGCGTGGGAATTCAGCAGCGCGGCAAGCGACGCAGTCCTCCGGACCCAGCTTTCTGCCGTACCTTGAAGCCACCTAACGCCCTCCCTTCCCCTCACAGCAAGAAAACTCCCCCTCCGGAGCCCCGGCACCCTCGAGCGTGACCCACCGGTGTGCGTAAGTTTGCTTAGAGACACAGGAATCAAAACTTCAATCATTTGCAGCAATTACGACAAAAAAAAACCCTCTGCGGTAAAGGAGGAGCTATGAGATGAGAACCAACCGCAGGAGCACGGCCCTGGGGGCGTCCCCTCCCGGGCAGGCTGAGCCTCGGAGAGCCCCGACATTACCTCTTCCTCGCTCTCGACTTTGGGATTGCTGGCTGTGCGCTTCAGATTGCTGCTCAGGCTGATGGTAACGGTGGCGTCCGACTTGGACCTCTGGTGAGTCCTTTTGGAAGGAGACAGCCCCGTATCAGGCGCCGGGCTCAGCGACGGCAGCTCCCTCTTCTTGTAAGCCGGCTTCAACTCGTCCGAGAGGATGAGTTTCCGCAGCTTGGTCCCACGGGAGTGTCGCTGAGTGGAGATGTGCATGTCCGAGGAGTAGGCACCCAGCAGCAGGGCACACTGCAGGGAGAAGTTGATGCTTTGCCGGCAGCGGTGCACAATGTAGGGCTTGATCGCATCTCCCACGTCCTCGTCCATGTGAATGTACATATTCAGCAGCTGCGGCAGGTAGAAGTCCACTTCTTCGTTCCTAAAGCAGAACAACCTATTCCCAATGTAAGCCTGCACACCAGGTTCCTTTGAATTGTACAAGTATGAAATGGCCATGGAGATATCAAAGAGTTTGGATTCAAAGAGCCGGAGGAGCCAGGACTGCTTAGCAGAGTTATTCTTCTGCCGCTTCCGGGCGGTTTTCACCGTGTTGGCCATGGTCTCATCCTCCTCCTGGATCTTAGAGGCCACGCCAGGCGGATCGTCCAAGCACTTGATTTCACAGCCCTCCCCGACGTCTCCGTTGGCCAAATCCCCCGCGGTGCGTGGGGCGCGCTCTGCCTCGCTGCCATCGGCCGGTTTTGTTAAGCTGTCGGAGGAGACGCCGTGCATCAACTTGACCTTCTCCAGGACCTCTTCGCAGGCTTTCTTCGCCACCTCGGGGTCGATGACCGCCAGCTCCCCGACACCTTCCGTGATGACGCTGAGGGACGTCCCGCCATTCCCCTGGGGCGCTGAGCCGGGCGCCTGGTCCAAGCCTGTCCCTCGGGCTGGGTCTGCAACAGAGTCTCCCATAGCAGTGGCGGGGCTGCGCACTTCAAAGCTGGAAAGAAAACAAGACACACAAAAACAAAAAAGAGTCAGGGACACAGCCTGCGGAGGAGACCTGCTTCCAGCCTGAAGGTGGGAAAAGAGGAATCCATGCTGGGATACGCCTCAAGGGACACCGAGAGCCGAGATGAGGGTTGGCGCAAACCTCTTCACAAAGCCTCTGTCCAGAGAGGGAAGGTGCCCCGAGCCAACGCACGCAAGGCAAGCCGGCCCAGCGCAACCCTGAGCCGGTCACGTTGGGTTTCAAAGCTCTTCTCGGTGCCCCTTCCACTCAGACTTGAAAGAGAGCTGTGAGCATCTATCAGCCATTACACAAAATTTCCCCGTTACCATGACGATAAAAAAAAAAAAATTGAGCGAGCCAAAAAGAGGAAGAGAGGGGGGGAAAAAAAAAAAACACCCAAACCAACCCAGGTTGCTTTATGCTGTCCACCCCAAAGGCACTCGGCAAGGCTGGGGACTCGAGGGCCACGGGCTGCCTGGAGCCAGGGGCTCCGCTTTCCGCTGGAGCAGGTGAAGTTCACCCCCGTGCTCAGCTTTTGCTCGTTTGCCCTCCCGCCGGGACGGAGGGCGACGGCGGCACGCGGCGCTTTGATGGCGAAATCCCCCGCCGGGGCCGGGCGAGCAGAGAGCCGGAGCAAGGACCGAGTTTGTTGCGACGAGGTCCCTGTTTTCAAAGTCCAGACGCTACTGCCCGGATTACATATCCCCGCCAATGATTAGCACTTAATTACGTTTTAAAAATAAGATAAACGAGGGCTTGAACACACTTCCTGGTTTCTCATCTCAATAAAAAGAGCAGCGGTGCATCTCTGTGGATACCCAGCAAGAATAAAGAAGGCCAGCGCCAAGTGAAATCGTCCTCTAAAAATAAAATAAGGCACTCTATTCAATCTAACATCATTACCGCGGCTCCGACTGCTTCCCTTTATTGCTCATACGCTACAACAAGACAGCTCGTGATCAGCAGAAGGGCACAATGCCTTTTACAAATGTTAAGCGCTGCAAGCAGATTGCCAATTCCCTCCTGCTTTTCACGTCCAGCACGGTGGAAAAAATTACTGTCTTTGGAAAAGAAGTTCACTGAACCATTTTCTGCCTGTCTGCTCCCCCCAGCGACCCCCAGCCCCTGTTCCGCCCGCAGAGGCTGCGCCAGCGGGTTCTCGCAACGCGAGGTTTCCCCGTTAATTTAATGACCTTGTTTTAGCTGTTTATTTTTACAAGCGATTACGGCTCCCCACACGGGAGAAAGGGGTGAGGAAACCCGTGGCACTTCTTTCCAAATATTCCAAGTGAGTAAAAAGGAGGTCGGTGCATCCAGATGCCAGCACCGCTTCCCAGAGACCGGTTTCCTCCTCTTGTTTTCAAAGCACTTTAAGTTCTAACGACGAGGTGAAAAAAGCCTGACCAAAGTTCAGCAGTCTGAACCGATATGAATAGCATCTTTCACCCCGTCCGCACGGCAGCAAGACACAACGTTTCCCTCTGTGCTTGCCGTTCCCTTCGGTACAAATCCCGCATGCTTCAAATATTTGTGGTCATTAGATCCTAAAGACCCTGCGAGCCGAAGGAAGTTGTTTTTCCTTCTTAGTGAGCCCAGCCTTGCCCCACGAAAGCCCAGACGATCTAATTTTTAAATTAACACCATGCCGGCAAAAAGGAGATCCTTCGGCATCACTCGGCCAGGCGGGATTTGAAGAGGCACGGAGCGGAGCCGGGTCCAAGGAAGAGTCGCACAGAGCTCCGCTCGTGCCAGCACTTTTGGGCTCCTTCAAACGTTCGCACCAAGACAACTGGGATGACAAAACGGTGAAAAATAGAAAAAAAAAACAGAGCGGTGGCATCTGCCGGAGTCCCAAACGCAGCTCCGTGGCCACACGCTGGGTGCAGAAGTACCTGTGATCCCGAGTGGCTCCGCTGCCCAGAGGGCTTTCCCAGCCTGGACTGGTTTATCCGATGCAGGGAAATGCTTTTGACATCCCCCATGCTGGGCTGTAGAGGGAGAAAAAGCGCGTAGGATGCCGTTAAACCTCCCTCCCCGTAAACACGGGACAGACAGCAGAAGCCTGGCGCAGCGTGACAGCACCCGCTGTAATTCCAGACGTTAAACCTCCTTCACGTCCGCGGGAGAGGCTGGATCCGACCTGACCTACTCACACAAGGTATCCCGATGACTCCGAGGCGCCCGCGTCGCACGGCACAGTCACCGCGAGCAGAGCCGCTGTCACCGCGAGCAGAGCCGCTCCCACCGCCGGCCAAAACTCCCCGATCCTTTCGCCGCCGCCAGCGGGCCGGCCATGCCCGGAGGCGCCCGCACACCCGCTCCGCACCGCAGAGGAGCCGGCCGGCCAGAGCTCGCAACTGCTGAGTGGGTTAAACTTGGATTAAAGAACTGCGCAAGATAAATCCACCCACGGGCCTGCAGGGTTACCTCTGCACCGCAGGCACGGCTTTGAAATCCGTGCTTTGCTTCTTTTTAAAAAAAAAAAAAATCAGTTCGTTGCTTTTTTTTATTATTATTATGATTTTGCTCTTCACCCCCCGTCCCCCCAGACACTTACACAGCCGCCTTCTTCGGTGACATCCCGGCAGCGGGACCGCGCGGAGCCCGCCAAGGACACGTCTCCGCTCCTAGCGTTCCCCAAGAATCCCAGCGAGGGAATTCACTCCCCGCCTCCCGCACCTCTCCGCATTTTTCCGTGATTCACATCACCATTTGTTAAACATATCACAACGTACTATTTACCTCTCGAGGCTCAGCATAACTCCCCTATTCCAAATCGCTGGTCTCAACAGGGATAAAAACCCCATCAGCTGCACACAATGAAGCAATCCAGTCTGGAAAACAGGCTGAGCTGAATTCATGTGGTTCATCCTCCACCCACAGCCATAACGGGCCAAGTTTCTCTCTGGTGGAACGGCCCTGAAGTCCGTGATTAAATATGAAATAAAGGGAAGTCCCTATTAGCACAGAAAGTACCGATGAAGCAGCTGCGTGTCGGTGCAGCGATTCGAGAGCACAGTTCCTTCAGGAAGGGACAAAAGCAGGGGGAGATCTACAGGAACAGAGCTGTGGCTTTACAGGAAAAAAAAAAAAAAATGAAAAGTCTCACTCCTGCCTGACTTGAATAAGAAATATTAGCCCTGGCAAACAACCAGGAGGACAGGATGAAGCCTCACCAAGACATCTGGTCTCTATTACACTGCATTACTTTTTGTTTTGCTCAGCACTGACGGCCTTCAACATCTTGCTGCGCCTTCGGGAAGGCCACAGGAGTTGGGACGGGGACAGAAAACATCACAGCAGCACTGGGGGCCGGAGGAGGATGTACAGTCAGTGCCCCTCCCTGGGCTAAGGGGGGAGCCCCTGCTCCTCGGTGAGCCTCTGCTCCTCGGAGAGCCCCTCCGGACCCGCTGCAAACAGAGCGACTCAATGCAACTTATTAGGATAAAGCTTAAAGATTGGGGAAACCGAGGCACGAAGGGGCTGTGACTGACCGTCCCCGAGGACAGAGTGCCCATAAACCTCCCCTGCTGCACAAGGGCGCTGCTTTGGGGCTATTCTCCAACGGAGCAGCAGCATCTCACCGCAGAGCAGGCAGAACAAATACCAGAGGGAAAGCAAATATGTAAATTTGCAAGAAAAAAAGGCAGTGGGAAGCCCTGAGCCACCGCTGGTACCACAGACAGACAGGACGGGCTCCTCCATCCAATGCAACCGCCCCGTGTCAGCCCTCAGGCCGGAGCAGCAGAGAGCCTTTCCTTCGGACACGGACCAAGTGCCGGACAAGCGCAGCTCCTCTCAGCCTCAAACCACTACGTCAAAGCCCCGGCGCACCGGACCAGCAGTTTTCTTAACAAAACAGCAGGTTCTGAGCAATGCGCTGCTGGAAGAAACAGCATCAGCTAAAGCGACTGCCGCGGGTGACCTGAGCTCGCTCACAGCTTAGCTCCGCACCATGGGGCTCCTAAAACCCATCCCAGTCCCCAGCCCAGCGGCGGGGCTCACCGGCTCGGTGACAGCACACCACTGCTCAGCTCCTCCAGTGGGACGGGACGCGGGAGGCTCTGCTCCAGACTGGCCTCGCCGGGATGCTCCCACTGGAAGGACTCCACATCCCGGCGCCAAGTTGTATTTGTCCAAGCCTGTGTGTCTGAAACAGCAGTAACCCTGGGACTCGCACAAGTGGAGCAATGACTCGCCCCTAAATGTGGAATAAAAGAAAAGCCGCGCTGCAAGAAATGCAGCAGGAGAATGACAAACTACTCAACACATTAAAGAACGGCTCCCAGTGCTCCTCAGCCTCTTGGCTCCGCAAGGGAGATGCCACGAACTCCCTGCTCCGAATGTCCATCCACAGCGAACTATTTATAATTTGTCTCTGTGGCATCTTTCCTAGGAAGTCATTCCGCCTCCCCCGCTGCGGAGCAACGGTCCCCGGGCTGCGGAGGGGATGGAGGCGCAGGGAAAAGGGAAAGATGCAGCCTGCCAGCCCCAGAACCGCCCTGCCAGTGCTTCCTTCATTCCTGCCTCCTCCGCAAATGATACAGCCCCACGGGAAGGAGTTAAATCCAGTGATTTACTTTTCAATTAACTTCTCCATTTAAAAAAAAAAATAATTGTGGAAGCGCTAAAACCGCTCTCACCTCTAAGAGAGGCTGAGAAGTGCCACAGCCCTTTGGAAAAGACGGCTTTTGCTGCAACAGGCGTCACTTCGTCACTCGCACGCGAGGGAGCCCTTCGCAAACCCACTCCACACATACCACAGTGGCGGCTCATAGGACACATTACTCACACAAACACATCCAACCTTTTGTCCTCCTCTGTGGCACCTCTCCGCCCCTGATGAGCGTTAATTACAATCCCTGAGCAAGCGAGGACAAACCCTTCCATCCCAGCAACCTGTTTCCGAGCTCACCAAACCCTTAAGCAAGCCGTGCTGGCACAGCCACCATGGGAAGTTTCCTCCTCCCAGTGATCACAAGGCACTTTGCGCCTGAATGTTCCCACACTCGTTTATATATGTAAATTCAGTATTTCAAGTTGCTGTTGTTACCCGCAGTCATGTCTGAGTCTTTCTCTAAAGCATGACTTGAAATAAGCTGTCTGGATGAGACTTAAACTGGAAGGAGAAAAGGCAGGAGCCCACATCCCCGGCTCGGACCCCAAGCGCAGCTCTTCTGCGCTGCGAGCACCGACCCTGAACTCCGTGATGACAAATCAGCTGTGATTTAAGGAGCACACGACCGCAGCACAGAGTGAAATCCCATTCAGATTTCCAAGCAAGAAGTCAGAGACTATTATCTCCGCCGAGCAGAGACTGCAGGTTGAGCCCCGGGCCCAGGGCTGACTCTGCAGGAGCAGACAGACCCCTCGGCATTCCCTGGAGTCGAGGGTGGCCTCTGACACGGCCGCCGGTTCGCACAGAGAGCGATAAGGTCCCCAAGGGGAGTTCAAAACCTCAGAGGTGCTGAAAAGCCACTGCTCTTCCAGCCAGCGCTGAGAGCAGGACGGCAGCAGCGCTGGGCGAAAGAGCTGGAAACGAGCGTTTCTACCCCAATCTGCACCCAGTTACTTCCCCACGCCGCTTCACAAAGTTTCACCACGGGTGAAAGAGAAGTAGAGGGTAGCAAAGGGAGTGATTGCATATTATTATTACTATTATTTATCACACCGAAAGTCACTATCAGCTTGAAGCAGAAGTCTCAGGGGGGGTAAAAGCACGGACAGGCTGCTGACCCACGGCCACACGCCCCATCCCGAAGCACCGCGGCCCCGCAGCCCACCAGCTGAGTGCATTACATAATATCTCCGGTCTTTAAGTAGATATTTTAGGCAATTACAAAGCGCGAGGGGCACCAGATGGCTCCGGGGGGGGGGGAGGGGGGTGTTGGCAAAGCCTAGTCAGAAACGACAGCCTGACTGCGTGAAGAAAATCAGCTGAAAAAGTCTCCGAACGGGTCCTTGCGACACTTTTCGAGGCGGCCTACGCCACCGGCCCAGCGGCATCCCGGGGGGGGGGGGACGTGCTCTCGGGCCGGCAGGGGGCCGGAGAGGTTGGTGCAGCGGGATTCGGGGATTTAGGGACGTGGCCTGTGACCCCTGGCAGGAGACGAGGATGAGGATGAAGACGAGCAGCGGTACCTGGTGCGATCCCATGCCGGGCGGCCGCCTCTCCGGTGCGGGGTGCCGAGGCACGGGACAGCGCGGGCGGCTCATCCTGGGCAGCGGCTCCGCGGGGCTCCGGGGACGATCGGCTGCAGAAGGAGGAGGAGGGGAAAAAAAAAAAAAGAAAAAAAAAAAATAAACAGGAAAAGATGATTTTCCTGCGCGACGCAGCGCCCTCGGCCCGCAAAGCCCCGGCCGCCGGTGCCGGCGAGCCCGGGGGGGGGGGCGGCGGAGGCCCCGGTCGGTCCCGGGGGCCCGGCCCGGGAGGAGGCGGCGGTTCCGCGGGAAGGAGCGCGGGCCGAGGCCGGTGCCTGATCTCCGGGAGCGGCCGCAAAACCGATCCCAGAGACACCCCCTCACTCCCCGGGGTGCCGGTGCCGCCGCGGCCTGGGCCGGGGTGCCGGGGCGGGGGGCCTGGAGGAGGCCGCGGGGCAGGCGGCGGGGGGCGCGGTGCCTGGCGGCGCCGGGGGCTGCGGGTGCGGGTGCCGGTGCGGGGCTCACCTGCGCGGGGCCGGGGCGGGGCGGGCCGGCGGAGCGGAGCGGGGCGGCGCGGCGGGGGAGGCGCAGGCCCCGGCGGCCCGGGGCTGCCCGCGGCGCCGCCTGACGAGGCTGAGGGGCCGCGCCGCCCGCGCGCGCCCCCTGCCGGCCCGGCGGCACCCGCGCGGGGCGTGCGGGGGGGCGTGGCTTGAGGGTCGGGGGGCGTGGTTTTGGGGCGGAGGCGTGGCTTGAGAGGAGGGGCGTGGCTTGGGGAGCGGGGGGCGTGGCTTGGGGAGCGGGGGCGTGGCTTGAGGGGAGGGGCGGGGCCGCGCGTTCCGCGAAAAACTTCGGGGTTTTTTTTTTTTTTTTTTTGCGTTTAAACTCTCCTCTTCCGTCACCGCCGCTCCCGGGGTGAGAGCTCCGCGCCCCCGTGTCCCCCTCCCCACCCCGTGCCCCCCGAGACCCCTCCGGCGGTTCGATCCCACCCGCGGCTTCACCCGCCCCAAGCCGGGGCTGGGCAGACCCCACGGGAGGGGACGGGGCACTGGTGTCACCCCCACGGGGTCCCACTGCCCCCCCCCATGTGGGGTATCCGCACCCCCAGCGCTGCCCCCGATCCACCACGGGCCACAGACAGGACAGACGGATGGACAGAGTGCTTGGTTTTTAATGTCGGGGGGCAGGGCAGGGCGTGGGGGGCACCCCCACCCGTGGGGGTGGCCGGGGTGGGGGGTGCCCCTAAGTGCCAGGGTGGGCGCAGAGCCCTGCCCGCCCTGGTGAGCCCCCCCGGGACGTGGGGACATGGGGACATGCGTCCAAGTGCTGGGAGGTGGCAGCAGCGGGATTGGTCCCCGCCTGCGTCTGTCCATGGCGCTGCGTTGGGGGGTCCCCCCCGTCCTGAGGGGCGCAGGAGCCGCCGGTGTCACCTGGGGGGGACCCGGCCTGGCCAGGGCTCCGCTGTGCCGCCTCCTGCTCCGGTGCCAGTCCGTGGCCATCGGCGACCTTGGCGTTGGTCCTGCCGTCATGGATGATGCCGACCTGGGTGGGCTGCGAGCCCCCCGCCGGGCTGTCCCCGAGGGGGCTGGTGGCACTGCCACCACCGGGAGAGCCACCACTATTGGTACTGCAACGAAGCTCCGCCGCCTCCCCTGTGCTCCCGTCCTCCGGCTTCTTCCGTGGCCGCCCACGTCTCCGCTTCGGCAGGGTGGCGGTGCTGCCGGCTGGGTCCGGGGGACGCTTGGTGGCCTTGGGGCGCTGCACGTCCTGGGGGCCAGGACCCTCGCCGCCCCCCGCACTCCGCGGGTTGGTGGGGCTCTCGCCCGCGGGGCCGCCCACGCCGGGCAGCAGCACGTTGAGGACGGGGACGGCGGCTTGCTGGCTCAGCAGCCCCGCTGGCCCGCTGGCCCCCGGGGCCAGCCCCAGGGGCAGGGAGGGGGAGGCCGTGCCCACCGGCAGCGGCAGGGCCACCTTCACGGTGCCCGCCAGGGGGGCGGCCGTGATTTTGGGAGCCAGGATGGGAGGGGAGGAGCGGATGGCGGTGGCACCGGGTGCCGTGGGTCGCTCCCGCGGCGGGATGCGGGGCAGGAGGAGGGGCAGGCGGGCGACCAGGGCGTTCACCTGGGGGCTACTGGCCGCCCTGGGGGGCTCCGGGGGCTTCTTCTTCTCGGGCCGGGGTGGGCCGGGGGGCTTTGGGCCGCTGTCCTTTTTGAGCTGTGGGCGGAGAGAGGTGTTGGGAAGGGGGACGTGGCGGTGGAGCCGGGCTGCTTCCCCGAGCGTGGCCCCCATGCCGAGCAGGGGACATGGAGGTCCGGGCTCCCCACCCCGCCCCAGGGGGGGTCTCACCTGCCCCTGGCTCCTGTCGCCGCTCTCGGGGGCGTCCAGGCCGTTCTTCTTCGCTGCCAGCGGGGGCCGACTCTCGCGGTGGATCTTCTCTGTGCTCTCTGTGGAGACACAGAAGGTGACCGAGGTGGGGGACATCCCCCGGCCCCCCTGCGCTCTCCCTCGCCGTGGGCGGCTGGAGGGGGACGCCGCATCCCGGGGGGACCCCGTCCCCCAACCCTGCGCCCCTCGGGGATCCCGACAGGGGGAGCGGGGCCGGGGCTCCATCCCACCCACCTGAGACCACCATGGCCATGACCAGGTCGGCGTGTGCCGAGCGGGAGCTGATGATGTGTTGCTGGATGAGGAACTGGGCCACCTCCACGATGTTGTTGAAGGAGCGCTTGAGGATCTTCTCGGCCCAGTCGCAGGTCAGGGCGCAGGCCGCCTCCATCACCTCGCTGTTGTAGGACTGCACCAGGTCCGTCAGCTCCGACTGCTGCCGGCGGGACAAGCCGTGAGCCCCCGTGGCACGCGACGGGACGCCGCAGATGACAACAGGGCATGATCCTGACACCCCAGCCCGTCACAAAGCCTGCAGGTCCTCATCCACCCTTGGGGGAGGCTCATGGGACACAGCAGGACCTGCTCCCAGAAAGCGCGTCCCTCCACCTTCGTCAGATCTAACGAGCGAGGAGGTTCGTGACCCCGCCAAAAGAGGACGGGCGAAACCCCCCGCCACGGAGGCAGCAGAGGACTTACGGTCTCCATCACTTTGAGGTCCAGGCTGGGCAGGGGCGGCAGGCTGACCACCGTCTTCCTCCGGATCCCGCTGTAGCAGTACGTTTGGCGGGGTTAAGGCGTTTCGCTGTCACGCGAACACGGCCGCCACGGGTCACAGCTCGAAGGGACGCGGCTGTGGGGCTCACCCGGGGCTTTCCTGGAGGTGTGACAGCAGCGAGCCCCCTGCCCGCCACCAGCTCCCCCCCAGGCTGCCCCCAGTGCACGGGGCAACTCCCAGCCCCTCTCGGACAACTGAGCTGAACCTTCCAGACTCGAAAAACCAGGAACCAGACCCCATTACAAAACACCACCTGGTGCACAGACTTATAAATGGGAATAACTGGAGAAGCAGCAGCTGTCACCACCAGCCCGAGCAGCTCCCTGGGCCCCTCCCAGGCCAACCCGGCACGCGGAAGGATATTTCGACTGTCCTCGGCCTCCCAGCCGCCGGGCTTTGATGTTCGGGAAGATCTCCCGGATGATCTTGCCGAAATTGGCGGCGCTCAGAGGGCGGCAGCAGAGGTTATCGCAGTATCGCCTGCCGGGGAGAGCCGTGGTTTAAAGCGCTCGAACCTTTCTCGCCGCCCGCAGCCGCTTCTCCCCGCTGACGTGGCTCCTTTCAAGAGCCCACGGTTGGGCTGGGCCATTCCCAAAAAATACCCAGGCGCTTGCTGCCCTCCGAACCGAGCTCCCGGCCGGGCTGCGCTGGAGCAGCCATGCGCCGGGGGAGAGAAGCTCCTTGCGCCAGGGCGGCCCCTCCGCTCACTTGTAGGCGTCGTAGACGTCCTGCTTGGGCAGGCAGGTGTCCGTGTGCTCCTCCAGGTGGTTCCGGATCCAGTTGCACGCGTGCATGTACTCGGCCGTGCTCAGCGAGCTCAGGTCCAGGCTACCGCTGCTCCCGTGGGAGCCCAAGACAAATGTTTAATTAGCGGAGAAGCGGCACAAGCAGGAGGCAGAGCCGTGGCAATGTCCCCCCCTGGCCTCTCACCATCTGCGCCCCCCACCCCCCACTCCCCGGCACGGCCCCGGCTCGCGCCGGCACCCACCTCTTCTCCCCGAGGCTCGGCCCCGACGGCAGCTGGAGGTAGAGGTAGAGTTTGTCGTTGTCGGAAAACTTCTGGACATCTTGCTACGGTCGAAGGGTCCACGGGGAGGGGGAGGACGGACCAGAGACAAAGAAAGGTGAAGGATCCAAAATAAGGGAGAGCTGCTGCGGGCGGCGCGCTCGTTACCCTCCAAACGGCGGTAACCGATGGGGCGATGAAACCCCAGCGGCTGTGTCAGCACAAACGCCGCCGGCACACGGGGGAACCGGGTAAACGAAGTCCCAGGAACTGCCCCTCGCGGGGACTGGGAAGGGTTGTCCCACGCAGGGCTGGGGGAGCGGGTGCCACCCCCCCGGGCAGGGGGATCAGGTCCCGACCCGATGGGATCAGGCAAGACGCGGGGTTCAGCTCGGCAGGGAGAGGAGAGAGGTGGAGACGCGCCGCTCCCGCACCCTCAGCGCAACGTGCCGCGGAGACACTCACCAGGATGGAGTCGACCTTGCTCTGCACGGATTTGCTGTGCGGGACGGAGAGGAAAGGCGTTAGCGCAGCGCAGGACGGCACCGCGGCCCCCGGGGTATCCCTCAAACTGCCCCCGCTCTGCCACAGCCGCTGCCCCCGAGGACAGCACCGTCCCCGGGGCCCTTCCAGACCCCGCGCCTGCACCCCGGCGTGCGCGGCGGTGCCAAGAGGGGGACGCTGGAGCACCAAGCGCCGATGGCTGCCCGCACCCAGGGGTCAGCGCAGCCCCTTCTCCCCGCGCCCCGCGTTTCCCTCTGCACCCACAGCCCCGCTCCAGAGCTGCGTGCTCTACCCTCACCCCAGGAGGGCAGAGCAGGCGTAAAACCACATCCCACGGCGGCGCAGCAGACTAATTGGCGCTACCGTGAAGGCCAGAATTGATTTTGCACCCACGCCAGGCAGCGAGCCGCCGGCAGCGGGGCTGCGCTCTGTACGGCACCCGGCACGGGACCGCGGTCACACCACTGCGCAGCACCAGCGCCGGGGCTGCAAGGCACCGCAACGGCTTATCCCTTCGGTCCCCGGGGCCGCAAATTAATCGACCTTATTCAATTAACCCGCGTTTGGTAACGCGCGGATTAACTGGAAGAGCTGCCCGGGGAGAGGGGAGCGCTGCCCTTACGAGATGGTGCTCCTCAGCTCCTGCAGCAGCGTGCTCGACGCGGTCGCGCCGCCCCGGGAGCTGCTGGGTGACAAACTTCCCTTTTTGGCGGCTCGGGTGCTCAGCTCGTCGTCAGCCATGACATTTGGTTCCTGTTGGGAGGCAAAAACCAAAAATTCAGCTTAAATAAAAGGGGAAGAAAACCCCTTCAGAGTGGTAAAGCCCCCACAGGGCAGGCGCCCGGCGCCTGCCCGCAGACCGCGCTCGGCGAGGGACACGGCACAGCGGGGGCCGAGGGGCTCGGGGCAGCCCGAACTCGCCCGCCTGCAGTCCCCGTCCGTCCTGGTCCGCAGACGAGCCCCGGCTCCGCAGGCTGAGCTCCATCAGCCGGACACGGGCCACCAAAGGACACGGAAACGTCCCCAGCGGTCCCAGGAGGGACGTCTCCAGCAGCAGAGACTGGGACCGGCTCCGCGCACCCTGTTCCTGGCAGGGGACAGGGGTGCTGGGGGACACCGGGGGGCACCGGGGGGCAGCCCTGGCCCAGCGTGCCCAGGAGGGGACCAGGTCAGGTCCCCGCAGGGCTGGGGGTGCTGAGGGGGACGGTGACAGTCCCATGGATGGTCCTGGATGTGAGGCCCCAGGGGCGTGGGGACAGGAGAACTGGGATGATGGGGGCAGCAGGAGGGCAGGGGTCCCCAGGGGCATGGGGACATGGGACAGCAGGAGGACAGGTCGCCACGGACAGGGAGACCAGCAGGGCAGACGTCCCCAGGGAGATGGGGACAGACACCAGGAGGACAGAGGTCCAAGGGACAGGGACAGCAGGAGGACAGAGATCCCCAGGGAGGTGGGGGGGACACCAGGAGGGCATGGACAGAGACACCGGGAGGACAGAGGTCCCAAGGAGCACGGGGACATGGGACAGCAGGAGGACAGGTCGCCAGGGACAGGGAGACCAGCAGGGCAGATGTCCCCAGGGAGATGGGGACAGAGACAGCAGTAAGACAGAGGTCCGGGGGACAGTGACACCAGCAGGGCAGGTCTCCAGGGACAGGGACACCAGGAGGGCAGATGTCCCCTGGGGCATGGGGACATGGGACAGCAGGAGGACAGAGGTTCCAGAGAAAGGGACAGGGACCAGAGAGCGGGTCCCCAGGGAGATGGGGACAGGAGGAGGACAGAGGTCCCAGGGCCATGGGACAGCAGAAGGACAGGTCACCAGGGACAGGGAGACCAGCAGGGCAGATGTCCCCAGGGGGATGGGGACAGAGACACCAGGAGGACAGATGTCCCCAGGGGCATGGGGACATGGGACAGCAGGAGGACAGAGGTCCGGGGGACAGGGAGATGAGGGCAGGTCCCCAGGGAGATGGGGACAGGGACAGCAGGAAGGCAGAGGTCCCCAGGGGCTGGGACAGCAGCAGGGCAGGTCCCCAGGGGTATGGTGACATGGGACACCAGTAGGACAGAGGTCCGGGGGACAGTGACACCAGCAGGGCAGGTCTCCAGGGAGATGGGGACAGGGACAGCAGGAGGACAGAGGTCCCCAGGGGCAGGGACAGCAGCAGGGCAGGCCGAGGGGGAACAGGGGCGCCGGAGCCCCGTGACAGCGCCGCCCCGCCGGTGCGGGTGCCGGGACGGGGACAGCCGCGGGGCGGCGGTGGCACCAGACCGGACCGGACCGATCCCACCTCCCCCCCCCCCCGCCCCGCACCCACCTGAGGGCGGCTACAGCCGGGGGGCGGCGCAGCCCCGTGCCGGGCCGGTTCCGTCCGGTTCCGTCCGGTTCCGTCCGGTTCGGTGCCCGCCACGTGCCGCCGCCCCGCGCGCAACAGGAACCGAAAGTGCTGCGCCCCACCGGGACGCGCCCGCGGGCCCCGCCGGGCCGCGTCGTTTGTGGTTTTTTTTCTTTTTTTTTAGTTTTTCTGATTGGCCGCCGCGCTGCCGGTCTGCCCGGATACTGCGCTCTCCTTTAATGCGATTGGCTGCTCGGACTTTCCTACCCGGATACAAGCGGGGTCGGCCTCCTGTGCGGCCGCGGGCGGGCTGAAGTCTGCCTAGTAACAGGCTCCTGATTGGTGGGGCGGGAGGAGGAGGAAGGACGGACGAGTGTAAACGGGCGCGTGGGGCGCGTGTGCGCGCGTGCGACACGTGTGTGCGGGGCGCGTGCAGCATGTGTATGTGTGTATGCGTATGTGTGTGTGTGTGTGTGTCTGTCTGTCTGTCTGTCTGTGTCTATGTGATGCGCTAAGCGTGCATGGCACGCGCATGCATGCAGCCCGTACGTGCAACGCAACACACGTGTGCGCCGTGTGCGCGTGCAGGACAGGGGTTCCCACGCCCGGCGTAGCCACCAGGATGGCTTTTCCGGGCGAAAACGCGGAGGCAGCAGCGGCGGTGGGGGCGCGTTGGGAAAATCCCGGCTGCTCGGGAGAGGTTGGCGGTGCCGTGTCCCCGGCGTGGTCACGCATCTGTTTTCTGGCCCCCGAAAAGAGTTTAAAACCAGGATTTGAGGCGAGGAGAGGAGCTGCTGCTGCTGCTGCTGCAGGGGAGGAGGAGGGGGATGACAACCTCTCGGTTTTATTTAAGCAAGCGCGGGATGCACGGGGTCACCGGCGGTTTGCTGAGCACGTGAAACTCCCACAGCCCTCGCGCGCTGTGATTTTGGGGTGCGGAGGGGCTTTGGGGGGGGCGACAGAAGGCGGCTAGACCCAAATGTCGGAGGTGCAGTCCCCGCCGGGGTAGCGGATCTCGTGCGCCAGGCAGGGCCCCTCGGGCTCCTTCCCGAAATCCACCAGGAAGCTGTCGTTGACCGTCAGGCCGCCCTGCTCCGTGTCCACGTCCAGCTGCAGCATGACGGAGCCGTCCCTGCGCAGGGGCGAGAGCGGGGACGCTGGGGGCAACCGGGCATCCCTGCCACCCCGCGGGGACGGACCTGCCCCTGCGTCCAGGGAGCAGCCGAAATTCGGTCCCCGAGCTGCGGGGTGCGTATCTCCCGCCTGCCGAGCGCCTACAGTCACCCTCGTTTATCAAAGTTTTCTTACTTGATGAGGTCGGGGTAGAACTGCCTGTCCCAGGCGCTGTAGAGGGACGTGGTGACGTACAGTCTCTTCCCGTCCAAGCTGAGCTGGATCATCTGGGGTCCCCCCGGCACCTTCTTCCCCTGGGAGCGGGCGGAGGAGCAGGCGTGCTGCCGGAGGGTGCCAGACCGGGGGACGCCTCCCCCTCCCCTCCAACCGGCAGTGTGGGATGCCGTGTCCATCCCACGGGATGCCGTGTCCATCCCGCGGGGTGCAGTGTCCATCCCAAGGGATACCGTGTCCATCCCGCGGGGTGCGGTGGAGCAGAACCGCAGGGACCTGCTCCCCAGCCTTGCCGCCGCTGGGATTTTGGGGAGATGGCTGAGCTCACCTTGATGAAGAAGGGGTCTGGCTGGCTCTGCAGCTCTTCGTCCCTGCACACCGTCACGGGTCCCCCCTTGGTGATGCTGCCACCCACAAAGACCTGCAAGAGACCACAGGTCTGGGTGGCCGAGACGGCGAGGAGGGGCTGATCCCAGCCATCCCGGGAGATGGAGGAAAAGCACCGGGATGTGACCGGGACCGTGCTGCTGCCTCACCTGCCCCACCAGCTTGGGCTTGCGGGTGTTGGAGATATCGTACTGGCGGATGTCTCCGTGCAGCCAGTTGCTGAAGTACAGGAACCTGTCATCCAGCGAGATGAGGATGTCGGTGATGAAGCCTTGGGGAAGGTACGACAGAGCTGCACAAACGGGCGGCGGCGGCACCGGCAGCACCCGGGGGAAGCCCGGGAGCACGGCGGCACCCAGCCCTGGGGTGCACTGACCTGGCATGTCCGGGAGGAGCCATCCCTCCACCTTCTTGCTGGGGACTTGGATCACCTTCTCGGCCGCCCAGTCTCCGCGCTGCAGAAGGTGCGGGACAGAGCACGGCCCCGGGGGGCTCAGCGTTGTGTGGCAGCGGCAGGAGGAGACACGATGCCAGGGCAGATGCTCTGTGCATGTGTCCACCACCTCTTGTCTCTGGCTGCAGCTCAGCTACTTTGCCAGCTGCGGGAAACCTCACCTCTGGCTCTGTGGAGCCGTGGGGAAGATGGGTTCTGGGACCTGAGTAAGGGCTTTGGGGGCCAAAAACTTGTCTAATTTTCCAGCTAGATTAGCTGGTTTGGTGAAAGGTGTTCTCTCTTCTCACCCAGTTCATCATTATGCACAACAACAGACACTGAGAAGAATATTGCTTGGGCTGATGTAAATCCACAACAAAGGTATAAATAAATCTCCTTTAAATTAAATCTTTTCAGCCTAAACTGCTGCCAGTCAGAACAAGTCCTCTGGTGAGATTACCCGGAGCCAGCTCATGTTCTGGGTGCAGAGAGGCGGCTGCACAGCATGGGGAGGCGGTGTGTGCGCCGGTGGGGACCGGGAGGGCGGCGGGGGACGTGGGAAGAGGGATGCTGCGCGGAGTCGTGCAGCGTGGTCAGCCAAGGGGCAGCAGCCCTTCGCCACCGACCCTGGTGGAGCACCTACCTCGGTCTTGTAGAAGCGGTGGATGGCGCTGCTGATGGTGCAGCCCACGTAGCCCTCGGCGGCGTCGGGGTTGTGGAGGAAGCGGATCTCCAGCGGGGCCGCGTCCTCGCCCACGTCGATGGCCTGGACGTAGGCGTGAGTGGTCCAGTCCCACACGTTGAGGCGGCGTCCGTAGCGCCCTGGGAGGGGGAATCGGAGGGGATGCTGTGAGGCGCAGGGTCTCAAGCAGACGTGCTACGGGTTCCTCAGCCCTTTTAGCTCCCCAGGGGCAACCCCACGGTTGCTGCACCAGCACTCGCCGGTTGCTTTGGACTTTGGCAAAAGCCGCGGGAAAGTGCCCAGCGTCGAATGGGGACCATCCCGCCAGGACAGGGCCGGGCTGGGCAGTATAACCTTTGAGGGGGAACCGGGCTGAGATGGGGCTTCACCCTCCATCCCCGCGGCCGAAATCCAACCCCACATCCAGCTCCGCAGCAGCATTTATGGACTGTCTTAGGTTGAACTTCTGACAATTGCATCTAAAGTGCGTTCACGGTAAATGGGCTGGGCTCGTCTTTTTTAAATCCATGAGATCTCTAGGAATTGGTGTGAAATTCATTTTATGAGCAATCTGTCTTGGACGATTTATCCTACGTCCATTAGACTGCCCGCTCTCACGGGCGACAGAAGAGGGTTGAAATTTGGCCTTCTTGCGGTTCTGCCCAGCATCTCTCACCTGGAGTATTTGAACAACTGTTTTCTCACCTTTCTTCAGATCATTTGGGTCAAACCCATATCCCAGGCATTTTGGGATTCCCCATTCAGTGCTGATCAGGACGTTATGGCGTGGCTGGTACCAGAAGTCATAACCCATTGGGGGGATCTTGTCCCCTTTCTCCCAGTTGCCCTTGATCTCGAAGGTCTCTCCGTCCAGCAGAATAAAGCCGCCTGATGCAAAAACAAAACCACGTGGGTAGTGAGGAAATCATCCAGATGAACAGTTTATGTGTTCTAAAACAAGCAGTAGACGGATTGACCCGCTGCAGACCAGGCTGCTGAACGGGCTGGGAGTCCTGGACAAAGACAGTATGTGGGGACTGTTCCTCCTGTCCCAGCACCGTCTCCCCGGGGGACTGGGGGGGACTGGGGGGACTGGGGTACCTTTCCCGCTGCCGGCCGGGTCTCCCAAGGTGCTGATCATGATTTCGCCGCTGCCCAGGCAGTGGGAGGTGTGGGGGTAGCCCAGGTTGCACTTCCAGAAGACGTCCTCCGAGTTGACAACCTGCCGGGGAGTTCGCAGGCACCGTCACGTCCTCCCTGCCGGGCTGTGCCAGCCGAGCGGGGCGTTCGCTGCTGCGCTGAACGCTGGTTCACAAGCCTGGTGTTACCCCGCGGCGCGGCCGGGCAGCTCCTGCCTGACCTCAAGACGGGACTTGCCGTGCAGCCAGAGGGGCCGAGAGCTTGTGAGCCGGGGTAGAGCGTGCACGGTCCTGCGTCCCCAGGCATGCCAGCACACGGGGCGGCTGCTGCGCTCACCTGGAGAAGCTACCTGAGGCCACCAGTACAGCACTCGCACACCCCGGCGTGGGGCAGACTGCGGGCAAGTGCCCGGGGCTCCTTCAGAGACACACGCCACAGGCGAGGCATAGGCTGTAAACCTCAGAGGCAGCGCTGTGCCTGGCACCCGGCGGGCCCTCGTCCCCTCCGGCGTGCCCCAGTTCCCTCCTGCATGGAGCTAGATGGAGAACTCAACGTTTGCACATCAGCAGGAGAACAACCAACTTCCACAGCCCTCCTGTACTGTCACCCAGACATCACGGCCCTGCTAAGCCCCGAGATGTACCCCAAAGCCTCTCTGCCAAGCTATTCCCGCAGCCAGAAGCCACGATCCCAGACCTTTAGCCTTTAACGTGTATCAGCACCACCTCCAAGCTACCTTGAAAAGCCTGGGGGCTCGCAGGTCGGTTCCCACGTCCACCACGTAGATGCGGGAGGAGATCAAGCTGGGGAGGATCAGGCGGTTCCGCTTCTTGGTGGCGTCCCCGAAGCAGCTGCTGCAGGCGTTCCACCCCGAGTGGTGCAGCTCGTCCCCCAGGTTGGGCATGGGCAGGCGGTGGATTACCTGCAAGGTCCCAGCCCTGCTTACACCGGTCTTTCCTCTGCCAAGGGCAGAATCGCAGGCAGAGCGGGGAGCTCGGTGCGTCGCAGACCCCACCGTAGGGTCAGGATGCCTCAGGCGAGCCTCACCCTGCAGCGGGGGGAGCGATGGTGCCCAGGGGATCCTAGGGATGGGCTACGAAGGCGGTTTTACATGGATTTTGTAAGCAAAGGAAGGCTCAGAGTCTTGGGGAGAACTGGAGAGGCATCAGCCATCGGTACTGAGCCAGCAGCTTTGGGGAGCGCAAAGGACAGGCACTGAGCTCTTGCCCGGGCCGGTTTAGTACTGCGATAAAGCGTTTGGTACCTGGCAATAGTGCGGAGATTTGGGGTTGACGTCCACAGTGGCCAGAAAGTCAGGTTTCTTTCTCCCAGTGTTCCTGTAGATGCAGGGCACGTACACAATCTCCTCCCGGGGACCTTTCAACACAGAAACATTGCACGAGCATCAGCAGAAACCACTTTTGACAGAATAAAAACCTCACAGCAGTCTCTGGCCAGGCTGGGTCTCCCCGCTGGGGGGCCGCTGTGTTCCCTCATATGTACGGGGCAGTTGGATCCCCGTCTCTCGGCCGTACCGGAGGCACAAGGCTGGGCTCAGCTCGGAGGGGGCTGCCCCGTGGGGATTCGGGCTCCTTCAGTCCAAGGGTGTCCCTGCCGGGACTGTCAGAGTCCCTAAGAGTGCACGGCTTTGGGATCACGCCATGCCTGTGAGGACACGCCAGCCCTTCCCCAATCCTATCAGTTACATCAAACCACATCGTGCCTCATTTCCATCACATCTGCACAGGAGAAGCCTTAAAAATACGTAGGAAGTGCCAAGGCAAACTGCTTGCCAGGCTAAAGTCAAAGACAGAAAGCCCTCCGAGCCCCCGCGCAGTCCCGTGGTCCTACCAAGCAGTGAAAATCTACCGCGACACGGTGGTGCGAGGGCTCCCTGCTCGCAAAGCATCCCGCTGGGAAAGGGAGCAGGGCTCCGCGTCCCTGCGGCAATGGGTCTGCCAGGCTCCCCGCTCCCCAAAGAGGAGCTGCTGCCCGCTGCAGGCACTGCTCCCCACGGCCGGCGTGATCAGCTCTGCCGGGAAATGGCTTTGCTCCGGGACCTGAGCGCTGCCCAGGGCACAAGCGAAGGCATTCAGACCCCACGGAGCCTCCTTATCGCCGCGGAGGTGGTACGTGCTCTCGGTTGTTTCAGGATAAAGGTCTGCCAAAGCGAGGGCCAGTGGGGAAGAACTGGGTTAGGAAACGCTGAGGAAGGGAGAGCGGTGGGAAACAGACAGAGAGGGGATCTGGGACCTTCGGATTTGACCCAAAGCGGGTAATTGCTAGTTTGGCAACGTGGTGCCTTTATAAACCTCTGCACAGCGGTGCCTGTGTCAGTCTGGGGTTTGAGAGCAGCTGCCAAAGGCTGAGGGATCCCCTCCCTGCAGCTGCAGCGGCACCGAAAGTCGGGGTGTGGGGCACAGCACAGAGCTGCCAGCCTCCTCCCCCTCCCGGGGTGTCCAAAGGACACCGAGGAGCTTCTCACCACCCGCTCGGGAACCCAACCTGCCAGGTGTCTGCATGGGAGAGCGCTGGGTGCCAGAGGTACTCATCAGCGCTGAAGCAGCCAGATAGTTCCCAAGGGAACCTGCCAGAGTAGCAGAGACAGAAGGATTTGTGCTATTTGCTATTAATTTAAATCACTGTCCAGCCCTGCCAACACACGGGGGTGTTTTAAAGACTCATCCCTTCGTTATTCTCTCGGTTCAAAGATGTTTCGGGGACAGGAATCACAGACGATGAGCAAGCTCCAGAGCTCTCTGAGGTTTCAAGGATGTGTTTGCTAAGCCCTAGAGAAGAGGATTAAGGGAGGGAGAGCTGGAGATGATACATTCATCGGTCTCTTCACATCAGAGCACCAGTGTTTCGGCAATGCAGCAAGAAGGACTCTCAAGGCAAAGTGCCCAGACACGTAAGGAAGCAGCCAGCCCGTGAGGCTGGGTTTTATACAAGGAGGTTTTGTCATGTTGTGTCCCCAGCGCAATGAAAAACCAGGCTGGTCCCCTCTCCCTCCCCAGGTTTAGCTCTGTCATGGAGCTATAGCAATACAACTGCCTCTGAGAAACTTAAAAATCCCATTTGGTTTTGCACAGGGAAGCCACAGGGTGACTTTGCTGCAGGCTGTGACCCATCCCAAGCCATCAGGAAACCTAAAAAGGTTTGTTCTGACACCAAGCTGTCATTATGCAATTGATGCTCGGCCTCAGGACAGGCCAGAAGCAAAACCATCACTTCCCTAACTTGCTGGGAGCCTCCTCGGAGAATGGAGTTAATGGATAACGCCCTCTTGAAAGCGTTGTTTTAATCTTCACCTAAATGACAGACAGCGCAGGGTTCTTCCCTGCCCGCCCTGGATTTCAGACTTGCCTTTCATCGCATCCAGAGGCGAGGCGAAGCCAGGACCACATGCTCCGCACTCATCTGCATTGAGAAGAACAGAAACAAACAGAAATTAGATGACAGCGAGTTCTTTTAATCCCCTTTTTACGCAGGAACCACTCGCTGGAGTGGCTGCGCACACTCCCACTCCATGGCAATATCTGAACCAGGATGCCCACGTGCATCCAAATGACCCCCAGGAAGGTTTGGGGCAGCCAAAAAGACCATCGAGATATTTCTAGTGCAGGAAGGCACAAGGCTCAGAGCCGCGTCTCTCTGCTTTGCCCTCCCATCGTGCCCTGTGGTGGAGAGGAAGGGTCCCTCAACACGTGTAGGGGCAATGCCCATCTCGCGTGGCCTCAAGGAGACACTGAGAGCTCCGTGGTTCTCCTGTGCGGAGGAGGAGCAGCAGCGAGGAAGAAAGGCACTATGGCCGGCTGCAGCACCGGAGGAGCCTCCGCGGGAGCCGGGGGCAGAGTGGGGTGGCCGCACTTTGCTGTGCCTGGGTTTGGGGGCATTAACGGAAAGCTTTCGCATTGTTTCCACCAGAAACATCATTCCGTGCTGGAGGCATCAGCCTCCTCACCAGCCCCGAGCATCATCCTGGGAGTCCCCATCACGCTGCTGCGGGTCTCCGGGCACTTCGAACCCTGACAGCCTCATTCTCCAAAAGACTTTCAAACTGCTGAGTAAGTTGTTCTTAATGCAGTGAACGAGTTCTTGTTAGGAAATAGCCCCCAACCCCACAAGGACCCCTTCTCCCCGTTTACGATGGCAAGCCTGAGGAGAGGGAGGAAAACCCCCAGCTAAATTGTACGACTGGACTTTGCTGCGTCAGCTTCTTATTTGTTTTCATTCTCACGCATTTTATCACCCCTGTCCCTGCTCCTCCAGGGAAACGCTCCTACCTGAAGCCCTGAGAAACCCCCCCTCCAGCTCAGCTTGCTTCTCCCTTCTCCTTCTGCAGTCCTCCTGCAGAAACAGCCCCACCAAAGCCAGGCTGTGCGCTGAGGGCTCCCTGCCACGGCCCGTCTGACCACAGCCAGCACAGCCCGCACAAGCTGCCGCTCAGTAAAGCAGAGAATAGTTAGGTTTTCAACCATCAGCCTACCCGAACGTTTCCTGGCATTTTTCATAGCTTGAGAAAAGAAATCCTTTCCTGGCCAGAGAAAACACCACCTTCATCCCCACGTTTTGTTTTATTTAATGCTTTCTGGGTGTCAGAGCAACAAAACCGTGAGACCCAGCTCCAAATGAGTTTCAGAGGAGTCCGGAGCAGAGCCCATGGCCAGCAGGCAGCAAGCCGCCAACAGTCCCAAGCCTCCTCCTCTTGAGAGCAAGTGGAGGGAGAGATCTCTTACCTGTGCTGGAGGCCGGGTTGGATCTCAGCCGCTGCTGAGCAGAAGCAGGAGATGGTCCCGCCTGCATTCTGCCCGCTCAGAGCAAGCCGAGGGAGAAGATGCAGCTCTGCGGGGGTTCGGATATATAAGGAGCGGGATGGGGAGAAGGAGGGTTTGGAAAAAGGACGCCAAGGGGAGGATCCACGCGCCTCGGGGTGTGGGAGGCACCAGGGCAGCCTTTAGCGTCTTACAGCGCTGGAAATGCGTAGAGAAGCTATTTCAGTGCTACCAGAACCTCCTCCCCTCCCAGAGGGGTAGGGGACGGGGCTGTTTCAGCCCTGCATCGCGCACATGTTCTCGCACACTGGCGAAACAAGGGCTCTTAGCCACGACGGGAAAGCAGGCTGCTCTGCTCCTCCGATTCCCTGTGAGAAGCAGCGTCTCGAGTCTCCCCAAGGGGCCGACGGGGAGCCCCTGATGAGAGATGGGCAAGCACTGCATTCCCAACCACAGAAATAATTTTATGAGGTTGCAGATGTTAATCGCAGCTGAAAATGAAAAGTGAGGACTGGGTTTCTTTTAATTACAGGATGAGTGTTTACTGCGGGATGCTAATTTGCTGGCTGGGAGGAGGAGAGCAGCAGCAGCATAACCGTTCTCCCCGTGACACGTCTGACTTAGTCAGAGTGCCTGTTACTGCTCCTGGCGGCAACGCTGGGCGTCCGCGGGCTCTGCTTGCGCGGGCTGCACAGTGGGCGCTCGGCCTTCGCAGGCACATCGCGGCTGGCAGGGCGCTGCCTTGTCCTCTCCAGCGCTCACCCCAGACGCAGGCTCAGAGACCAGCGAGCTCAGCCCACCACTCTGCCACCAGAGGCTCTCAGCCCATCGCACCTGCAGGTTGCCAGCAAAAAATGGATGGCCTCGGCTCAATCTCCCCCGCACGCGCCTGCTTGGGCTTGTCTGTTTGTATTTGGTGCTCAACACCGTGCTATGGAGCACACCGCAGATCCATGCTGCGCTGGTCAGCGCGTCCCCCTGCGTCCCACCTCGCCTCTGACCAAGGAAAGCTTTTCCAGGAGGCACCAGGGCTTAAATGCAAAGGACGAGGCGTGTGTAAGCAGCAGCCCAGCTTCATCCAGACCTCACATGCACCCTCCAGTCCTCCTCCACAGAAATGCCTCTGCTGCAGTTCAGCAAGATTGCCGTAAGGGCAATAATTCATAGAATCATAGAACTGTTTAGGTTGGAAGGGACCTTGAAGATCATCGAGCTCCAACCCCCTGCCATAGGCAGGGACACCTCCCACCAGCCCAGGTTGCCCAAGGCCCCATCCAGCCTGGCCTTGAATTCCCTTAGGGAAGAGGGGCGATGCCAGCGGCGTCTGTCCTCATGGGCAGCTGTTGGAAGCTGGGAAGGACTTGACGGGTGCTGGCACCAGGGGGAAGCATTTCTGCCAAATAACCACTAGAGGGAAGAGAAGCAGCACCCAACCTCAGCCCCCTCAACCCACCACCACCCCACCCATGGCACATTCACGCCACTGCAGACGCACCTCGTTCCACATTCCTCAGGACAACCCACGCATGAGCATGAGGAAGGGCCCACACTCCCTCAACCACAGAAACAGGAGCCAAAGACCTGGGAACCGGCCTTGGAGGGGATTGAAAGGGTTTGCTCGTACCAGCAGAAGGAGGTCCAACATCCAGAGGACGTGGGCAGAGCAGGGCCTGACGGTGGGAGGAGGAGCGGGGTCGCCTCCGCTGTGTTGCCTGTTGGTCTCCGTGGCCCGGCTGCAGCTCAAAGCGCGGGCTGAGTCCTCGCCCTGCGTGCGACCACCTGCAAGTCAGAGAGGGTGGTCAGTCGGTAGCGTGAGGGACAGGAGCCTCTCTGATCAACGCCATGGACACGGCCGTCCGTACTGCAGGCTGGCACGCGATGTCTGCTGGCCAGAGTCTCCCTCCAGCCAGCGCAGACGAGGCGGCACCTCTACCAGTGTACGTGCTTTGCAGGGTCCCTCATCAGCAGGGACATCCCCCAAGAAGGCCCTCAACCACGGCAGTGCTGGAGGATCAGGATGGGGTGCCACACTCAAGCAGCACCCAGGGGTGCCCCTCACCTCCTGAAACTCAAGACCTTGTCCAGTGTCATCCTCTCTAGTCAGTGAGAAGAGGCTCCCCAGGGGTCGGTTTCTCCCAGACCTCTCGGACACCTCAGTGAAGCTACGGAACTCTTCTCCAGAAGGGATTGTTTATCTCCTGGGACCATTAAGGGTGCGCAGGATCGCTGTAGCAATACGTTTGGCCATGGGAAGTGTGAAGGAAGAAAGTGAAGATCTTTTCTTTCAGAGTAAATATGTAAATTGGTAAAATTTATAATGATTCACATTATATCCACATTTTGGCATATATAACCCACCTTTGGGTTTCAGGAAGACTAACAGACGCTCCTGACCAACCAGTGTTTCTGTCGTAGGGATGTCTAAAACCCTGACCTAATCATTAACCACTGCTGAAAACAACATAGAAAGGCTTCAGGGAAATAAAACACATGAAGATGCAGCTGATGCGATGAACAATTTTATTCGTGTTTAAAGCAGAACACAAAAGCAAAACCAGTGTCAGGAGACAGGCACCTCTTTTCAAAATAAAGCACTTAATATTGCTTCAGCCATGACACACACGGACCCAAGCGCGTGTCAAGGGAGCCAAGAGGGCTCTCGTGCCAGGGGAAGACTATCCAGGAACGACCTGGCTGAAGAACAGCAACTCAGACGAACTGGGCACTTCACTTGCTGCCGAAAGGCACTGTGCGTACTGCACATCCTACATCCGAGCAATCTCCCCGGGCTCTGCCCCGTGCATCACGCCCAGGGATTGCTCTGCACTGAAAACAACACTGAAAACGTGCCGTATCTTTGTCCACTGGTGTGCCTGAACCAAACCCTCGCAACAAGGCAGAGCTTCCGCAGCCCACGTTAGCAGCAATCTAGACTCCAGCAATGAATGGGGACCCCCAGACCCAGTTACCCTACGCTCTTTTTTAATGGCTGCGCTACAGAAGAGAGAGAAGAAGGGGGTCTGTCACGCGGCGCCTAGGCCAAGATATCGGAGGTGGAATCCCCACAAGGGAAGCGGATGTCATGGGCAAGGCAAGGCCCATTGGGTTCCTTTCCAAAGTCCACCAGGAAGTTCTTGTTCACGGTCAGGCCTCCCTTCTCAGTGTCCACATCGATCTGCAGCATGACAGAGCCTTCCCTGCGAGGGGACAAGAGCGCAGCCATTACAGACAAGCAAACCACGGTCCTGTTCAAGAGATCCTGCTCCTTCACCTCCGGTTCCGTACGAAGGAAGAGGTTTTCTCCTTAACACCTTGCTCTACAGGGACAAGGGAGCGGGGGCCAAGTTTCCGTAGTGGCATACGCCAGTGCTCACAGTTTTTTCCTGCACTCTCAATGGCTGTGAGCAAACCGCTAGGCACGGTGTGACAGGCAGGCTGGAGCTTGCCTTTGTGTTGGAGGTCATCATCTGCTTGGCTAAATCAGAACATCTCTGGTGGATACACTGGGAGATGCGGTAGCAGAGACGTGCCCAGCCAGAGACGCTTGTGAGTCAAATTCAGGTGAAATTCAACATGAGGAAGCTGCGGGGATGATGTTAAGAAAACCTGTCCCCCTGCAATCACAAACGTGCCCCTGTAGCCCCCCCAGTGCAGCGCCTTTCCCATCTCTTGCAGAGAAGCCATGCAAGAGAGACTCCTCTCCTCCCACGTGGTCCTTACCTGACCATGTTCGGGTAGAACTGCTTGTCCCACGTGCTGTAGAAGGAGTTGGTGACGTACAGCCTCTTGCCATCCAGGCTGAGCTGCAGTGTGCTAGGGCCGCCATACACTCTCCTGCACTGGAGGCACAACAGACAGCAGGGGTGTCACTGACCTCTCCCTCTCAGCAGCCAGGCACAAGCAGGGGAGCAGAGCAGCGCGGAGCAGAGCGGCTGCGTCCCCTCCCGACACAGGCCAGCCACTAGACGCAGCCGACACACGGGCACCTGAGCGGAGACCTTCCCCAGAAACTCTGGGCAGAGAATTAGCGGAGCGGAGCCAAACTCCAAAGGACACCGGAGGGCAAAGAGGCCGCAGAACTCACCTTGATCACCAAGGGCTCCGGCTGGCACTTCAGCTCTTCGTCTCTGCACACTGTCACGGGTCCGCCTCTCAGGATACTGCCGCCCACAAACACCTGCAAGCCAGGCAGTGCGAGACGTGTTGCTTTGTCATCCAGCCACCACCAGATCCTGCTAAGGATCCCAGCAGCGCCAGCCCGTCTGCTCCTGCCTTACCTGTCCCACCAGCCTGGGCTTGCAGTTCTTGGAGAGCTCATACTGGCGGATGTCTCCGTGCAGCCAGTTGCTGATATACATGTACCTGTCATCCATTGAGATGACGAGGTCGACGGTGAAGGCTAGGGCACAGAAACCAAGAGCTCTACAGAAGGCAGCATCAACACAAAACGTGCCTCGCACCCAGCCCCAGCCCGCACCTCTCCCGGCCATTCTGCATGCCTGCACAAGTGGAGACCTGCACAAGTGCACCGCCTACAGTGCCCAAATGCACAGGAAAATGTCAGTGCCACCTCAGGGCACACAAACCTGGCATCTTGGGCATAATCCAATCCCGCACATCCTTGGGCGGTATCCGAATCACCTCTTCCACTGCCCAGTTGTCTCTCTGCACAACAAACACAGGCACCGCACCATGAGCGTTCCTGCCTGCCCAGGCAAGAGCGCTGCCCCGCACTCACACGCTTGCACAGCCAGGCAAAGCTGCGCGACGAAGGTCACCCCCGCCCCCAGCTGCTACGAGCAGACACAATTAGGACAGCATCCTCCCAAAAATACTTGCCTCGCACTTGTAGAAGCGGTAGATGACGCCACTCAGGGCACAGCTGACGTATCCCTCGGCAGCATCGGGGTTGTGGAGGAATTTAACACTCAGGGGCAGAGAGTCCTCCCCCAGGTCAAAGCACTGCGTCAGGGTGCGGCAGGACAAGTTCCACACGTTCAGGCGGCGCCCATAGATCCCTGAGGAGAAGGAAGACCAAGTCAGAAGAGGGGAAGCTACCCATGGACACTAATCCCTCCCCAAAATGCTCACAGACAAGACAGCCATGGCAGCGACCACCCAGAAGTAGCAGAGGAACTGCAGTGATTGAGGGAGGAACGGGAGAAGGCAGGGACCAGCCTGTCTTAACGACAGACGCTGCACGTCCTGTAGCAGCGCCTGTAGAACGGGCCGTTCGGGGAGAAATCTGCCTGGCCCCTCTCCCTGACCCCTCAACACCCTCCCATCACCTCGGCGAGTTCTGGCTCAGCACTCGCATCCGTGTTCCCTCACCTTTCTTCAAGTCGTTGGGGCAAAATCCACGTCCTGCACGTTTTGGGACTACTCCGGCAGAGCTGATCAGAACATTGTGGCGCGGTTGGTACCAGAAGTCATATCCGCTTGGGGGGGCTTCACACTCATTTTCCCAGTTCCCCTTCAGCTCATAGGTCTCTCCATCCAGCACAATAAATCCACCTGTGGCACCAAAGGGGATACATGACAAATCACATACTCCACTTCCAAACCAGTCAGTTTGTTCACGGAGTCATTACAGGGCAAAGTACCTTTCGCGTTGCCAGATGGATCTCCCATGTTGGCAATCAGAATGTCACCATTAGGCAGGCAGCGAGGGACATTGAGGTATCCCTTGTTGCACTTCCAGAAGACATCCACTGGCTCAATCATCTGAAGAAAGTGGACACACACACTTTAGTCTCCGACTGCTCAGCTCACTTCACACTGCCGGGCAGAGCCTTTGGCCCACAGAGACTTCTGAAAATCTCTGACGCTCACGGGAGCTTTCTTCCCAAGAATGCACACTGCCTTGGGCCTGCTGCTCCCCGGGGAGGAGCACAGAAGCCTCTGAGCTCCCCTCCGCACAGACAAGAGTGCAGCAGCACCTAACTCAGAACAGCTTGGCTGTCTCTGGTGTGACATGCAGTTCTTAGACTCTCTCTGAATGCAACAGGTACGCAGAAAGGAACACAACGATGATCAGAGCCTTCTCTGGTCTGAAAAGGAGAGAGCTGAGAGGGAAATGTGACCCAGCTCTCTGAAATCAGGGTGGAAGAGAAGAGGAGGAGAGAACCCTTCTTCCCTGGGTATCGTTCCAGAAGCAGCAGTTCCCAACTCCTTCCCAGAAACTTGTCTTTGAATCACCTCAGGCATACCTTACACAGCTTGGGAGCCCGGCACTGTGAACCCACATCCACCACGTAAATGCGGGAAGAAATCAAACAGGGAAGAATCAGCTTGGTCCTTTTCGTTGTGACACTGTCAAAGCAGGTGCAGCCAGTGCTCCACCCCGAGGCATGCAGCTCGTCTTTGAGGTTGGGCATGGGCAGGCGGTGGATCACCTAGGCAGTCAAGGCAGAGTTAGGGGTCACTCGGGGAGGCAGGGAGAAACGGGGACTTTAATGCAACCAGCACCTTGGAGGTGGTGACACCGCTCCCTCCACCAAAAGAGATCTGTGGAAAGGTTAAAGCTTAAATGTGACCGATCAATTCAAAGATGTACAGTAGGTGTAGATAACTTGTCTTTGCAGCCTTCAGAGACAGGTAAATGCCGATTCCCCACCCAGGATGACAGCAGGCAGGTCGTACAGTGCACAACAGAACACCTCTGACACTGCAGCACAACAGAAACACGCTGAACTCTGCAAACGTGCTGGATACCCTACACCTCCTGGCTCCCTAGAGACCATGTTCCATGCAGAGCGGCCACTGAGAGGGTGATTCGGAGCATGTGCTCGAAAGCTCACTAGCAGCACCAAGATGCTCTGGAAGTGAGTTGGGAAGTGAGTCAGAGCCGACTTGTCCCCAGGACACAGTGACAGATAAGATTCAATAGAGCCAGGCACAGAGATGGCAGAGAAAAAAGAGTAAATGTCACAGACCTGACAGCCAGCAGCTAGTCACCAGCCCAATAAAACCCATTGAGACACGTGTACCTGGCAATAATACGGAGACCTGGGGTTGAGATCGATGGTGGCCAGGAAGTCAGGTTGGTCGATGCATGTTTCCCTGTAGGTACAGGTCACGTAGGCGACCTCCTCTCTAGGAGCTGGGCGTACAGAAAGCTTGAGTTAAAACATGCCACAAACCAGCCGGAACGGAAAAGAAAAGCTGCAACAGACACTCAGATAGGACTGAACTTATTTTTCTGGATGCTATGCCCTTCCAGCAGGGGGGTGAACTGGATGATCATTGAAGGTGCCTTCCCTTCCCTTCCATTCCATTGCATTCCATTATATTGCGTTGCATTGCATTGCGTTGCGTTGCATTGCATTGCATTGCATTGCATTGCATCCCATCCCATCCCATCCCATCCCACTCCATTCCATTCCATTCTTTTTTCTTTTCTGTTCTTTTCTATTTCCATTTCTATTCTGTCTTTTCCTGTCCTGTCCTATTGCTCCTTGCTCAGAAGTGTCCAACCCTGGTTCCATTACTGACCCCGAGGGAAGAGGATAACAAAAGTCGACCTCCACATCGTTACAGTTTTCACCCTTTGGGGGCAGGGACTCAGCACACACGGTTAATTAATGATGGTCTCTACAGGGAGCTCTTTCCCAAATACCCTCATTCCAGAAGACGCTCAGGAGGACTTGCCTTTCACAACATCCGGGCAGGTGGGGTAGTCATAGCACTGACCTCTGCATCTCTCTGATTTGAGAAGAGAAGAACAAAATGAGAAATGTCCACGTCCTTAAAAGGTGCCAATTCAGAAGACTCTAAATGGGGACCCAGGAGAGGAACCCTCCCTGAAGCGCCACCGGGGATATCAGGGATCAAACCACTGCTCGTTCCCTTCTGCATCCTCTGAGCCCCGCACTGATCCCCTCCCCATCAGCAGCGAGGGACAGAGAGTGTCCACCCAGCACACGTCAGTATTGAAGGTCTGCTCTGACGATTCCCGGCAGAGGGGAGGCTCCCCTCACTGCGGACGATGCAGCCACGTGGAAGGAGCTTCTCCAGCCACAAAGACCCCCTGGGAGCACATTGGCAGTAGGACAAAAGAAACCTTTGGTACCAGTGGGACAAAACACCAAACTTCAGTCCCACCTCTGCCCTCCCTGCAGCGCGGCAGAGGAACAAACCCACCAGGCCCCAGGTGGGACTCGGTTCCAAGGCGGGATGTCTGCAGCCTCCGGGCAGGGGCTGGAGCCAGACCCAGGATGGGGCTACGAGCCCGGAGCTGCTGTGGGCAGCGGGGAGGCTGCAGAGCATCTCTTACCCATGCTGAAGGCTTCTGGTTCCCTCTCCTCAAGAGCAGCGGTGCTGGAACTGGAGGTGCAGCTTGCTGTCTGCCTCGCTGGAGTGGGTTGTGTTGTGCCAGGGGTGCTCCGAGGGGGCCTTATATACCCGGCAAATGGGTGGGGGGAGAAAGCAAGCTGCCAAGGGAGGAGCCATCGCTCCCAAGCGCTTGGGAGGTGCCAGACCAGCGCTGTGGCTTGTTTCCGCCTTGCTAACTGCCAATCTAGAGGAAAAATCTGCTGGTCCATGCAGGTCTTTTCCTCAAACACAGCACCCCTATCTGATCCCGGGGCTCTGCTGATGTCCAATGGACTTCTTCACGCTCTGGAGGCCTCCATGTCCCGGCCGAGACTCAAGCTAATTAAAGCCATCCCCCATACCCAGGTTCCTGCCATACAAATGTGCAGTGGCTGCAAATTCCACAGGAGGGATGAGAAGTCCAGCTAGATAATCGGCCCCACCTGCAGCCTCCTGGAAATTACAAGCTTTGAACAGACAGAGGCCACCAAAGGCACCTCTCAAATCTCGACCCTGACCCTGACCCTGACGGAAGGCACGTCTCTGTCCGGGGGCTCAGCTGAAGGCACGGGATCCCTGCCGTCAGCTCACAAAGCCAGGCCCGGAGGTGCCCCGACCCGTGAAGACCTTCTGAGCTCCTACGCACTGTGAACTGGGACTCAGTGCTCAGAGGACGGAGGGGGCTCCAACAGTACTGCTGTCAGAAGGGACTCGAGTGACTGCTGACATCTCCCAAACAGATCAAAAAGACATCAGGCTACAAACGGGCACCTCAGGAAATACCATCTGTGCCCTTCTTGAGGCAGCACCTACAAAGTCAAGACATGCCTGCTGCCTCTCAGGTTTGCATCTCCATACGGGAAGGTCAGTCCGGCTGTGGAAAATGGGGGCCTTTAGGATTCGGGGCAACTCAGCACCGCTACTGCCTGAGCAGCAGCCACGTACTCCCTCCACCAGTCTGGTCTATGAACACCCAGAGCCCCATGGCAGGCACTAACACCACAAAGTACCTGGCACCGGTGTAGCTGAATTACATGCAAACTAGTCTAAGTGTCACAAAACACCCATGGGAACAGCACGGATCTCTGTTAAAGGGAATGAGGTGTTGGATAGAAGGATTTTGGAAGAAGGGTCCCCTCCTGAGATGACCATGAGCCTGGCTGCCACCAGCTGCCCAACTAAAGCAGGAAGAAAACACCAAGCCCCATGGAACGTGAACGAGTATCATATCTTGTGGAAGAGCTCCCCAATCAGTGGGCAAATTACATGGGATAAGTAATTGCTCCATGTAGGAATGCACAAACATCTGACAGTGCTATTAAAGAAGCCCTCGGGAGATCTGTATCAGAAGAGAGGACAGCTTAGCCCATCTCACTGGGGCTGTAATTAATGGCTCTCTGGTTCCAGCACTTTAAACATGCGACAGGCAGACGCGGGAGCAGACAAGCACTTGGTCTTTTCTGTAAGCAAGGAGCATCAAACTGCTGCAACTGGAAGAACTCGTGATTTGTTTAGCAGAAATCATCTCGGCAGCTTCAGTGCAAGGGGCAAAGGCAGCCAGGAGAGGGATCATGGCCTACCACGGCCGGACTCCTCCATTGCACCAGTCGATGTACGATTATTACTGACATGCCATGTCCCAGGTATATCAAGGTTCTCCGTAAGGCAAGGAGAAGGTGTTAAAATAATATCACGGATGAAAGTTGAAAGCATGCAAAGAAATGGCTCAGAGCCTTATGTTACTGACTATGAAAGATGTTGAGATCCTGGGTAAGAATGACCACACAGAAAGGAATTCTATCATGTCAGTTCAGACATGTAATGGAGGCACTGTGGGGTGGCTTTTCCACAGCATTAGAGCAGCGCATTTAACGGAGCATGGTGTCCACCTCGGCCTGGAAGACGCCAACAGAGGAACCTTTCCTGGATGTCAGAGAAACTAGGAAACAGGAGGAGGAAAGGATGCAAAGGAAGACGGAAGAAAGAGGCATCAAAGAGCTATGCTGCACACGGAGTAGTTCAGCTGCATCTGGCCAAACTGGATTAAGGCACAGGGCTCCGCATTGGACTTCAGGGGGTACGTGTAACACCAAGTTTAACGTGTACAGGATGTCACCACCTCCAAGGGGAGCACGACTCAAACTGCATATCCACACTGGACAAAACAAAGACTGACAGGTCAATGCCACAAGACCCAGAGTGACGAAAATTGGCTCTCTCTCCACTCTCACAGCTACATGAACGCGAAACACTTCTACTTCAGCTCTGTGAAGCGAAGGATGCAGCAGTGCCTCCAAGGGCTGTGCGCTGCTTTCTAAGCTTAGCAGAATATCGCTAGATTTCTCCTTCTGGATTAAGAAGAGTCGCAGCCCTTTTACAGGAATTCTCAAAGGAGTTTACTTTATAGACACGTGCTTCTGAACAGGGCTTGCAGCACTGCTTTTGCAGGAGTTTGCACATCCCAGCCTCCTAACAGCAAACCGACTGTGGAGAGACGTGGAAATAGTTGGTACAACCTTTGTGTAAGAGCACAGAGATTTCAGCATTGCTTGCCTGGGACAGCTTTCAGCCTGGGACTGCCTCTTGCAGCGCCTGCAGCCTGTCAACAGTCTGGTTCATCACACTGCAAGTAACACACGTTCACAAGAGACGTGAGTTTGGGGCCACACTTGCGCAAGTGGAAGCAAAGAATCAGTCTCCATCTCCAGTTCTCAAAGGCAAACCCTTTCACGTCTCCTGAGGGCAGCAAGCTTGTCTGGGGGGCACGAAGAGGTGCTGGTGTTGGGAACCAACTCGGCATCCGATCATCAGATTTTGGCAGATTTCAAAAGCTCACACCTCAAGAAGCAGAAGGAAGCCCTCAGTGCAGGAGCAGCTCCGGAGCCCGAGCTAGCTGTCCTCTGCAGAGCAGCTCAAAACAGCCTTTGCCTCTTCCCTGCTTGACTGCATAGCGCTCACATTGCTCTCCCACGCCGCGCCGAGCTGGGCACAACCGTCCACCTTTCTCCAGTCAAAACCAAACGGGAGGTTCAGCGCTGTACCCGACTCGCTGCCATCCTTTGCTGGGTGGGCACGAAGCGCACCCAGGCCCAAGGATGCACGAGCAGCTCCTGCTCCGTCAGAGGCAATGTCAGGTGCTCGGCTGATGCCTCTCTGACTGCTCCTGCTGTTACACTGTGCATGTCTCACTGCACCTTCTTCTTGCACCTACACACCTGCTAATTAAAAACTTCATTAGTCTTCCCCTCATTAACCAAGTTTGCTGGTCATCCTCTTTGGCTTTCCTTGGTGACGTCTTTGGCATCCCTCACAAACCCAAGCTGTGGGGCGTAGAGTTTTCTAATTAAAACTGATAGTAGGAAGGATAAGAGCAGGCTCGGCAACACCAACAAGCGCGCAAGCGATGCTCAGCGGAGAACACAATCAGCATGGTCTGCTCCCGGCCCCAGGAAAGCTCCCTGCGGCAGGCAGGGGTGGGAAGCCGTGACATGGAAAGGCCATCAGGGGCTTCACTGGACAGCCCACAAGGAGGTGGCAGCTACTCCCCTCCTCCCGGCCACCTCTGCCAACCCCGATAGGGACGAACATGCTGTAATTGTGATAATGGGCAAGACTTGGTGATGCAACCTGCTGCAGACTGGCACAGCACACTAAACGCGCTGGGAGAAGACCTTGCTTCACCGAGAACACTGCGTCTGCTCTAAACACCCAGGCCAGAACGCCCCGGCTACGGGAGCAGTCTCCAACCTTCCCCCAGTTCTCCAGGGGGACGTTCGCTGCTTCCCACCTCACCCTGCCATTTAACCCTGGAGGTGCCCCGGGGTGTCTAAGTGTGGCTCCTCCT
The DNA here is from genome assembly GCA_017639485.1 of Pluvialis apricaria. NCBI lineage: Eukaryota > Metazoa > Chordata > Aves > Charadriiformes > Charadriidae > Pluvialis > Pluvialis apricaria. The sequence continues at coordinate 2,950,371 of CM030033.1, forward strand.
CTTGCATTCTTCAGTCCCCCTCTCCTACACTTTTGTCCTGCCCTCCGTACGCTCTTCACAGCCTTCTGCCACGTTCAAACAGGGCAGCGAGGCACTAAGCACCACGAGAGTTTGGAAAGGCTGTAGTCAGTGCCAGTGTCCTGGCAAAAAATGCCAGCAGAGGTACGTTGTCCTTGAGCCTCCCAGGCTGCACATCTCCCAAGGGTTTCACTCTGTTCCAGTTCATTCCCCTCTTCAGGAGCAGAAGGAAAACCACACCATCCAATGCTTGTGTCAAAACAGGCACAATTTATCACCTCAGACAGCAGGAGCAGGGTTTGAAGGTTAATTTACAAGCTGTCGATGTGGTATGGGAAGCTTAACAAAGTTTGCTGTTAACTTCTTCAAGATGTGGCTTAGGGAGTGCTGGATGGGAGCCCCCCAGCTCTGCACGTCAGTGTTTACTGCCTAGCAAGCCTGACCTGCAGGGAGTCTGATTGTAAGCAGCTGCCAGTCGGTTTTGATGACGTTCTGAAGCAGAGCTTTGCTGACAAATTTAAATTCATGGAGTGAGCCCCAATTCCTATTTGTCATTCCTACCTGCACTGCTGTGGGGCCTGGCATTTCCTCAACAGGAGCCATTGCCAACGCGCCTGTGAAGGGGGGGCCCAGCTCTCCCATCAGCAGTGACCGTGAAACAGAGAGGAAAATGGGGATGTTTTTTTGAAGCTGGCAGAGGGATACATGCGCTCACTAGAAACCTTCTGGTGGGTTAGGAAAAATGTATGGCAACTAAGAAATGTGAAACTGCACTGCTGATAGAAAGGAAGGTGACGAGGGGAGGTCACCTCACTGGGACCTGTCTGTTAGGCGCAGATATAGACCAATGGAGGAACGGTTCTTTTTCAATCATTGGAGTAAGACGCAGCTTCTACAATACACACTAAACCGTGGTGATTCAACTTCTGAACAAAGTCTCTGCTGAAAAAAGTGACTTACATTTGAGAACAGAGAAAGGAATCTGGGCTCTTCCTTGCATTGCTACACCTTGACATCAGACATGCAGTCTCCAGGAGAGAAGCTGCTATCATGAGCATGCAAAGCTGGCTGAGTTCCTTCCAAAGTCCACCAACCTCCTCTGAAAAAGAACCAGAAAGTTGGTATTGTGAACAAAGGAACTGTATCCTAATATAAGCGTCTCCCAGATTTTACTACTCTTTCTGTATCTAAGCCAAGATCTCCTTTTTAATGACCTGCATTTTAAGTGACTACTGATGAGTCCCAGTTCCATATTTGCCTACACAAGCGTGGAGGGGTAATCCAAAACTCCTCTTCCTTGTATCTTGTTCTAAAAGCTGCAGATCCCGTCTCCTTCCCAAGGGCATGTTACCTCATGCACAGTGTACACAGCTTGAGAGCTCAGAAGTTCATTCTCCTACCCACCACACAAAATCAGGAAAAAATTAAACTCAGAAGAATCAGCTTGTTCCTTTTCCTTGATGACACATCCACAAAACATATGATGCCTCCATTCCACCCGAAAGTGGTGACACTCATCTTTCAGGTTGGGCACGGACAGGCGGTGGATTGCACAGCCAGTCAAAGGCAGAATTATTTCACTCTGAGAGCCAGAAAAGGGGACCCTAATGCAAACTGTCGCTTAAGCCTTGCTGCGGTGGGACGGCCTCTAGGGATGGAGTGAGGGTAACGCTGTGCTTGCTGCTTCTGTTTGGCAGCACATCTCCAACAGAGACATGTGGAGAGCTCAAAGCTCATGTCCTACATTCTTTCAGGAACTGGATCACACACCCCATGCCAATGAAGACCTTAACAGAAGCTATCTAAATAAATAAGAGAGCTGGAAATGTTCCTTTTGAAGCCGGAGGTAGGATGCTTCCAGTGCCCTCAACACTGGATTCAAAAGTTCACAATGCTTTGAAGCATTTTAGGCAAACAGCCCTCAGGACAGAATAAACCAGAGGATAATTTTTCTGGGTGCCACTCATCTGACCTATTTGAAAAGGCCAGCTTGAACGACTTGGAACATACTCCCCGGACACTATTTTCCCTCTCCACAGGCATAAAGGCAAAGCCGGCGTCTCCCAGTCTAAGGATGGGCCAGACAGATCCTGCCACAGATGCATGGGTTTATAGAATACTCTTTGTAAGAGCAGACTAATCCGTTCAAAGAGACATGCTTTGAGAAGATAAACGGGATTTGCAGCCTCATAAAGGAGATGAAATCTGATTTCCCATCTATGATGAGAAGGGGTGGTTAGTAGAGTGCACAGCACAACAGCTCGGGTGCTACAGGGCACGCTGCACTCTGCCAAAGCTGCTGGATGCCCTACGTGACTGAGCCATCAGGCTTCATGGACCAGGCTGAGGAGACACTGTGCCCAACCAAAGCCACAGAGAAGCTGTAGGCGCAGGAGAACACAGAGCAAAACCGGCTGAGCTCACCTCCTGCCGGGGCAGAGGGGAGAGCAGAAAGGGAGAAGCACGGTGGGGTTCCTGGTGGACAATCCCCCCGCCAGCGGCGGATCCCCAGTGGAGCAGCGAGAAGTCGATGGCAGGTGGCACAGCTCACGGCACATAGGTGGTGGCAAGACACAAACGGCTTCTGGGGCAGCAGAGCAGAAGAGTCCACCGAAGGCCCATGGGACAGAACGACAGAGTGCTCAAACCTTGGGCACGGGCGGTACTGCAAGCAGCCTGGAGGGCAGAGCCACATTTAAGACAAAAGGCAAACCTTGTTAAAGGCAGGCAGACTATGCAAAGGGAACAACTCTGCATCTCCTGATCCCTTCACTCAGCAGAGACAAACCCCGTGTCACAGGGCTGCTGGACGCACCCCTGCAACACACAGTGCCCTTCAAAAAACATCTCTTCGAAAGACATTCCCCTGCACAGGCTGCAAGGTTTGCTGGAGGGAACATCAGCATCGCACACCTACACTTCTCCCTCACGGCACCTCTCTGCCTTTCTTCCACTACGATTCCCGCCGCCCCCTCCCCTCCAAACGAGCCGCGTGCTGTCGGAGCAGAGTCACAGAGGAGGGGGCACAAAGGTCTGGCCAGAAGCACGGCAGCAGTGGGATCACCCCTCCCCGCTACAGCCCACAGCTACCACCGGCCAAGCCCCTCCGAAAGCCACATCCTTAGGTTGTCATTTCAGACACCACGTAATGAGGAGCGGCTTCACGCCGCCGCTGAAGGGCCCCGCCATGTGCAGCCACAGGCAGGTGGAGGGTGAGTCACTTTTTTGGCAGCGCAGTTTTCCGCCGGATCAGCCACTTCAACCGACTCCTCCCACAACCGCACAATCGCTCCATCTGACACCAGAGGGGTGGCAGCACCACGCAGCTGGGGCGGACGGACGGACGAGCAGGACCTGCTTTTTCTCCTCTCCCCTGCCTCTGCCTAAAGACAGGCGTTAGCAGCGTTCCTCAACAGTCCCCGCTGCATACCAGACTCCTCGCTTGTAACGAATGGAATCAAGACTGGCTGACCTTCCTCCATGGATGGAGATGGAAATGCAAACCAGAATACATACGCTGAGCAGCGTACCTCAACATTTCGGGTTCCACTCCAAGGATTCGTTTACACTTCCCCGTATAAGTTTCTGGTCAGTCTCTATTCATCCTACTGTGAATGCGAAAGCAGAATATGTATCAGTGGTGCGTTCGTCTGTTACAGAAGAGAATATTTTTATCTATGGTAAACCAACCCTTTTCCATCCTCTGCAATATCCATGATTCCTCTGCAAAATACTTTAAGAAACAGCCACAAAGTTACATTTGCATCTTCATCTGCCTGGCAACATCCCTAAAAGAAATAAACTGGTCACATTCACACTCAGTGCAAGTCCCTCATATTCAGTGCAGCTTCCTAACACTGAAATGCGCAAATGTCATAAAAACACAGCAAAAAGCATTCCAGAGGGTTAGGCGTTCTCAATATTAATCTGCTGCAGCCTGTGGAGTAGAGGCGAGGAGATCAAATGTGTGGCTCTTCTGCTGGTAAGAGCTGAACATAGACTGGGATTATTTCTTGCCTGCGCTGCTACCTGCAGGGGGAGGGAAAACTGAAGGTTCATCCAAAAAGAAGACCCAGGGCAGAATGGAGCACTCACAATAACTGCACCATCAACAGAATTAGTTTCCAGTCCTGCATCTGCAAGTCTCAGCTCAACCTGGTGGATCAACGAGTAGAGCAGCGTGGGGATGCCCTCAGCTACTCATGAAACACCATCCTCCCTCGGGCTTGTGCCCCAGAAAAAAAGGACTTTTGAGGAGCTGTTGGAAGCTGGGAAGGACTTGACGGGTGCTGGCACCGGGGGAAGCATTTCTGCCAAATAACCACTAGAGGGAAGAGAAGCAGCACCCAACCTCAGCCACCCCAACCCACCACCACCCCACCCATGGCACATTCACACCACTGCAGACGCACCTCGTTCCACATTCCTCAGGACAACCCACGCATGAGCATGAGGAAGGGCCCACGCTCCCTCAACCATGGAAACAGGAGCCAAAGACCTGGGAACCGGCCTTGGAGGGGATGAAAGGGTATGCACGTACCAGCAGAAGGAGGTCCAACATCCAGCGGACGTGGGCAGAGCAGGGCCTGACGGTGGGAGGAGGAGCGGGGTCGCCTCCGCTGTGTTGCCTGTTGGTCTCCATGGCCCGGCTGCAGCTCAAAGCGTGGGCTGAGTCCTCGCCCTGCGTGCGACCACCTGCAAGTCAGAGAGGGTGGTCAGTCGGTAGCGTGAGGGACAGCAGCCTCTCCGATCAACGCCATGGACACGGCCGTCTGCACCGCAGGCTGGCACGCGATGTCTGCTGACCAGAGTCTCCCTCCAGCCAGCGCAGATGAGGCGGCACCTCTACCGAGGTACGTGCTTCGCAGGGTCTGAAGGTAGGTAAGATAAGGCTCATTGCAAAGCCACCGCAACAGCAGGGACGTCCCCTGAGAAGGCACTCAAACAAGGCAGCTCTGGAGGATCAGAACAGGGTGTCACAGTCAAGCGATCGTGATGCCGAACAGCAGCACCCCAGGGTGCGCAGGAGAGCTGGAGCAGTATGTTTGGCCATGAGAAGTGTGAAGGAATTAAGGAAGTTGTATTCTTCCAAGGTAAACACATAAAAGGTAAAAACTTAGAAGGATCCTCTTTATATTCTAATTTTTGCAACCTCCAAACTAATTGTGGTTTTGGCTGCAAATTGTACCCTTGCGAAGATGCTCGAGGCAAATGGGACTAATGGGAAGAGGCGTGGGTGTGCAGCAGGGCTCTGGAGGCCAGCAGTTGCTGTCCTGCGCAGCAAACAGGCTCCCATCGTGCCAGTGGGATTTGGCATCCCACACAGCACGTGATAAGCAGGGGGATGACCTACAACTCCAGCGGCTACATCTTGCTTGTGTGAAGAACTCAGCGCAAAAGAGGAGAGTCTACTGAGAATTTTGAAGGGATTGAGGTCATTTTGCCAACATATAAAGTGCGTGGAGAGTACTGTGGGTGAAAACCCCAACTTTTCTCTGCCTCAACTCTGCCAAGAGGATGCTGTCCGTGTGAACTGGGCCACCCCTGTTCCCCCCAGCAGCAGGTCAGCCACTCAGCAAACACAAGGGACTGCACTGGAGAGTCTACTGACTGTGTTCTTCCAATCCTTCACATATCTTAAAGTCAGCCCTACTAAAAACAAAGGCTTGGTTTGGGTGATGACAACACTACGTTGCTTTGACAAGGTACACTCGTTTGGGGCAGAAAAGGAACAAATGGCTGCTGAGTTTCCCTATAAAACATGTGCCTGCAAGAATGCACAAACAAAAGAACAAGCAACGACAATTTCTACCAGAAATTTACAGGAAGACTAACAGGCACTCTTGCATAATCAGTGTTCTGCCTTAGGAATTTCCAAAACCCTGATCTTATCATTAACCACTGCTGACATTTGTTTTCCCCTGAAATACATCTGAAAGGTTTCAATGAAATAAGGCGAGTGAAGATCCAACTGATGCAAAGAACAATTTTATTCGTGTTTAAAGCAGAACACAAAAGCAAAACCAGTGTCAGGAGACAGGCACCTCTTTTCAAAACAAAGCACTTAATATTGCTTCAGCTGTGACACACACAAGCGCGTGTCAAGGGAGCCAAGAGGGCTCTCGTGCCAGGGGAAGACTATCCAGCCAGCGCAGACGAGGCGGCACCTCTACCAGTGTACGTGCTTTGCAGGGTCCCTCATCAGCAGGGACATCCCCCAAGAAGGCCCTCAACCACGGCAGTGCTGGAGGATCAGGATGGGGTGCCACACTCAAGCAGCACCCAGGGGTGCCCCTCACCTCCTGAAACTCAAGACCTTGTCCAGTGTCATCCTCTCTAGTCAGTGAGAAGAGGCTCCCCAGGGGTCGGTTTCTCCCAGACCTCTCGGACACCTCAGTGAAGCTATGGAACTCTTCTCCAGAAGGGATTGTTTATCTCCTGGGACCATTAAGGGTGCGCAGGATCGCTGTAGCAATACGTTTGGCCATGAGAAGTGTGAAGGAAGAAAGTGAAGATCTTTTCTTTCAGAGTAAATATGTAAATTGGTAAAATTTATAATGATTCACATTATATCCACATTTTGGCATATATAACCCACCTTTGGGTTTCAGGAAGACTAACAGGCGCTCCTGACCAACCAGTGTTTCTGTCGTAGGGATGTCTAAAACCCTGACCTAATCATTAACCACTGCTGAAAACAACATAGAAAGGCTTCAGGGAAATAAAACACATGAAGATGCAGCTGATGCGATGAACAATTTTATTCGTGTTTAAAGCAGAACACAAAAGCAAAACCAGTGTCAGGAGACAGGCACCTCTTTTCAAAATAAAGCACTTAATATTGCTTCAGCCATGACACACACGGACCCAAGCGCGTGTCAAGGGAGCCAAGAGGGCTCTCGTGCCAGGGGAAGACTATCCAGGAACGACCTGGCTGAAGAACAGCAACTCAGACGAACTGGGCACTTCACTTGCTGCCGAAAGGCACTGTGCGTACTGCACATCCTACATCCGAGCAATCTCCCCGGGCTCTGCCCCGTGCATCACGCCCAGGGATTGCTCTGCACTGAAAACAACACTGAAAACGTGCCGTATCTTTGTCCACTGGTGTGCCTGAACCAAACCCTCGCAACAAGGCAGAGCTTCCGCAGCCCACGTTAGCAGCAATCTAGACTCCAGCAATGAATGGGGACCCCCAGACCCAGTTACCCTACGCTCTTTTTTAATGGCTGCGCTACAGAAGAGAGAGAAGAAGGGGGTCTGTCACGCAGCGCCTAGGCCAAGATATCGGAGGTGGAATCCCCACAAGGGAAGCGGATGTCATGGGCAAGGCAAGGCCCATTGGGTTCCTTTCCAAAGTCCACCAGGAAGTTCTTGTTCACGGTCAGGCCTCCCTTCTCAGTGTCCACATCGATCTGCAGCATGACAGAGCCTTCCCTGCGAGGGGACAAGAGCGCAGCCATTACAGACAAGCAAACCACGGTCCTGTTCAAGAGATCCTGCTCCTTCACCTCCGGTTCCGTACGAAGGAAGAGGTTTTCTCCTTAACACCTTGCTCTACAGGGACAAGGGAGCGGAGGCCAAGTTTCCGTAGTGGCATACGCCAGTGCTCACAGTTTTTTCCTGCACTCTCAATGGCTGTGAGCAAACCGCTAGGCACGGTGTGACAGGCAGGCTGGAGCTTGCCTTTGTGTTGGAGGTCATCATCTGCTTGGCTAAATCAGAACATCTCTGGTGGATACACTGGGAGATGCGGTAGCAGAGACGTGCCCAGCCAGAGACGCTTGTGAGTCAAATTCAGGTGAAATTCAACATGAGGAAGCTGCGGGGATGATGTTAAGAAAACCTGTCCCCCTGCAATCACAAACGTGCCCCTGTAGCCCCCCCAGTGCGGTGCCTTTCCCATCTCTTGCAGAGAAACCATGCAAGAGAGACTCCTCTCCTCCCACGTGGTCCTTACCTGACCATGTTCGGGTAGAACTGCTTGTCCCACGTGCTGTAGAAGGAGTTGGTGACGTACAGCCTCTTGCCATCCAGGCTGAGCTGCAGTGTGCTAGGGCCGCCGTACACTCTCCTGCACTGGAGGCACAACAGACAGCAGGGGTGTCACTGACCTCTCCCTCTCAGCAGCCAGGCACAAGCAGGGGAGCAGAGCAGCGCGGAGCGGAGCGGCTGCGTCCCCTCCCGACACAGGCCAGCCACCAGACGCTGCCGACACACGGGCACCTGAGCGGAGACCTTCCCCAGAAACTCTGGGCAGAGAATTAGCGGAGCGGAGCCAAACTCCAAAGGACACCGGAGGGCAAAGAGGCCGCAGAACTCACCTTGATCACCAAGGGCTCCGGCTGGCACTTCAGCTCTTCGTCTCTGCACACTGTCACGGGTCCGCCTCTCAGGATACTGCCGCCCACAAACACCTGCAAGCCAGGCAGTGGGAGACGTGTTGCTTTGTCATCCAGCCACCACCAGATCCTGCTAAGGATCCCAGCAGCGCCAGCCCGTCTGCTCCTGCCTTACCTGTCCCACCAGCCTGGGCTTGCAGTTCTTGGAGAGCTCATACTGGCGGATGTCTCCGTGCAGCCAGTTGCTGATATACATGTACCTGTCATCCATTGAGATGACGAGGTCGACGGTGAAGGCTAGGGCACAGAAACCAAGAGCTCTACAGAAGGCAGCATCAACACAAAACGTGCCTCGCACCCAGCCCCAGCCCGCACCTCTCCCGGCCATTCTGCATGCTGGGGGGGTGCACAGCCCCTCAGCCCCTCTGAAAAGCCTTCCAGCATGTTTACACAGTAAGGCTTTGAGGGTCAGCCAGTGGGCTCTGCCAGGCTGCACAACAAAACGCTCCAGGAGGAAAACATCAAGGCCACCTCAGGGCACACAAACCTGGCATCTTGGGCATAATCCAATCCCGCACATCCTTGGGCGGTATCCGAATCACCTCTTCCACTGCCCAGTTGTCTCTCTGCACAACAAACACAGGCACCGCACCATGAGCGTTCCTGCCTGCTCAGGCAAGAGCGCTGCCCCGCACTCACACACTTGCACAGCCAGGCAAAGCTGCGCGACGAAGGTCACCCCCGCCCCCAGCTGCTACGAGCAGACACAATTAGGACAGCATCCTCCCAAAAATACTTGCCTCGCACTTGTAGAAGCGGTAGATGACGCCACTCAGGGCACAGCTGACGTATCCCTCGGCAGCATCGGGGTTGTGGAGGAATTTAACACTCAGGGGCAGAGAGTCCTCCCCCAGGTCAAAGCACTGCGTCAGGGTGCGGCAGGACAAGTTCCACACGTTCAGGCGGCGCCCATAGATCCCTGAGGAGAAGGAAGACCAAGTCAGAAGAGGGGGAACTACCCACGGACACTAATCCCTCCCCAAAATGCTCACAGACAGGACAGCCATGGCAGCGACCACCCAGAAGTAGCAGAGGAACTGCAGTGATTGAGGGAGGAACGGGAGAAGGCAGGGACCAGCCTGTCTTAACGACAGACGCTGCACGTCCTGTAGCAGCGCCTGTAGAACGGGCCGTTCGGGGAGAAATCTGCCTGGCCCCTCTCCCTGACCCCTCAACACCCTCCCATCACCTCGGCGAGTTCTGGCTCAGCACTCGCATCCGTGTTCCCTCACCTTTCTTCAAGTCGTTGGGGCAAAATCCACGTCCTGCACGTTTTGGGACTACTCCGGCAGAGCTGATCAGAACATTGTGGCGCGGTTGGTACCAGAAGTCATATCCGCTTGGGGGGGCCTCACACTCATTTTCCCAGTTCCCCTTCAGCTCATAGGTCTCTCCATCCAGCACAATAAATCCACCTGTGGCACCAAAGGGGATACATGACAAATCACATACTCCACTTCCAAACCAGTCAGTTTGTTCACGGAGTCATTACAGGGCAAAGTACCTTTCGCGTTGCCAGATGGATCTCCCGTGTTGGCAATCAGAATGTCACCATTAGGCAGGCAGCGAGGGACATTGAGGTATCCCTTGTTGCACTTCCAGAAGACATCCACTGGCTCAATCATCTGAAGAAAGTGGACACACACACACTTTAGTCTCCGACTGCTCAGCTCACTTCACACTGCCGGGCAGAGCCTTTGGCCCACAGAGACTTCTGAAAATCTCTGACGCTCACGGGAGCTTTCTTCCCAAGAATGCACACTGCCTTGGGCCTGCTGCTCCCCGGGGAGGAGCACAGAAGCCTCTGAGCTCCCCTCCGCACAGACAAGAGCGCAGCAGCACCTAACTCAGAACAGCTTGGCTGTCTCTGGTGTGACATGCAGTTCTTAGACTCTCTCTGAACGCAACAGGTACGCAGAAAGGAACACAACGATGATCAGAGCCTTCTCTGGTCTGAAAAGGAGAGAGCTGAGAGGGAAATGTGACCCAGCTCTCTGAAATCAGGGTGGAAGAGAAGAGGAGGAGAGAACCCTTCTTCCCTGGGTATCGTTCCAGAAGCAGCAGTTCCCAACTCCTTCCCAGAAACTTGTCTTTGAATCACCTCAGGCATACCTTACACAGCTTGGGAGCCCGGCACTGTGAACCCACATCCACCACGTAAATGCGGGAAGAAATCAAACAGGGAAGAATCAGCTTGGTCCTTTTCGTTGTGACACTGTCAAAGCAGGTGCAGCCAGTGCTCCACCCCGAGGCATGCAGCTCGTCTTTGAGGTTGGGCATGGGCAGGCGGTGGATCACCTAGGCAGTCAAGGCAGAGTTAGGGGTCACTCGGGGAGGCAGGGAGAAACGGGGACCCTGATGCTGGCAGATACTCCCATCTTTGTAGCCTCCATTTAACTGTAGCTGGGACTGCCTCTAGAGTGAGGGAGGAGACCGCTGCTCCTTGCACTGGCCACAGCTCTTTGCTAGGGTACTGTGTGCAGCTGAGAAATGTGGAGGTTCTTTCAAGAATTCCTCACCCCATGACACTAAGACTCAGAAAATCATATATATGAAGAAAATATGATTATCGTTTCCATGAAACTGATGCATTGCTCTGCAAACTCCTAAGACTGGACTTCAGAATCTGTTAAAAACTTTCAGAAGCCTATATTGGCTTTAAAGTGCATTTTCTTCTAAGCTCTTGTAGCAATGGACTAATATAGCGAACATATATACACCCTTGATGTAGATAACCTGTCTTTGCAGCCTTCAGAGACAGGTAAATGCCGATTCCCCACCCAGGATGACAGCAGGCAGGTCGTACAGTGCACAACAGAACACCTCTGACACTGCAGCACAACAGAAACACGCTGAACTCTGCAAACGTGCTGGATACCCTACACCTCCTGGCTCCCGAGAGACCATGTTCCATGCAGAGCGGCCACTGAGAGGGTGATTCGGAGCATGTGCTCGAAAGCTCACTAGCAGCACCGAGATGCTCTGGAAGTGAGTTGGGAAGTGAGTCAGAGCCGACTTGTCCCCAGGACACAGTGACAGATAAGATTCAATAGAGCCAGGCACAGAGATGGCAGCAGAAAGTGAGAAGGAAGGTGAGATTCCAGGCAGACAACATCCCTATCTCACACATAACACCAGTGGAGAAGCAAGAAGTAGAATTGCCGTGGCAAAACTCACAAGAAGTTTCCCAGAAAGGTCTTGGCAGGACATGAACAGATAGGGGATAACTGTCAAGCCAGGGTGGATGAGACAGAAAGGTGCAGGAAGACAAGAAGGTGCAAGGCATGAACAGACAGCCTGCATGACAGAGTTGCTATCAAGCAATCTGATTTTCCCCAGCTAAAATGAGTAAATGTCCTGAACCTGGGGGCACCATGAAGCACAGAGCCAGCAGCTAGTCACCAGCCCAATAAAACCCATTGAGACACGGGTACCTGGCAATAATACGGAGACCTGGGGTTGAGATCGATGGTGGCCAGGAAGTCAGGTTGGTCGATGCATGTTTCCCTGTAGGTACAGGTCACATAGGCGACCTCCTCTCTAGGAGCTGGGCATACAGAAAGCTTGAGTTAAAACATGCCACAAACCAGCCGGAACGGAAACGAAAAGCTGCAACAGACACTCAGATAGGACTGAACTTATTTTTCTGGATGCTATGCCCTTCCAGCAGGGGGGTGAACTGAATGATTGTTGATGGTCCTTCCAGCTGGAAGTATTTTACTCTATTCTATTCCTATTCCCATTCCTATTCTGTCCTGTCCTATTCCTCCATGCTCACTGACAAGTGTCCAACCCTGGTTCCATTACTGACCCCAAGGGAAAAGGACAACAAAAGTCGACCTCCACATCGTTACAGTTTTCTCCCTTTGGGGCAGGGACTCAGCACACACGGTTAATTAATGTTTCCCAAATACCCCCGATCCAGAAGACGCTCAGAAGGACTTGCCTTTCACAACATCCGGGCAGGTGGGGTAGTCGTAGCACTGACCTCTGCATCTGTCTGATTTGAGAAGAGAAGAACAAAATGAGAAATGTCCACATCCCTAAAAGGTGCCTGTTCAGAAGACGCTGTCCCACCCAACGGACCTTCTCCCACCCCAGCTATAAACACAGACCCAGGAGAGGAACCCTCCCTGAAGCGCCACCGGGGATATCAGGGATCAAACCACTGCTCGTTCCCTTCTGCATCCTCTGAGCCCCGCACTGATCCCCTCCCCATCAGCAGCGAGGGACAGAGAGTGTCCACCCAGCACACGTCAGTATTGAAGGTCTGCTCTGACGATTCCCGGCAGAGGGGAGGGTCCCCTCAGCACGGACGCTGCAGCCACGTGGAAGGAGCTTCTCCAGCCACAAAGACCCCCTGGGAGCACATTGGCAGCAGGACAAAAGAAACCTTTGGTACCAGTGGGACAAAACGCCAAACTTCAGTCCCACCTCTGCCCTCCCTGCAGCGCGGCAGAGGAACAAACCCACCAGGCCCCAGGTGGGACTCGGTTCCAAGGCGGGATGTCTGCAGCCTCCGGGCAGGGGCTGGAGCCAGACCCAGGATGGGGCTACGAGCCCGGAGCTGCTGTGGGCAGCGGGGAGGCTGCAGAGCGTCTCTTACCCATGCTGAAGGCTTCTGGTTCCCTCTCCTCAAGAGCAGCGGTGCTGGAACTGGAGGTGCAGCTTGCTGTCTGCCTCGCTGGAGTGGGTTGTGTTGTGCCAGGGGTGCTCCGAGGGGGCCTTATATACCCGGCAAAGGGGTGGGGGGAGAAAGCAAGCTGCCACGGGAGGAGCCTTCGCACCCAAGCGCTTGGGAGGTGCCAGACCAGCGCTGTGGCTTGTTTCCGCCTTGCTAACTGCCAATCTAGAGGAAAAATCTGCTGGTCCATGCAGGTCTTTTCCTCAAACACAACCACCCCTATCTGATCCCGGGGCTCTGCTGATGTCCAATGGACTTCTTCACGCTCTGGAGGCCTCCATGTCCCGGCCGAGACTCAAGCTAATTAAAGCCATCCCCCATACCCAGGTTCCTGCCATACAAATGTGCAGTGGCTGCAAATTCCACAGGAGGGATGAGAAGTCCAGCTAGATAATCGGCCCCACCTGCAGCCTCCTGGAAATTACAAGCTTTGAACAGACGGAGGCCACCAAAGGCACCTCTCAAATCTCGACCCTGACGGAAGGCACGTCTCTGTCCGGGGGCTCAGCTGAAGGCACGGGATCCCTGCCGTCAGCTCACAAAGCCAGGCCTGGAGGTGCCCCGACCCGTGAAGACCTTCTGAGCTCCTACGCACTGTGAACTGGGACTCAGTGCTCAGAGGACGGAGGGGGCTCCAACAGTACTGCCGTCAGAAGGGACTCGAGTGACTGCCGACATCTCCCAAACAGATCAAAAAGACATCAGGCTACAAACGGGCGCCTCAGGAAATACCATCTGTGCCCTTCTTGAGGCAGCACCTACAAAGTCAAGACATGCCTGCTGCCTCTCAGGTTTGCATCTCCATACGGGAAGGTCAGTCCGGCTGTGGAAAATGGGGGCCTTTAGGATTTGGGGCAACTCAGCACCGCTACTGCCTGAGCAGCAGCCACGTACTCCCTCCACCAGTCTGGTCTATGAACACCCAGAGCCCCATGGCAGGCACTAACACCACAAAGTACCTGGCACCGGTGTAGCTGAATTACATGCAAACTAGTCTAAGTGTCACAAAACACCCACGGGAACAGCACAGATCTCTGTTAAAGGGAATGAGGTGTTGGATAGAAGGATTTTGGAAAGAAGGGTCACAGAATCACAGAATGGTCAGGGTTGGAAGGGACCTCTGGAGATCATCTCAGTCCCACCCCCTGCCACAGCAGGGACACCTACAGCAGTTGCACAGGACAGCGTCCAGGCGGGTTTTGAATGTCTCCAGTGAGGGAGAGTCCACAACCTCTCTGGGCAGCCTGTGCCAGTGCTCTGCCACCCTCAAAGGAAAGAAGTTCCTCCTCATGTTAAGATGGAACTTCCTGTGCTCAAGTTTGTGCCCGTTACCTCTAGTCCTGTCACTGGGCACCACTGAAAAAAGACTGTTCCCATCCCCCTGGTACCCTCCCCTTAAGTATTTATAAGCATTGATAAGAACCCCCCTGAGTCTTCTTTTCTCCAGACTAAAAAGACCCAAGGCCCTGAGCCTTTCCTCATAAGGAAGACGTTCCAATGCCCTCATCATCTTTGTAGCCCTTTGCTGGAATCTCTCCAGCAGTTCCCTGTCCTTCTTGACCTGGGGAGCCCAGAACTGCACACAGTGCTCCAGATGCGGCCTCCCCAGGGCAGAGCAGAGGGGGAGGATGACCTCCCTTGACCTGCTGGCCACACTCTGCTGGATGCCCCCCACGGTGCCATTGGCCGCCTTGGCCACCAGGGCACATTGCTGGCTCATGGTCACCCTGTTGGCCCCCAGGACTCCCAGGTCCCTTTCCACAGAGCTGCTCTCCAGGAGGTCAGCCCCCAACCTGTACTGATGCAGTACCCTACACTTGCCTTTGTTGAACTAAATCAGGTTTTTCTCTGCCCAACTCTCCAGCCTTGTCCAGGTCCCCTCCTGAGGTGACCATGAGCCTGGCTGCCACCAGCTGCCCAACTAAAGCAGGAAGAAAAAACCAAGCCCCATGGAACGTGAACGAGTATCATATCTTGTGGAAGAGCTCCTCAATCAGTGGGCAAATTACATGGGATAAGTAATTGCTCCATGTAGGAATGCACAAACATCTGACAGCGCCATTAAAGAAGCCCTCGGGAGATCTCTATCAGAAGAGATAGCCCATCTCACTGGGGCTGTAATTAATGGCTCTCTGGTTCCAGAACAGCACTTTAAACAATTGACGGGTGGACACAGAGGAGCACCTGGCACCAGTGCCCATATTTAAGAAATTTCTCAAATAATTAGTGCGCAACCCAGAGGCAGGTGGGCCCAACTTGCCAAATGCTTTGTTTTGGGCAGTAGAAAGGAAGAAATGTTTTTTTATGCAGGCTTGTTCTCACTCCTTCCACAAAGAGTGGAAATATCAGTTTCCAGGCTGGCAGGATTCCCAAACATGTGCTGCAGGACTCACGCTCCAGAGGATGCTGCCCACTGAAGGATACTCAGGCCTGACGGGAGGATGCAGCCGTAGCTCTGATCTGGCAAGGAGAACTACAAGTCCAGCAGCTGAAGACAGGCAAAAGGCAGAGTAGAATGCAGCACGCAGCAGCATGAGCTGAGCTGGAGGCTGTTGGGGAAATGAGGGGCTGGCTGGCATTTCCCTACGTAACAGAAGGAAGCCCTCAGTGCAGGAGCAGCTCCGGAGCCCGAGCTAGCTGTCCTCTGCAGAGCAGCTCAAAACAACCTTTGCCTCTTCTCTGCTTGACTGCATAGCGCTCACATTGCTCTCCCACGCCGTGCTGAGCTGGGCACAACCGTCCACCTTTCTCCAGTCAAAACCAAACGGGAGGTTCAGCGCTGTACCCGACTCGCTGCCATCCTTTGCTGGGTGGGCACGAAGCGCACCCAGGCCCAAGGATGCACGAGCAGCTCCTGCTCCGTCAGAGGCAATGTCAGGTGCTCGGCTGATGCCTCTCTGACTGCTCCTGCTGTCACACTCTGCATGTCTCACTGCACCTTCCTCTTGCACCTGCACACCTGCTAATTAAAAACTTCATTAGTCTTCCCCTCATCAACCAAGTTTGCTGGTCATCCTCTTTGGCTTTCCTTGGTGACGTCTTTGGCATCCCTCACAAACCCAAGCTGTGGGGCGTAGAGTTTTCTAATTAAAACTGATAGTAGGAAGGATAAGAGCAGGCTCGGCAACACCAACAAGCGCGCAAGCGATGCTCAGCGGAGAACACAATCAGCGTGGTCTGCTCCCGGCCCCAGGAAAGCTCCCTGCGGCAGGCAGGGGTGGGAAGCCGTGACATGGAAAGGCCATCAGGGGCTTCACTGGACAGCCCACAAGGAGGTGGCAGCTACTCCCCTCCTCCCGGCCACCTCTGCCAACCCCGATAGGGATGAACATGCTGTAATTGTGATAATGGGCAAGACTCGGTGATGCAACCTGCTGCAGACTGGCACAGCACACTAAACGCGCTGGGAGAAGACCTTGCTTCACCGAGAACACTGCGTCTGCTCTAAACACCCAGGCCAGAACGCCCCAGCTACGGGAGCAGTCTCCAACCTTCCCCCAGTTCTCCAGGGGGACGTTCGCTGCTTCCCACCTCACCCTGCCATTTAACCCTGGAGGTGCCCCGGGGTGTCTAAGTGTGGCTCCTCCTCTTGCATTCTTCAGTCCCCCTCTCCTACGCTTTTGTCCTGCCCTCCGTACGCTCTTCACAGCCTTCTGCCACATTCAAACAGGGCAGCGAGGCACTAAGCACCACGAGAGTTTGGAAAGGCTGTAGTCAGTGCCAGTGTCCTGGCAAAAAATGCCAGCAGAGGTACGTTGTCCTTGAGCCTCCCAGGCTGCTCATCTCCCAAGGGTTTCACTCTGTTCCAGTTCATTCCCCTCTTCAGGAGCAGAAGGAAAACCACACCATTCAACACTTGAAGATGTTGTGAAACAGAGCTTTGCTGGCAAACTGTAAATTCATGGTGCAGGCAAACACAGAGCAAAACCAGCTGAGCTCACCTCCTGCCGGGGCAGAGGGGAGAGCAGAAAGGGAGAAGCACGGTGGGGTTCCTGGCGGACAATCCCCCCGCCAGCAGCGGATCCCCAGCGGAGCAGCGAGAAGTCGATGGCAGGTGGCACAGCTCACGGCACATAGGTGGTGGCAAGACACAAACGGCTCCTGGGGCAGCAGAGCAGAAGAGTCCACCGAAGGCCCATGGGACAGAACGACAGAGTGCTCAAACCTTGGGCACGGGCGGTACTGCAAGCAGCCTGGAGGGCAGAGCCACATTTAAGACAAAAGGCAAACCTTGTTAAAGGCAGGCAGACTATGCAAAGGGAACAACTCTGCATCTCCTGATCCCTTCACTCAGCAGAGACAAACCCCGTGTCACAGGGCTGCTGGACGCACCCCTGCAACACACAGTGCCCTTCAAAAAACATCTCTTCGAAAGACATTCCCCTGCACAGGCTGCAAGGTTTGCTGGAGGGAACATCAGCATCGCACACCTACACTTCTCCCTCACGGCACCTCTCTGCCTTTCTTCCACTACGATTCCCGCCGCCCCCTCCCCTCCAAACGAGCCGCGTGCTGTCGGAGCAGAGTCACAGGGGAGGGGGCACAAAGGTCTGGCCAGAAGCACGGCAGCAGTGGGATCACCCCTCCCCGCTACAGCCCACAGCTACCACTGGCCAAGCCCCTCCGAAAGCCACATCCTTAGGTTGTCATTTCAGACACCACGTAATGAGGAGCGGCTTCAGGCCGCCGCTGAAGGGCCCCGCCATGTGCAGCCACAGGCAGGTGGAGGGTGAGTCACTTTTTTGGCAGCGCAGTTTTCCGCCGGATCAGCCGCTTCAACCAACTCCTCCCACAACCGCACAATCGCTCCATCTGACACCAGAGGGGTGGCAGCACCACGCAGCTGGGGAGGACGGACGGACGAGCAGGACCTGCTTTTTCTCCTCTCCCCTGCCTCTGCCTAAAGACAGGCGTTAGCAGCGTTCCTCAACAGTCCCCGCTGCATACCAGACTCCTCGCTTGTAACGAATGGAATCAAGACTGGCTGACCTTCCTCCATGGATGGAGATGGAAACGCAAACCAGGAATACATACACTGAGCAGTGTACCTCAACATTTCGGGTTCCACTCCAAAGACTCATTTTACACTTCTCTGTATATAACAAGGCACTTCCCTACACTCTTAGACCCAACAGCAGAAGGTCAGTGTTCACCAGAGAAGCAGAGAGCTCAAGCTGGCAGACCTTTTTTTAATGGCAGCTCTCATCATGACTGCTCTGGCTTCACTTAAGCAGAAACTGTTCTCCATTCTGTAACTTTCCCAGCTAATAACTGGGATATAATATATTTTGCTGCCCTTCTGCACTTGTTGAAAATACTACAAAGAGACTCTCTTTCTGGTATAAACTCAGCTACCTGTCTCGGATACGACCTGGCAGCAGAAACATAAATGAGTCTGCAACTTCAAACTAATCATGACTGAGTGAAAACTAGGAAATAGTTACTTATGAAGGTACAGGCAAGCTGCACTCTGCCCTCCTGTGGTCATGTGCAAGATCATCTGCTTTCTTTAATGCCAAAAGCTGAAGTCATGCTGATGAACTGGGAGGCAGTTGGAAATGCCACGGTCTGCAGAAGGGTACGTCATGGCCACTGGTTTCTTCACATTCTCACCTACTTTCCAGTAGATCTCAGCAAACAGCATGGAATAGTGTGTGCAGACCCAGAGTTTTGTGTGCTTGTGAGTAAGGAGGGATTTTGGCCAGTGGGTGAAAGTTCTACAATACTACTGAAGGAACATGTGAGTATCTTTATTTGACCCACCAGATATCTGGACCTACTCTGCACTCACCAACTTGCTTTGTTTCACTGCATCTGTTTCCTCCACTATGACAAGCATGAGAGAGGCGATGGCCAGTCATTGGGGTAAGGTTTCACAACACCTTCAGAGATTCTCCAAAAAAGCAGACATTTGGCTAATGTCTGAAATTCTGGGGTCCATTTCCAACGGCCTCTGACTGTGGGTATTTACCATGACAGCGTCCCCTCAGGAACCTCCTTGCAGCCAATGAAGGCTACGGTAAAGCTCCCATGGTAAAGCTCATCTTGCAATGAAGCAGACCCAGACAGGCCCACATACTAAAAGCAGAATTGCTGTGGACGTGGATTCCATAAGCATGGTGAGACCCATTGGGTTTCCTCCCAGAATCACGAGAAACTCTCTACTTACCTTTTCCAGTACCCAGATTAGCAGATGTTAGGAAAAAATGAAATATTTTAACTCAAGTGAGTCCTACACTTTGCTCTTCTCTTCCTTCTCTAAGCACATTTTTGCATTTAACATTTGCCTTTTACAAGGAATAGAAGCAATGTGCACTTCAGTAGCTGTACACACTTGTATTCAGGGGCATTTCCAACTGGGATTTCAGGACAGGACCCAGACTGGAGCGCTCACCGTAGCTGGAATGAGAGACCTCAGCCACCCCGCAACACACTGATGGACTGCGAAGAGGCCTGAGGCCTCCCTCACTAGCAAGTTTGTCATCTGTGGAAAATCACGACCTAAAATTGCTACCAGAGTGAGAGAAACTCCTAGATGTACTTCTGTACTGCGTGAAGACAGGCTGCAGTCTGCCCTCAGGTGGCCACCTGGAATATCATGTACCTTTTCCAATTTAAAGTGCTCAGTTGTATAGGAAATAGGTGTGGAAAAAAAATACGGGCTCCAGTAGTGTTTGCTGGTAGCAAATGATTTCCTAAGAAATCAGGGAGTTTCCTGGACAACGTGAGACTGTTTAGACACCAAGCAGCCACAGTATCTACTCAGCACGGACTATCAGCAGTGTTTACATGGGTTAGCAGCGTATACTCCGTTCTTGAAACCAGTCCCTTCGCAAGGCAAACGATGAGTCTTTGCAGCAAGATGGTTTAAACATCACCCGTTTCTAACAAGAAGCTGCTGAAAATGGGCTTTTGCATCAGACATAGGTGGCTACAAGGTCTTGTCATTTAGAAAGCTTTCTGGCTTCACAGAACAGTTCCCAACAGAACTGCTTGTCGCAGGTTTCAAAGAGACCAAGTGGCAGCAGTCCAGCTGCCCTACGTTAAAAACACAAAATTGAACTCTCAAAGCCTGGTTCCTAGTATTTTAGGCAAGACAGGAAGCAGCTATGTACAGAAGTCTTGATTATAAAGCAAGATCTGTCAGCTAGATGAGGATTTTGCTGTGGAAGCACAGTAAAAGTCAGAAAAAAGCCCACTCAAAAGGCTCCAGCGGGAAGTCCCATTAACACGCTGCTCCTCTGACACTGCTGATGTGATTCCAGCGCCACAACTGGCAATGCGAAAGATCAGCAGCAAACGGCAGCGCCGGGCAATGGACACAGATGGGAAAGCAACAGCTCTAGGGAGGCAGAAAAGAGAATCAGACCCAAGAAACAGCTTCAGGAAGGTGCATGAGGAACTGGCAAGAGAAGAAAGGGTGGACTTGTGAGAGCTTGTCTGCTCTAGAAGTTGCAAGACATCTGAAAGACACCGGGTAAGACACCTGCTGCTGGCAGCACCTGGCTTTGGCACAGTGTGCACAAAAGTTTTTTGCAGTTTTCCCCAGTCTTAGAACATGGAAGAGAATCTTTGCTTGCAGTAATGGGAACAAAGGTGGTTTCAGAGAAAATAAATTCCTCACCAAAGAATTTTTAGACAAATGACACTGTTAACTTTCTGAAATGATCTTACATTTTATGTTCTTTGAAATAGAAAATGCTGAAATGCTAAAAAGAAAAAAAAAAGTGAAGGTCCACCCGACTCGAAGAACAATTTTATTGTTGATTTTTTATAACATCAGTGCACAAATGTTAAAGTATAACTCAGCTCCAGAAACATGTGGCTTCAGATTAGATACGCATGATTTTTATGCTGTGTCTGCTGTAAAGCAGTGAGTACTTTATGAGCAAATTAAGCTTTGCAGGGACGGCGCACTCTTGCTCTGGGGCAAGCCCATGGCGTGTATCCTTCTTGTAGAGTTATTTAGGAACAGCTTCTCCACCACCAAACAGTTGCAAGGCAAACAGTGGCAAGGCAAACTGGCACCAAACAAGGCAAATAGTCCTTGAAAGACTGGTGACCTCAGCCTTGAAACCAAGAGTCAATAGTGATTACATAGGACCTTACGAAAGAGGAAGGAGCAGAGAAAATGAGATGTATATCATATTTCAGGGAGATTCACTTGGCTGCCTCAGAATGAGAAGAAAGTGGAGCCTCTGTGGCTCACCCTAATGGAAATCTACGTTTAGATAGCAGACAAAGTTCCAGATGAACCTCTTCACCTATATAAAGGAGAAGCGGCAAGTAGAGAGGAGAGAGAGGGAGAAACAGAAAAAAAGACATAAAGAGAAAGAAAAGAAACCAGCTCCGTACAACAATTACATCCAGATATCAGAGGTACAGTCTCCACCAGGGTAACGAATCTCATGAGCTAGGACAGGCCCATCAGGTTCCTTCCCAAAATCCACTAGGAAGTTCTTATTCACTTTCAATCCACCTCTTTCAGCATCCACATCAATCTGCAGCATAACAGAGCCTTCCCTGAAAAAGGGACAAGAAAACAGATATTGGGAAAAGGGTTCATATTTGTTACTCTTCTCTTCCATATTTGGCCACGATTTGTCTTTATTTAATATAAAATGGAAAGAACTCCAGATTTAAATTGGGGCTTAGCAGGTCTCAAAAGTGAGTTACACCACCGCAGTGAAACCTGCAACCTCGAATTAGCAACGAATGAGTCAAAATTAATAGCTGTTGTTACTTACAAAGGCAAGCTGCACTATGCCCTCCTGTGGCCATCTGGAAGATCACCTTCTTTCTTTAACTCCAAAAAAAAGAAAGTGGTGCTGATACACTCAAAGGCAGCCTGGAAGTACTATGGATTCCAGGAGGCTAGGTCATGGCCACTGGTCTCTTCCCATTCTCATCTACTTCCAAATAGATAGATCATGATTTGAACAAATAGTGTGTGCAAACCCCAACTTTCGTGTGCCCTGTTGGGAGGGACGCATTCCGGCTGGTGGGTGAAACATCTAGGTTGGTCGGCTGTGTATAGAAAGTTACTGGATTCAGTCTCCCTGCGTGGGAACTTTGCTCTGTATACCAGCTGGTATATGCATATCACTATTTAAGAAAGAAATCTTGAACACGAGCTTGTACAGTCATCCTTGTTTACCAAAGTTTTCTTACTTGACAAGATCTGGGTAGAACTGCTTGTCCCATCCACTGTAGAGGGAGCTGGTGACATACAATCTCTTCCCATCCAAGCTAAGCTGAATCATCTGAGGTCCACCTGGCACCCTCTTCCCCTAAAATTATAATAGAGAACAAGGTGCTCAAGACAAGCTGCCACAGAGGTTGAACAAAAGAAATGCAACAGCAAGGACAAACAAAACAACATGACAGTTCTGCTACTTGGAGGACCATCCAGCACACTGAAGTCTTTGACACAGGAGCACCAAATCCCCTGTTTCGGAGGGAGAACAGTTTTTATAGTGCAGCTAGGTCATGGTCTGCACTACGAAGAAAAGGACTATGTGGAACTTCCTGAAACTGCCTTCGGAGGCCAACAGACCTTAGCCGTGACCATGTTCAGTTCTTGCACATCCCACGAGACTTGCCACAGGTAGCTGCCTTGACGGTAATATCAATGCACATTGACAATGACCAGAGACAATCAATGCTCTTTCATTTGTCTGTCACAACGCCAGGTGCCATTGGACTCTTTACACACAAACACAAGCACACACAAGGAACACTGCAGAATACATGAACTGGTTTAGTGCTTCAACTAGCAGTTGTTGAAAGATTGCCAGAAGCAATGATCATAGAATGATAGAATTGTTGAGTTTGGAAGGGACCCTTAAGATCATCGAGTCCAACCATAAATGATGGCAGTGTGATGAATGCACACTGCATTAGCTTTAAATTAGCTCACTAGCAACAGCAGGGAAGATGTAATTCCACAGGCTTCAGCACAGTTGAACAGCTTGTTCAACTCCACCAGGGACCCAGAACACTCACCAGGATTTACCAGTTCCAGTTCCTGCTGAAATGTGACGCCCGCCCAGGCTGTCAGCCAAGACACAGGCTAGCTCAGATCTGGCTTCATGCGCTGTACCTTAGACTGAGGCGTAGGGATATTTCAACATGGATTACAATTAGCAGAGCACTGACAACGTGCACGTTAGCAAAACTTACTTTGATCACGAATGGCTCTGGCTGACACTGCAATTCCTTGTCTTCCACTACAGTTACAGGCCCACCCTTTGTGATACTGCCGCCCAGGAACACCTGTAACCACGGGATGTGTGAGAAGAGGCATCGGCGATCAACAGAACATGAGAGCAATACAGTGACAATCCTCAAGCAAAGGCAAATTGTCATTTTTTCCTTTTAAAAAAGAAGGAAATAAGGTGACTGCACTGCCCTTGTACGTGACAGCTTTCCTGATGCTGCCTCACCTGCCCCACCAGCTTGGGCTTGCGGGTGTTGGAGATATCGTACTGGCGGATGTCTCCGTGCAGCCAGTTGCTGAAGTACAGGAACCTGTCATCCAGCGAGATGAGGATATCAGTAATAAGACCTTCAAGAAAATATTCAGTAGCAAAGTCAGGAAACGGACAGGACCAATGACAAACAAGAGCACAAGCCTATTACCCTTCAAAATTCTAGTCATGGCACCCTCAGAAAAATATGTTAAGATATGGGTTGAACAAACACAACCATCCTTGGAAAGCCAGTGCCTACTCAAAGGAGGTTCAGGCTCCACCAGCATTTCCAGGACCGTTCCTGAACGCTGTGAGCCTATGCTGAAAGACCCGACTCCCAGTATTTTTCTAGAGAAACTGACCTCAAGCACCGAGCAGTGTGGGAGCAGAGGTCTGACAACCTCCTACTTGGTGGCTCATAAGCAAGGCTAATTTGGTTACATCAGAAGTGTTACACAAAGAACCCAAACAGAAATTTAGTATTTTACAAGGGAAGTGTTTGTCATTTAAGGATAAGATTTTGCAAAAAGCTATGCTGCAGCAGGGAACTGAAGAGGACAACGCCCCGTTTCTTTTCCAACCATGCTCACACTAACCGGGCATGTCAGGGAGAAGCCATCCTCGCACCTTCTTGCTGGGTACTTCAATCACCTTCTCTGCCGCCCAGTCTCCTTTCTGCAGAAGGCACAGGAGAGAGCACAGCATCATTATTGCCTTGATGTTAGCCAAGACGGCTCAGCTATGCATGACAGAGGGAGGAGAAGCAAACAGTGCTATTTATTTAACACGTCCTGTACAGAGGTGATACGCACACTGCAGATCAGTGTTACCAAGGGGTGAGGATGGTAACTATGCTGCCAGTGAGAATGTTAATGATTACACTACGCAATAATATCTCAAACAGATTGCTGTAATAGCACCAGAACTAAAGACTGCTCATCTGCTACAGCTTGGTGCCTTCTCTATCTGCAGCTCACCCTCTAAAACGGCAATAGCTCCGCTCCCCTGTCCATGACCCCATCACCTTCCCTCCCTCCTCTACCTTCAGATCTTCCCTACACTTCCAAACACTGGCTGAGCAGCAGGCAGCACACATTGGCACAGTGACAAGCTTCACGTGTCCTGATTAGCTGTCCAACTGACACGTTTGTTGGCCAGCCTGCAGGCCAGAAAGCAAGCCATGGAGCTAACGCTGCTGCCCTTTCCTCAGTGCCACTGTTCATCAGATGGTCTCACGTTCAAGGGATCACTAGTGTTCCTACCACCGGCAAGACCTTCCCCTCTTTGAGACTTTCACAATTCATTTACTATGATTAAATTGATCAACAAGTTATTGTGGAGGGCAGGAGCGCTGGAAGTGGGGCTGACAAACCAGGACCGTGACCTCTCAAGCTTTGCTTCCTTTCAGGACCCGGCTGCTGAAGATCTGCACGCTGGACACCAGCAAGACGGCTGCAGAGACACTCAATGTGCCTACCAGCTGCAGCTGCCTGAAGATAAGGGACTATGCGGCAGCTTCAGAAAGCCACAGCATCGGCTTGTGTGCATGCTGTCATTGGAAGGTTTGCTCTCTGACACAATGTTGTAGCTTGGTTAGAATTAGACTGGAATAAGAAGCTGTATTTTTTTTTAACCTGAATTCTACTATTTCCTAAGTGATTGGTAGATTTCTGAAACAACTAGGTTTGAGCTTCCGTGTCGGCCATGGCTTTCATTACTTACCTCTGTCTTGTAGAACCGATGCACTGCACCACTCAGAGCACATCCAACAAACCCTTCTGCAGCATCCGGATTGTGGAGGAATCGGATCTCCAAAGGTATGGAGCCCTGCCCCAAGTCAATTGCCTGAAGGTAGGTGTGAGTGCTCCAGTCCCACACGTTAATGCGGCGGCCATAATGCCCTAACAGATCACGCCAGACAAAAATAAGCACAGAGGATATTATTTTAACAAAGAATCACCTTCACTTCTGAGAGTTTAACGAAATGCTCCCTCACCTCTCTCTACATCAGCTGGGTTAAAGCCATCTGCCAAGACTTTTGGGGCTCCCCATTCAGTGCTCATCAGGACATTGTGTCGTGGCTGGTACCAGAAGTCATAACCCAGGGCGGGTACCTTCTCCCCATTCTCCCAATTGCCTTTCACTTCAAAGGTCTCTCCGTCCAGCAAAATAAAGCCACCTGACATAAGAACAGAAAAAAAAAATATGTTTGAAGACATTCACACAGATTCACAGCTTTAAATAAGATAAATAATATATTAATATTTACATGTCTATTTTCTAAACACACTGTAAAATGCCACCCTATGCTTAAAGAAAATGTTGTGATTCCATTAGTACCACTTCTGTGGACTAAAGCAAACGAAAGCTGGATTTTTAAAGAACTTTATCACATTGTAATGAATTTTTCAAGCCTCAGTTTGCTCTATTTCCAGTCAAGTCATTCCAATAAATGACTTAGCCCTCACAGAGTACATTTCAATTAAGGGAGATCTCAGAGAAGATCCTGGAGGTGTCACCTCTGTTTTTCTTTGCTTGCCACCAGTATCCTTGAATTACGTACATAATATGCATCTATTCAAGGACATGTTTGCCCACAATCCAGAAGAGAAAAACCCCATGAAAAGGAGCAGGGTTCACCACTTCCCATCTGAAGTGTATTTCTCCTCATAGCTGGTATTTCGCTTTAGATGTCAGGTGTTTTATGTCTGAACAGGTAACAAAATTTCTATGCAAGAATCCTTCAAATTTTTAAATAGGAAATGCAATCTAGAACAGCTTGAAAGGCTTCATTTTCACCAGACAATGAGACAAAGAGGATTTAGGTTGGCAACAGGATCTTTCATGCCCAAGTCACAAATACTGAGCTGCTACAGATTACATTCAAAAGCAGTTCTGCCTTGCTCTATGCTGAGGGGGGGCAAGTGAAATGTTAATGGGTTTCTTGCTCATATATATAACCACTAGAGTTGGTTTTCTTTAGTAACATATGTGAAAGACTGAGGCATGGAAGCTGAAATCATCAACAGTCCCATAGAGGTTCCTCTACATCAGGTGTGAACTGCTGTGCAGAGCAATGTCCATACAGCTGACCTGGTAACTGAAATATTTATTCTATAGTTACTTAAACAACTGCCAGAATGGGTACGCGCACAACAGAACTGTATGCTCTTAACAGCACTTCTAGCTTGCAGCCTGTACTTTGTGAGCATGACACTTCTATGCCACAAATACTTTTCTAGAGTAAGGAAGGGGATTAATACCTTTTCCATTGCCAGAAGGGTCTCCCAAACAGCTGATTAAGATGTCGCCACTGCCCAGACAGTGAGAGGTGTGAGGATTAGCCACGTTACCCTTCCAGAATAACTCCACTGGCTCAACAATCTGAAATGAGTATACACATAGTCATTGTCACCTTCTCTGAGATCACTACAGAATAGCAGTTCCAGCCCTAAGATTCAAGTTTCAGAGAGTGAGGAAGGAGTGGGAATGGCGTATACGTGAGAGGGATTGTTTCTTCTGCTGTTTTGTTTCTTAAGTACCTGCCACCTCCTGCTTTCTACTCTGCCCAGTGATACGTACCATCCATGACATTTATTTGTTCTTCTCAAAAATAAAAACAGCAAGAGCTGAACGGTTAGAATCAGTCTAATTCCTACATCAGTGAGACACTGAGGTCTGCGTTTGTTTTAATTAGTATCAGTGGCAGGAAAATCTCTTGTGCAATATTCAGACATCAGCTCTCACTAGAGTACGAGCAGTTCAGAGGGGAAAAAAAAATCCTTGAGGTTTGCCAGAGACTCAGTCTGAAACAAAATTCACTGTACAAGAAGAGACCCTTGGGGGGTTTATTCCACTGCATTAATAGTTAAAGGCTGGCAAGGTTCTACAGAACTCAGAACTGAGAGACTATGAAGGAGAGTATTTGCAGGCAGGTGGGGTGGGACAAAAGACCACTTAAAAGTTTCCTTACATTTCACTTTATAACCCGTCTTCAAAATATGTTTTTGGTAACTACATTTGTCTCTGCCAAACCTGGAACTTCATACTGAAGTTTCCCACATTGCTGTAGGATTCACCTGACCAAGTGTCCTGGTTTGAGTGACACAGGACTAATTTCTCTTCTAATACTTGAGAAGACTGCACTTTTAGAAGACTCTAGTGTCTGAATTTGTGAAAACATTTACTTTCTAGCCAGCAATGGCGTGTGGGTTTCAAGGTCTCAGTGTTTTCGAGCTTGCCAGGTGCAGGGATGAGGAGGAGCGAGACTCGGGCACTTGACCCAGGCTGGCCAACGGGATTATTTCATGCCATCAACGTCACATTTGCTATAAATTAGAAAGTTTCCTGCAAAGTTCTCTCTCTCCTTTAATGGCTGCGATCCTGAGAACTTCGTGCCCTGGTGCCGGACTCCTGAGGCCTTCCCTTCCTCCTGAAGTCGTAGCGCTCGCAGTGTCCGACATTTGCTGTCCACTGCTGAGGGTGCACAGCTTCCTACTGATAGAACTGGCTGAGTATAATCTTTGCATATTCTGTATGGGTGTCGGGATCAATATTGGTTCTTTAGTGCTATTAATGTTAATTATCTAATCCTACTGTATTAAATCTGTTTATACTTCAACTCCCGGATTTCCTTGATTTTCCCGATCCCCTTTCCCGGGTGGGGAGGGGTCATTGGGTGATAGAATGATTGTCTAAATGGCAATAAATTGTTATGGGTCTCTCAAAGCATAACACCAAGTATAGACTCTGACAGTGTAGATATTTACATCTAAGCTAATCCTCTGTGCTTACTCTATAGTCAATGAGAAGAAACAAACACTCTTAAGACACAATTCCTTTACCCTAAAGCAGTTTTCTAAATTAGGTTAGACAAATCTGACTCCATCAATGCCTACTTTTTTGCACTGACTGTAAACAGAATCCAAACAGTTAGACGTGAAAAAGTGTAAGTCTGTATCTCAACCTAGATCTGTGCTGATACCTGTTTCTCTGCCAAATGAATTCTACTGCAGTGGAAGTTTTATTTGGGGAAAAATTCAGTTGTTTCCATGAACAAGAGATTTTTAAAATGTTAATTTCCCCATATTAAAACATTTTTTTAAAATTTTCTTTTAAAAAATCTACATATCACACATTTAGGAAGCAAGGATTACAAATCAAGGAGGAGGTGTCCTTTATGGAAGAGATCTGGTTTTGCTCAGTGAAAATCCAACCAAATTTGAACTCATCTCTGAAAAACATACAATCTACATATGCTCAGCTGAATGTGCCAGGTAGGAGTTTGCCTCGTGATCTTGTAGTCAAACCCAATAATACAGTGTGCAACTACTTTGACTGAAATTCATATTGCAGAGGCAGGCTGAATTCTGGAACTTCCTAATTTTTGAGTGTTTGACACCACATTTAATCGTATTTCTTTAGTGCAAGATTTTTGTGTGTAGCTTATCAATAAACTGTAGGAGTTTCAAAACTCCCACAAGTTCCTAATACTTGACAAAAGCTTCCACAACTGTTCTGACTCTCCTAATTTGAAGTTGGAATCATAAAATCACTGTCTCTTGGTCAAAATATAAGAAATAAAAACCCAGCTTAAAGTCATCCAAATATACCTTATGGATTCGAGGAGCTCGCAAGTCTGTTCCCACATCAACCACATAAATGCGAGAAGAGATCAGACTTGGTAGAATCAGACGATTTCTTCTCTTTGTGGCATCCCCGAAGCAGCTGCTACAGGCGTTCCACCCTGAGTGATGGAGCTCGTCCTTAAGATTTGGCATGGGCAGGCGATGGATCACCTACAAAGCCAGAGACTGACTTAAGATTCAGTCTGGTATAGTTTTTCCCCTAGGCAAAGAAATGGGTCTTTATGTCAAAGCATAAATTAATAAAGAGCAGAAGGAAACTGCTATTTGTCATTCAGGAAGCAGATTCAGCCTGAGATCTGCAGAGCTGAAGCTGTAAAGTAGGAGAAGAAAGTTGGACATCATGATTGCATAGCATTTGTTAAATGTTGTGTGCTATTAAATTTATCCAAATCTTTAGAAGACTCTATCTAGTTAAGGAGACATGGAATAATGATATGGAAAAAACAACAGAAAAAAATATCACTTGTCCATGTGCTGCAAGGCTCTGACACTACATGATTTACCTGATTACAGCTGGGGCTGACTGTAGCAAACTGACACGTTAATTTGCACTCTCACTTCTGATTACTTTTCCTCTGTGTAACTAAGAGAAGTGGAAAGGTTAGAGCTAAGTTTGTCAAAGTTTTAGGAGATTCGTTTCCTCCACTCCTCTGCAATAAAACCCTAAACAGCAGCTATTAAAAAAAAGAACAAATTATGAAAATCTTTGATGTCAAACCAGATTCGCTGCTCCTTAAACACATGGAGATCAGAGTCCAAAGTGTCTTCAGCTATTTGAGCCATATAAGCACGGTGTGTTTAAATGCAGTTAGTGTACAGTACTTGCAGCAACAAATGGAGCAGCTTAAGGACAGTCTTACCACTATTTTGGATCTGGTATATTGGTAGCTAACTACCTACAGCTTTCCATTTATAAAGTAAATGGATTAGATTTATAATGCTTAATGTGTAGAATTTCCCAGGGGTATCAGACATCCTACATTCTCTGTCTCTACTACTGACATACCCCGAGGAAGTATCAGCTTCTAGAGCTTAATACTCATGCTCAGTATAAACCAGCAATAGCGTTACAAAAAGCACAATCGAAATACTAAGCACAAAAATGCTCTGAAAGTGTCTCGAGACTAACAAGATAACTGTTAGCTTTGAGTAACCTAGTAAGAAAAACAGCAGAGGGTTTGATTGGTTCTCAGCACAACTATCTACTTGAAAATGATTACGAGAAAAGAAAAAGAAAGATGAAGTCAAACACAGAGCAGGGAAGGAAAGGTTGCATGAGATCTGAAGTTCGTAACTGGAAGGGTCACAAACCAGGTGAGAAGTAAGACTAGAAATGGAGAATGTGAACCCAAATACACACCACCCAGGAAAATGGTACCTGACAATAGTGCGGGGATTTGGGGTCAACATCCACGGTGGCCAGGTAGTCAGGCTTCTCTATCCCAGTGTTCCTGTAGATACAAGGCAGGTACACGATCTCCTCCCGGGCACCTTTCAGGGCAGCAAAAGAAACCATTTTTACAAAAAGCTGTGATTAAGAGAATCTTCTCCGGATTTAACCTCTCTGTGTGTAAATTGTCATTCTTGCTAGGAAGCTGGACCTCAGTATTTCCGTTCTATGGAGAACCCCTCGTAGTATACAGTTTGAGCAGCCTGAAATCACCAGGAGAAAGTGCTTGCTTAGCTGTGGGGCCTTTCCATTCCCTCGCCCTCCTCATGTAAGAGACTCTGGGGATGCAATTATTTTCCTGGAAAAGCACGGTGCTGGAGACCACCTTCCCATCAGCACGGCCACGCCAAGCCTCTCCTCTGCCCGGTTACACAAGCCATGACTGCCTGCTGCCAGGGCCCAGTTTCAGTCTACCTATGCCAAAAGCCTACTTATTACAGTCTATAAACCCGAGGCTTTCACAGTCTATCAAAGGACTCAAGGTGAAGTTCTGACACTATTATAAGCTACAGCAAAATGCCTCAAGGGCTTTAGTGAGGTTCAGGATGTAGCCGGACATTGCCAGGAGGAACAGAGCATGACTTTTGTAGAGCCGCAAGTGGAGGAGAAGCTTGTATTGAACTATGTCACACAGAATATCCTACAGCCCTATTTCCTTATTTCCCCCTTCCTCTGTGTTAGACAATCACTTGTTTTTATGAGAGTCTGAGGGCAGTCTATAGAGGTCTCCATCCAAAAACACCAAGGAAACATATTTTTTAGGTTAAACGCTTACCCCAATATTCTTAGAGCAAAGCTCCATTTTGCAGCACAGAAACCCAGAAGTGTGTTGAGTGTCGGCATGCAATAGCCACGCACACACCTGACCCCAGACCCACTCTGCCTTAGGGCTACAGCGCAGTGACTTCACGGTAGCAGAGCTGGCATGCTTTGCCCAGAGCTGGGCGCAAAATGAAATAAAATCTCTTCTGATATTTAAAGTCTCCTTCACCTTGCTAATTAATGAACCACTCTGGAAGGCATCTGCCTAGTCTTCACCTAACTGGAAAACAATTCCTTTACTGACAGCCTGGATTTAAGAAAAGATGTTACGGTACTTGCCTTTCATGGCGTCCAGAGGGGTTGCATATCCTGGACCACATGCTCCGCATTTTGCTGATTTGAGAAAAAAAAAGAAGTTGTTTTAATGTCCAAATTGTTTCAAAGCGTATCTCTAAGAGGACATTGGCTTTGTACTCAGAAATTAACAAATCTCAGACCCATTTTTTACATTGCCAAACACCCGTAAGTCTCACTGACTCTAGTGAGCGCCGAGGTTACTTGGGTTTCTGAAAATATACAGAATGTTACACCCTGTGCTCAAAAATAATGGGAAATGTGGGCCTTCATTTCAAGGAGTTCAACCTCACAACTTTAAAGCACATTCATATATGACAAGGGTCTGGAATTTAAGAAAATTGTGTTAAATGTTTTAGAGAGAGACGCTGAATCACTGCCAGATGAGTAAGTAGACAGATTGCCCAATGTGAACAACCCACTTTATTATTACTGGAAAGCCTCCAGTCTTGCTCTGCACACAAATCCTGAAGAAGTGGTTATTTTTAAGGATTTACAGCCCGGGTAAGAGGTGATACTGCAGGTGACCAGAAAGGACAAGAGGAAGGGGAATTACAAACCGTTCCAGCTTCTCTCTATTAAAAACTCAGCTCCCCACCTCTGCTCTCACACCACTCTTCAGTTGCCCCAAACCGGCCTTCCTCATTCACCACTCCCAGCTCTGCAGCTACATCACCAACCAGACAACTCAGTGGGGAAAGCGTAGTTTTGGAAAGTAGAAAGGGAATCTAAATGTCCCCTGGAGAAGAGGACCCCAGGACCACAGAAGGACCATCCCTGGTTGCAGGCTGGGCTCTGTGAGAGGAGGCACACGCCATGACAGACGACGGAGAAGCAACGCTCTTCTGCACCGAGACTGAAACCCAAGGGATGCATCCGGGTGTCTCTATGCCCAAGCCCTCAAAACTGCACCAGCTAGTACCCACACCTTCTCTACCTGGAAAGTGACATGTTCCCTTCCAAAAAAGACAGGACTATCAGGATCTTCCCGAATGAAGAGCTTGATGCTCAGCAAGCATAAAGCAGTGCTTCCTGCTAACGTGTAATAAATACTTCATAACCATTTCAACTTACTTCTAAAAAGTTTCTTAGCTCCCTGTCTATCAGTTAGGATCAACACCTAAGTAAAAACTGTATTGGAACAGTCTCGTACACAGCAATTTCTACCCCAAGACAGTCAACAGAACCTACGTGCTCACGATCGCATCAATAAATTGTTGGCTAGAATTAAGACAATATTACCCTGAAATACTGCTTTCAGGGGCGGTTACAACATGTTGCAAGGTTAT
This sequence comes from Pluvialis apricaria, assembly GCA_017639485.1. Taxonomy (NCBI): domain Eukaryota; kingdom Metazoa; phylum Chordata; class Aves; order Charadriiformes; family Charadriidae; genus Pluvialis; species Pluvialis apricaria. The sequence goes on from CM030033.1 coordinate 2,983,450, forward strand.
AGGCTTAACTGAGGCAGATAAATCTCTCCTCTTCTTGAGTCACGGTGCTGCAGGCCTGCTGAACCCTCTCCACAATGCAGGAAGCTTCTACTCCATTCCTAAAGGGAACTAGCGTGGCATCAGCTGTTTAAAACACAAAAATATAGCAGTGCTGTGCAGCAGGATGCCAGCGTATTTTTCCAATATGACACGAAGTGAAATACATGTCGACAGAAGCAAAAACATAGCATAGTTGCCTCCCTCCGTACCTCAAGTATCTGTAATAAAAATAAACAAACCAGCTAATTATTTGCCATTCTCCGATATTTAAAAAGAGACGTTTATAGCCACAGTTTATTTCAGAATGCCACAGATCTAAGATTTCAAATCCAGAGGCAGTGCCAGCTCCAGTGCCCATTTCACTACGGAGACTTTCTTTGAAGCAAAATGCTTCCAGCAATCCACTCGCTGCACGTGGAGGCTCATAACTTTAAAAACTAGATCTTCTCAAAAAGAGTGATTAGTACTTTAGGTTTAATTTCACATTCTTTGTGAAATATTTTTATCTGGAAACACAAAATATAAAGTTTGCTTTGTTCCATTTATGTCTAAGCTATAATTTAAACTTTATTCCAATTTTCTCAATCACCTAAATTAGCAGGAGCTCAGTATGCATTAGACCACAGCTTAATTAGCATTGCAAATGCAGTTTTCTGCAGATTACTTTGAGAAAAAGATTATTTGTGCCAAATTGTTTTCCAGAGAAAACATACAGCAAGATGATGAACGTTTTCTCTTCCTTCTTCTCGTATGCATTTTTTCTCCTTTCCCTCTGATCTCCTTCAAGCACGCCTTTATTCTGAGCCATTGTATCGAGCCGCCTGAAGATAGCCGTGGATGATGCAAGCCCTTCCATGTTATACGATGCCAAGCTCATTTGTGAATACAAAATAAGGTTTTTGTCATGAAACTGCGATGTGTACCATCTTGTAGCAACATGATAACAATAATATTTACATTGCTACGTTAATAATCCATGGTTAAACATGTTAATATTACTTATTCCGTTCCAGATCCCCCGTTCATCTGGCAGCTGACCAAGCGTTTGAACACGGGGAAGCGGGACACCGTATCGCATACAGGTGGTTTGCAAACTCCAGCAAGGACAAAAGCATCGAGTTTGGGGTTGTCGTTTTTTTTTTTGCAGTGTATCTTACACCTTTTTAGGCAAATTCTCTTAAGGGCAGGTTCCCATCCACAAAGTCCACCTTCCTTGTCTTTGTAGATCAAAGAACGTTCCTCTACCGCCAATGGCTCACGTGTCAATTTAACAGGAAGAACACACGCGTTTACCTTCAACTGCTTCATTGTACAATTTTCCTTTTTTTCCACCAAATGAAGTTACAATAAGCCCGATTCCTCCTTACTCCTGTGTGGCTATTTGTATATATACATCAAGAGCTGATAAAAATATCAGTGTTCCTTTTGTTACTGTTGTCTGCAGTAATTCTCCCCGGTGGAGAGCAAAGGGAACTGAGGAATCCAGTCTAGTTTCCTTTTGCTCTGTATTTTTTCATGTCTTTCCACCTGTTCTGTTCCTCTTTTCAGAGAACAGGATGGACAGTAAACCAACAGCAACTGTCCAATCCTTCCTGAGCCACAGGCCACTGGAAAACCCCATACAAATCAACAACAAGATCGGGGGATACTTTGCCGCGCTTACAACAGCTGAAAATATATAAGCCACAATTTCCCACAGAGAACATAATGAGGGACTCCCTGCAGCCCTCCATCCACTCAGTAAGTTTCAGACAAAAAGGAGGCAGTTCTCGATGTCACAAATGTTAAAAGAGCTTCTCTGATGGTGGCAAAGACACCGCACTCTTTCGGGTGGCAGCGAAGAATTAAACGTTTCATTTCCCCCATTTTTTTGGGCACCGAGTTGTACCACAGTGCCAGGTAAAATTGCATACGGTGCGAGGTCAAAGAGTGATGACCGGATCTGTCAGTCCATCAGCCCAGAAACCTCTGGGTTTGCTTGTCCCTGTTACTGGGTGAGCCAACTCCCCGTGTTGCTCTGTGTCTCTGAAGACAAGCGCTTCCTTTGTCAGGCAGGTGATAAAGATGTCTCCCCGCCTTTTCAAGGGCTGTAAAGTCTGCAGAAATGCCAAGCTCCTCAGGGCAAAGAAATATTGGGAAATACAGATCATCCCAAAGGACAACAAATACCAGAAAACATTATAAAAGCAAGATTTAGGAGACGGTTTTATGAAAAACTTTTGAAAGCAGCTTCTTTTTAAAAAAAAAATAAATAAAAGGCCAACCCATTTATGCTTACCTAATCACTGTGTTAAAAGTTTAAAGGGATATGGAAAGCCGCTGAGGAAGCCGCAGCACAAGTAAACTATACTCAGCTTAACCTGGAGTCAGTAGTAGTCTGGATAATGAGGTGCATGGATTTACAACAATGGGTAATAGCACTGTAAAACAATATCCTACCTGATAACCTGCAGTTTCATAGTAAATTCAGTAACTATTAACACAAAGAGGTATTCTTTGATAGTTCAGGTTTAACAGCGTGAAATAAAGGAAAGGAGCAGGAAAGACTTTGTCTTTTTATATGCACGATTTTATGGCAGCAGAGTTCTTCAGCTCATGTAAGACAGCCTGTGAAGGTGCCTAAGAGTTTTTACTCTACAGAGGGAGTTTAGGAGAAATGTGGCAATAAATCAGGCACCTCTGTGGAGAGCTTAAAGTTAGGTGGAATAAATCTGGGCCAAAGGGGGCTTTTTGCAAAGCTGGAGTAAAGAGGAAGTCCTCTGAAATAAAAGTGTATGCCTGGGTTAAACACTGACATATTAAAAAATGAAGGTAGGCAGATCTGGTTTATGGTATGATTGTGCTAAAGTGCTGAAATAAACACACAAGTGGGAAAAGAGAAATTAGCATATCAGCTGTACTGTATACATGACACGACACAGGTTTCGCAGAACAACAGAGACAAAAGCGGCACCTTCCTCCCGAATACAAGTCCTTTTCCAAGTAACAAATTATGCAAGCGGACATTAATGATCTGTTCAATTTTTGAAGAGCAGTCCAAAACTTGATCTTCTACACTGCCAAGAACATACATACCTTTCCAAACCTTGTGACCAATCAATTACCATCACGTTACTTTAAGGTTTAAGGTGCAGTATTTAACTCACTCTTTATACTCTCCCGAGTGACTTCCTACAGACTGCCGCCACCATTCAGACAAAACTGTCATTACCACAGGCTACAAACTGAAACTCACAGTTTGTTAGAAAGCAAAGCAAAACAAATATAACTTACTTTGTACTTACAAAAGCACAAAAAGATAAACATTCACCCCAGGCAGATAAACCAGACTCACTTTTGCTGAGTCAGAATTACCGTTTTTCTCTGGGTAATAAGGGCTTTTTTTACTAAGGTCTACAATCTCAACCCAGTTTGTGAAATCAATGTAGCAGTGACCACCTTGCAAATTACGCAACAACACATTCACATGCAAAAAAACCTTCTATTTCAGTCCCTCCCTCCATTTCCTGTCCATTTATCCAAACATGAAAGTCCATGCAAACTATATAGTCTATCACCAAAAATATCAGCAAACAGTTAAATTCTGGTGCTCGGTTTCCTGACAATCTTCCCAAGTGCCATTCACGTTCACAATGAACCAGAGCAGCGAGTCCAAATGCTCATTTCAGTTCCTAAATGCTGAGGTACTGAGAGACGTTTAATGGTAGCATAAAAAGCATTTACTGATAGCATTAAAGCTACTGATTTAAAACCACGGGGGGGGAATTCAATAGCTTAAAGAAGAAAACCTTTTAATAATCGGAGGAAATGCTGAACTTCAGCACCGACTCTCTCCTTACCAATCCACCCCGCTAACGAACCCATGGGCCCCGCTCACACGTTTCACGGGGCAGAGCTGCAGCCAAAAGCAGCAGATCCCAGCGGGATCCAGGGGCTGGATCTCTTACCCATGTCGGCTCCGACGCTCGGGGCTGCTGGCTGCGCGCACGAGGAAGTACGGCCGCCTGGACAGGACTGCTGTGCAGCCAGAGCGGCTCGGAGAGGGTCCTATATAGAGGAGAGCAGGGGCGGGCAGGACTGGGGAGAGAAGCTGCCAAGGGGAGGATCCCGCGTAGTCGGGAGCGCGGGAGGACGGGGACAGAAATTCAGCTTTTGCTTCCCGCGGAAGAGTGGAGGAAGCTTTCAGAGCCCTGCTTGAGCCCCCGGCCGCTGCTGCACCGGGCTCTGACGCCGCTGCACTTTCCACCCACTCCTGTTTATATTCCACGCATATTTACTTGGGTATTTTATGCCCGAGTAACTGCCCTCACGCAGAGAGAGCCTGCACGCTTTCTAACAGCAAAGGGGGAAACAGTTGTGCTTTAAAACTAGATTTTGGGCAATGCTTCAAGTTCTGCAGGAGTCAGTGCATGCCAGGCTGGATCGCAGCTCTCGATTGTGTCTGCTTTGGCAGGCAGCAATGTTTTTAACATTTCGTGGCCCTCCAGGCCCTTAAACAAGGCAGCTACAGACAGACAACTTGCCTGCTGAAAATGTCACACAATTACTTCTTAAAGATGATTCTTTCAGGATTGACAGCTGCCCCAGAGTACTGGAAAATTTGGATTTCACTCTTTATTTCATCTGGAATTCTGCTAAACTGAACCTATTAAGAATTAGTATATTCTTTCCCATTATTTTTTAAAGGACGGTACTTTTTCCCAGTCAATATTAACTCTGCCATTTCCAAAACATTCTCAAGAGAGGATACTGCATTTTACAACCCTGTCCCACTTCTTCTCTGCCTTTTACATAAGCTACCAGTAACAGCAGAAAAACTAAACAGTGCTGAAACGCGAGAACTATTTAAGCAACTCCCTCCATTAAGCCAAGAGAGTGTCCCAGAGAGCTGATAAACAGCCTACAACTAACCATTTATTTAGATCTATTTAGTGAACTCAGCCTTTTTTCCCTGATCATGAATCAGACCAATGCAGTCTGCTAACCTGTGTACCGCTGCAGACTGCTAGCTAAATATTTTGTGCAAACAAATTATTGCTCTAAGATGCTTTTCTCCAAATTTTGTTTTCAGTACTCCACAGCTGGGGTTAGGTATCTGAACTGCATGATGGGCTATCCAAGTCATGTCTCTCTCACTCATTTGATGGGCTTACTTCTGCTAACTGATTCAAAAAGAAGATATTCTTTTTGGGGGAAAAAAAAGGTATTTTTATTATTTTTGCCCACAAATCCCTACTGTCTGTTGGAGTGTTCATATTTCACTTAGAGTTCCTTGCATATCTGTCACTCCTTCTGGTCTTTTCTGATACAGCCTTGCCTGTCCAACAGCTCCTTCCCTTCTTAACCTTTCATTGTAAAACACTACTTCACTACACATAAGCTTGATTCAGTGGTTTTTTTAAGCCACTATTAAAAAACGTGAGTAATTTATTTCATAAACTCGAGAGACTATGTTCCCCGTGAAATGCTAACTGAAGATCCACCCCAAGGAATCAGAGCTTTCTTTTCCTGGAGAACCCCACTGACGCTCAGGGCACTCCGAGGATGAACAGGAGTTCACAAACATCACTTCAATTACAAGATCTACGACCTGAATTTTAGGCAGAGTGGGGGGGAATTCAGTCATTCTCAGCAATGACCTACTTCTGCTTCTATCAAAATCACCGGGAGTTCTGGCTCTCGAGGTCGGCAGGAGGACAGCCAGGCCAGTCCACACATCCACTGAGGTCCCGTGCAGGGAGCAATGCTGCTGGAAAGCACATAACACAAACAACACAAACCCATGCAAACTGATCAGGCAATAGTTTACTTCTGTTTAAATTATGTGACCCACGAAGGAACGCATTATTGCTCAGGATGAAAATCGCATTGTATTGCACCATTAGCGCTCTTGGCTCACATCTCATGGCACCGTGGAAGCAGTGGGATCCGCCGCACAGCTTGAGATGTGTCTATCGCAAACACAGAACCAGGGAAAGGCCAAGATGAGCGTGCACACACCCGGAGGCTTTGGAACAGCCTCGGAGGCAGCCTGAAGCTGGGAAGTTGCATAAGAAACACGCGAGATTAGAAGAAGTGTGTGCCAAAGGGGGCGGTGAGGAGCAGCCTGGTGAAAATGTTATAAACAGCTCGTGAGAGGCCCATTGAGCCAAACAGGACTGTGTTAAAAACAATGCCGCACCAGCAGCCACAAGTAGTTTCACCTAGCCCTCGGCCGGCTGGCCCACACCCCACCACCTCTCGGCAGCGTCCACACAGCGCTTACTGCCACCAACAGCCCGCGGCGCAGCTCAGGCTCCTGCAGCGCCGCCGGCAAGCGCAGGCCTGATCTTTGTATCCTGCATCTAGGAATTAATCTTGTTAAAGTGTCATCTCTGAGACTCGCAAATACACTTTATCAAAGTAGAATACTTTTATCAACACATCTGCATGTCTTATCTTGAGAGACACTTATAATCTATCACTATATTGCCGGCAGCACACAAAGCACGTGTAGGTAGGGCCAGGCACACTTGGCCCATTCCTTTCCATGGCATCCGAACTCCAAATTACACGTGAGAGAAATTCTGATCTGGTTCAGACCAATCTGACTAGACGTCTTATCTAGTCCATTGCTTCACATAGCAAAGATTCCCCAAATGCCACACTCCCCAGTTCTACGTGCCGTTCGTTAAGTGCTGCATGGGACAAGAGAACTCGGCTGCCTTCTCAAAGCGAGCCTAGAAACACAGGACAACACACCACCTGTCCCATCCCGACTTTTCATCACATTTTCATTACGTTTCATGAGCAACATGGAATGAGTCCAGGCATTAAGCGCAGGATTTCAAATGCTCTTACTTTTATTCCTCTTTGTGAGATTTTGTATAGTTCGTTCTCAGCTGATACAGCATGGTGCATGTCCTCATATATGGATGCGGTTTTTCAGATGTTTGATTCAGATTCTTCCAAGGTGGATACAATGTGAAAACTCTTTATTTTCTATCCTTAGATTCTACACGGGATCTACCAACAATTGTGCCAATTCTTTCAATTACAATTAGAATGGAACAATAAACTGTAAGCTCTCTAGTTTAACTGATGTCCTGTACATTACATATGCACAGCATGGGGAATATTGGGTTCCTCACCTTTTAGTGAGAGTCCTTATATAAAAGCATCACAAAAAGAATCATAGAATGGTTTGGGTTGGAAGGGACCTTGAAGCTCATCTCGATCCAACCCCCCTGCCCTGGGCAGGGACACCTCCCACCAGCCCAGGTTGCTCCAAGCCCCATCCAACCCGGCCTTGAACACCTCCAGGGATGGGGCAGCCACAGCTTCTCGGGGCAACCTGCGCCAGGGGCTCACCTCCCTCAAGAGTGAAAAATTTCTTCCTAATATCTCATCTAAATCTCCCCTCTTCCAGTGTCAAACCATTCTCCCTCGTCCCATCGCTCCCCTCCCTGACCCAGAGTCCTCCCCAGCTCTCCTGGAGCCCCTTTAGGCACTGGAAGGGGCTCTAAGATCTCCCTGGAGCCTTCTCCTCTCCAGGCTGAACACCCCCTCCCCTCCCAGCCTGTCCTCCCAGCAGAAGGGCTCCAGCCGAATTATAATTATTAACCATTGTAAACTGGATCAGGCATATATCAAAGAGTTCATATAAAATGACACAAAATAGCTACAGTCTGAGTTAGAAATTATGTCTTTTCTTCACTGCCCTGGACAAGTTTCAAACTGGCCATCAACTTCTCTGTCTACCTTACTACTAAACAACTTTTTGAACTCAGTAACATGTTTACAGAATTAAGCAATCAAAAGTTGTGTTTTGTTTGTATAATTTGTCCTGCGATCATACAAAGTGCTAAACCTCTTCAGGAGTAGGAGCAGGACCTTTACATTGCACTCATATTTTCATTCTAGTCATATAACTAATACAAACAACATCTCTCCTCCCTCTCCAAACATCTCAACGCTCTCTCCAAAACAAGAACATGAGAACAAAAATCTAAATATCATTGTCAAAGAGTACAGCAACTAAGAATTCCCTGTTGTACGTTTGGCGTGGTAGACAGTTTAATACCAAGGTTTTATCCTTTTAATGTTTATGAAAACATTGTGTCAATTCAAATGGATCTTTACAAAACAGGCGAAATCTTGCAAACCTCAGGCAAAAACATTACAGAGGATGTTGCTTGAGTAAAGACTATTGCATTCAGATGAGCAATGTTATTTCTTTCTTCTCCTGATTGTGCAGAAAGCATTAAAGCAAAGGAAAAAAGAAAAGAAATCCAAACAAACGCAACACAAAAGTAAAACCCCAAAACAAAAAGCCCAGCAAAACAGAGCCATCCACCGGAGAGAGATTCATTCCCCTCCAAAAACGATGAGAAAGAAAACCCCCACACAGGACAAGCAAGAGCCGGATCACCCAATGGACAGCCGGAAAAACCTTCCAGCGCCACAGAGATGAGGGCAGAAAAAGACCTGGTGAAGAATTATGATCAGGAAAATATATTAGGAGGCTATTGTGTTTGTGTCAAGCATTCGTTAATAAACATACAGTTCAAGGTGTCAATATGAATTAAATTCAATGCCACTTTATGCTGATATAAATTAAATTCAGCAGCCTTTTCAATGTGCACTGTAAATACTATATTGTGAAATAACTCATTATTTTTTGTAAGAAACACACCTAATTCAACTGATTGAGTAGTTAATACATTTTTCATCATTAATATTTAGTGCATAGCCCCAGGTTTAGAAAAAAAAACATAACAAAACATTCCAACCAAGCACAAAATGCAGTTTTTTGAACTGCTATACGAGTATTCTATAAACACCATTAAATTTAGCTGTGCAATACCCGCTGCGGTAGGTGGCATCATTTTGTTTACTTGACAATTGCTGACTTAAGAGAAAGAATTATAACTACACTGACCAAAAACAATTACTAAATTTCAATGCCCACTTTAAAAAAGCTCAAGCATTTAGCTTATTTATAACAATATATGCAGCTCACTTGTCCCTTCTGCAAATCTGGCTGCAGACGTTTTATGCCGAGCACCCAAAAATGAAAACTACCCAATTACTGGCCCAATTTGTAGTTTAAGCAACTCATCCACAACAACTCTGGAGTCAATGGAGACACTAGAATTTATTTTTGAGAATTTGGAGAGGATAAACTAGGTTGCAGAACACAAAAAAAAAGAGTCAATCGCAGCCTACCTTCAAAGGAGAAGCCGGGAAATCTACACCGTTCATTTTCACTTCACTCCCTGGAAAATTGTTCAACAATTTGTTAGAACCTTAAAATAACATGGAGCGAACTAGCCTGTAATTATCAAGAACAAATCACAGCATACCAATTTCTTTTTGTGATAAGAGAAGACTTTGATCAAAAGGGCAGAAGTAGAAGGGAACACGTATCTTGGTCAGAGTGAGAAGTCTGATGTTGTGCCTCACAACTTTCTCCAAACTAAACATGCAGCCTATATAAAACACCCATAAATTTGGTGTAAAAATATCTACAAAACCATTAAATCAAAAAATCAGCTATGTAAGGATTCACTGACAAATTGGAAGGATGCTTCCCTTGTAGCTCCGTAGAAGTCTGCTATGCATTCGTATTAACAAGCAATTTCAGTACACGCGAAACAGAGAATAGCCACATTAAATCTACAACAATACCAAAGCAGGAGTACCAAGTATTATGGATTACGGGATTACGAAAGAGAAGGGATTATGAAAAAATGGAGAAATTTGGAAGTGGAGGGGTGTTCTTCCTGAAATAATACTGTCGTTATCAGCTAGAAATGTCTAATGCGTTTTAAACACAGTTTTTGGAATTCCTTTCTCAGTTTGTTTATCTGGATATTTGTTCCCAACCTAACGTGGGATCAGAGGCCGGTTGAAAAGCCTTAGTGTGAAATTGTCTTAAAACAGCGTGGAAGGAGGTCTGGATGCATTAATCGATGTCAAGTTGGCAAAGTTATCATCTGCAACACAAATGTTGACAGCCGCCTTCAAACTTCATTGGGATTTGCAAACCACATTACTGTTTAATTGTTATATAAAATACTACATCTATATGGCAATTCCATTGGCAACCAGTGTTAGATACCTACACATGTAATAATAAATGATGCTTCTGACAACTTTCAAATTTTATCACAAATCTTACAATAGAGATTTCCCTTCAATCCTGCAGTCATGCTATCTGAAGGAATCACAGTTTTTCTTTTACAAGGCAATATGCTAAGCCTCATCTTTATGGAGAGCTCACAGCTTGAAGCTGAAACAAGTACAAAATCCCTCACATTTATTATTTTTAATAATTTCATAATGCTTAAAGAAATTGCGTAATCTTGGAGAGCCCAATCTTTTACTTCAAGGTTGATAATAATGAAATGACAACAACCAGATGTTTAGAGAAACGGCAAAGGGAAATCTCAGCTGGGACTTGACAAGACAAACAAAACCAATGATTAAAAAGACAGACATTTTTATAGCCACAACAGCTTCCTGCAGAGAAATATCTTGATCCTGGGCCAAATCCCTGAGTCCTGTAGGCTAGAGGCCTCTAACTCTATTTTTATTAAGATTTCCCTTGAGTAGGTTTCTTCTGCAGTGGTAGGTTATTTGTGTAAGTAATTAGTGCCTGTTTTGTGGATTATATTGTCATTCTTTCAGGACTAGTACTGTTAGCTGTCAGTAAAACACTGCTGTGTCTTCGCAGCTTTTTAAGGAAAGGAGTCCTGCTCCTTATATGTACCTTTGCTGCTCAATTAGGCGCTCTCAAGAATAGAGGGGAGACCTGCATTAGCCGAGGAGCTGGACCGTCACGCGCTTTAGTACCCCCTCAAATGTTGGGTGCCCTCTAAAAGGAAACATTGAGGTTTGATCCGCCTCAGGATTTACCCGTTACACAAACGTGCATTCAAGGCAGAGCTTGGAATTGTGATACACCTTCTTGGCCAAACGGGTCCAAAACTTCAGTGTGGACTCCAGGGACAGCCTCTGTTCAGAGGGCGGTTTCTTTTCAAGGGAGTGTCTTTATAAATGTAAGGCCAAGTGCATAGCTCCAACAGTTAATCAAGTCCCTCAGGACCTCATACTAGAATAGCTCATTTAAGGAAAAAAAGTTGGTTTGTTTGGTTTTTTTTTTAAAAAAAAAGACTTAAAAGATTCCTTAGAGACCAAACAACAACAACAACAAAAATGTACACCTTACCTCTCTGCAACATATTAAAACAGCTCAGTGGATTTTTATCCTGAAAAAAAGAAATGAAGGGGGATTTTAACAATTTTTAGCAATCTTTTCAAAGAGACAAGTGGTGACTGTGGCTTACACATCTGGTAGCTATGTGGTTTAAGTAACTCCTGGTCACCCATTCCTATCTGCACACTGTCCACTAGGTTGTACAGGAACAACGGTGGACAGGGGGAAAAAATCCCTACACATAGAGAAATTTTTGAGAGAAGGGAGCAATTTATAGCTATAAAATAATGAAAATTTGTGCTCTATGTTACACCTTGTAAATGTAAAAGAGTTACAACGTATTTGAGAATTAAATTGAGCATGGAACCAATTAATAAGCATCCTCAGGCATCACAGTGACCCATTTGTGCAAAGCATTGAGGAAAAATATTTAATGGAGGATTCCCCAAATCCAGTCTTTTGAGGTAAAACAAGACATTTGATTTCTGCTTCATGAGGAGGCTGGGAAAAGCATTTTAGGAAGAGCTAGAGACATTTATTTCATTGTATTTTATTGAAAACAAAGTTCAAAACCTTATATGTCAGTTAAAATATAGAACACATGGAGGCTTTAAACATTCAGAACTAAAGAATACCAGTTAACGTTAAATCTATCACAAACAATATAAACTGAACCAAAGTATTAATTCAGTGGGATAAATGAAATGCAGAGACAGTTCTGTAATCAAAGGGAAACAAGGAAATGTCCTGTACTTAAAGTGATGAATATAATAAAGAAACTGGAAAAAAAGTGAGGGAAAACATCACTTAACTTTAGCATGCTTGGGTGTCCGGGGCAGCGAGCACGCCTTGCTGCGTCAGCCTCCGTCTGCCTCGGTGTACCCGACTCGGCCAACCTGCTACAGGGAAAGAAGTTGTTACATATATAATATAATTTTCAAATTGTTAGTGGCATTCTCAAAGTTTATTTCATTGAAACTCATTCCAGTGGAAACTTCTGCCCCCTCAAAATCTTTATTTGTTTTCCTGGCCACGCTGTTTTTTGAATATACTTAAAAACTGGGAAAAGCCTACTACATCTTGTTCCACTTTCAGAGCTGAAGTGCGTCCTTCCAAGGATTTTTCAGTTATTCTAAAACCGCATGTTGAGACTTTTTCACTCTGTGCTGCAGGTGGTTCCAATCTTAGACCCCTGGCAGAAATCCTCACGTGGCAAGTGCCCAACACGGTGCCTACCTGCAGAAGCACAATCCAATATTCCAACTTACTATCTTGGGAACACATAGTTTATCAACTGAGTTTTCCTACGTCAAACTTTTTACTGAAACCTACATTAGATTAGGAGAATGTTTCAGGGTTCGTTCGGCGGAGATGCACAGCTGGACCTGCCTGACTGCCGTGCTTAGATTGGTTTGCGTGTGCCGATCTCAACCTGGCTTGTTTCTCCCGGGTGACTGAGCCCTGAGGAAAATCACCGTTTGATGTCTTCGCAGGTATTTGCCTTCTTTCCACTTCAAGATGTGTTGGTTGCCTGCTTCCTTCAGCCACTGATCGTCACTGGAGACACCTGTAGTCCAACAGATCTCCCTGATTGCCCCAAGGCACTTACTGTTGGTATTTACAGGGGCGAAACACAAAACTCCACCTGTGCGTTGCGTCTTAAAGCATAGATAATTCACAAATGTTTTCATTGCTAAAGAAATAGGAACTTTCTTTTTGGAGCAAGAATGTCAGACTCTCATCTTTCTACCCTCGTGAATTTATGCAGCTCAAGAGTAACTAACAATTTCTCATTCGACCGCGCTCCCCAGACAGAGGGCTTTCCTTCTGTTCCAGCTGGACACGGCAAAAATGAAAAATAACTCGCCGATGGGGATGTGATTTAAAACAGCTGCATTCTCCCCGTCCTGAATTTCATTTGAATTCGGTATCTGCAGAACATACACTGGATAAAGACAAAACCACCCTGGTGAATTTTTATGGCTTCTTTTTTTTTTTTTTTTTTTTTTAACTTTGCTTTTTACCTTAGGTTGAAGAAACATTGCGTTTGCAAGGAAGGAAGAAATCAAGTTTGGGATTAGCAGATGATAATTTTTTCAGCAATAAACACAATCATTAGTCATCAGTCAGTAATATAAAACTTTGTTGGTAAATCCTTGCTACTATCGACATCTGAATTCCATTTACAAATTAATTTTTCCCATCGCTAGCAATGCCAGTGCGGCTGGCTGTTTTCCCCTTCATTTAAGGAAAAAATCACTTTTTAGTCATAGCTTCTGCTTCCAGATTATCTTTTTTTTTTTGAAAAAGCAAGTGAAAATTGCTATTATTATATTAAATAATTAAATAATGCTTCATCTAAGGCAGAGCCTCTGAAGCGCAATCAGGAATACAAATGCATAACTAGCGATAATGATGTTTGTTGTTATTATCAGTGGCATAACCACAGAAGAGAATGCGGCCCTTTGTATTGCGTCTGTATATGATTTATAGGTGACAGAGAGACAGTTAAATGAAAACGCTTCCCTCCAGCATGAGGTGAAGTAGCCTGGTGCATTGTGTAAACCAGGGAGGATGACTGGTAACTCAAGAAGACCATCAGAAGAAAATTAATGTGCTTGTTTAATGAACCGCAGAATAATAAATCACATTCTAGCAACACACGGGTATCACAGCAAGGGGGTCCATTTGGGAAGCACACTGCTTACCAAATTCGTAAGAGTGTTTTAAGATAAATAAATAAAATAACATTTCAAAGTATGCTGAAGATACAAATGTTAACAGAGTTATGAAATGTATACTTATATTTTTGTTAACTATTAACAAAAAACATGCATTATCTGTTTTAATCATGCTCCCTTCAGTATTTGGTCTGGTAAAAGCTGCATGTTCCATCATTCCTAAATTACTCACAACAGTAAGTTCGTTATTAAAGACATAATCACAATAATAACTTCATTACTAAAGACACAAACCATCTGAATTCATGCTAGGGAGAAACGTAGTCACTGATGACACGCTGGCTTGACAGCGCAGGAAACTTAGATGGCACCGGTCCAGCAATGTACTTAAACCAAATGCACAATTTTAGGCATTTATACGGTTGCGGTGATTGTGTTTGGATCAGTTACATACACAAAGCTAGATGCAGGCTTAAGTATGCACTAAAGCAAAGCCCTTGCACCTGCGACAGCTCCTGACCTCGCTCTGCAGCACAGTGCCCACCGGACGTCCAGGACACCTCTGCTCAAGCTGGGGAGAAGTTTATGGCAATCTAATCCCCGGCCTCCTCCTCAAAGCCATCCCTGAGGGACGAAACCTGTGCCAGCTTTCGCTGCGAGTCTCACAGAAGGGACATAAAACCAGGATAAGGAATAGTTTCTTCCAAAATGCCTCTTAACAATTTTTGGACCTTGGGAGTCTCTTTCCTCACTGAACGTACCTTCTGATCGTTGTGAGACACAGCCAGCAAAACGTGTTTGAACTGCAGGACTGGCACTGGCTATCGAACACGTTATTTCTTTGGACGATGGGCTTCAGTGTGGTACCCCCACCAGTTCTCCTCACCTCCCCCAGGAAAACCAACGGCTACTGGGCAAAGGCGGCAGGCTTGTCGCATGACAACGCTGCTAGCCACCAAAACAACCTTGTGGTTAAGGCACCAAGAGCTAATTACAGCACCCATAACCTAATTATCCCTACGCCCGTGGACGGTAGCACTGCCTCCTCGCCATCTCAGCCGACCTAAGGCGCCCGGCGGCACCGAGACGTGAGGGAAAGCCACCGCAGGCGGCAAATCCCACAGACGGCGGTGAGAGCCGAAGCCAACGCCTGCCACAGGTGGCGGATTATTTGGCCGGAGCCCACCCACGCCGAGGCCGAGGGGACGGCGAGAGGAGCGGGTCCCTCCCGGGCAGCCCCGGCGCTGAGGGGCCGGGCGGGGCGGCAGCGCGCGCCCCCTCACAGCCCACCTGAGGCGATGGCGCCCGCCAGGCCGCGCTAGGCCTCGCGCGGGGGCCCGGGACCCCCCCACACCCCGGCGGCGGCGGACCGCTCCCCCCCGCAGCCGCCCCCCGGCCCCGCCGCGGCGGGGGGGGGAATGAAGGGGAGTGTGTGTTGGCGGGGGAGGGTGTGAACCACCATCCCACCCCGCACCGTCCGCGCCTCGGCCAAACTTCGACAGGGCCGGCGGCGAGGCGGCGCCCGCCTCCCGGTGACGTCACCGCGCCCGCCCGCCAATCCCCGCGCCGCTCCGCGGCCCAGAAGGAAATGACGTCACCGTATCCCTCCGCCGGCCAGGTCCCCTTTTTTTGTGTGTGTGTGTGTGTGTGTATGTGTGTGTATGTATGTGTGTGTGTGGCTGCGGGCGCTGCGCGTGTGTCAGCCCGCCGGGCGCGCTTTTTTTCCTCCCCTCTCTTCTGGCCGGGGAGGGGAGGGGGTGCGGGGGAGGGGGGGGGGGGGGTGAGAGACACACGCAACGCGCGGAGCCGCCCCCCGCGAGAGCGCAGGGAGGCGAGCAGAAACAGGGATAATTCCTCCTCCTCCTCCTCCTCCTCGTCCGCCGCCGCACCGCTGCTCGGGGGTCCCGGGGGCTGATGCCACCTGCCCTCCCCTGCCGGTCGCCTCGCCCGGAGAGCGGCGGAGCGAGGGCCCTTTAAGAGCGAGCGGCCGCGGCTGAAGGCGGCGGGAGAGCGCGGCGGTGAGGAAGGTGAGGCGGTGCGGGCCCGTTATGTGGGGAGGGTGTGGGGAGGGTAGGTGGGGGGGGCGGCTGTGTGACCGTTGGAACCGGTTCGAACCGCCCGGGTCTGGGGGAGAAGGGGGGGGGGGGGGGGTTTGGGGGGGGGGGGGGCGGCCGGGCCCGGAGCGCGGCGTACACAAAGCGGCGGCGGGAGGGGAGGGCTCGGGGCTGCCGAGGCGGGGGACGGGGAGGAGCCGCGGCGGCGGGTCCCGCTGGGCGGCGGAATGCCGCCCGCCCGCCCGGGCTCTGAGGGGAGGCGGAGGGATCCGTGCACACCCCCTCCGCCGCCCCGGGGACGGGGCGTGCGATGAGGCGGAACCGGCGGCTCCCTCCGCTCCCCCCCCCTCCGCCACACACACATAGAGACCCCCCCCACCCCCCCCCCCCGGAGGCCGCACACAACGGCGGCGGCGGGGTCGCCATCTCCCGGGTGGGGGGGGCGGCAGCCTCCGCCTCCTCCTTCTCCTCCTCCTCCTCCTCCCGGCCGTGCTCCCCCTCCTCCTTTTCCCATGGCTGGTGCTGGGTGGGCGGCCATGTTGGGCACGGGGATTATTTTTCTCTCTCTTTCTTAGCCGCCACAATAACGCGCAGGGTGGGATTGTGCTCCGCCTCCCCGGCGAAATGCCCTTTTCGCCCCCTTTTTGAGGGAAGTTAACGGTGGTGGTGGCGGCGGCGGCGTGTGTGTGTGTGTGGGGGGGGGAAGTCTGCCCACCCCTTCGGAGGACGAGGGCCCCCCTCGGCCTGCCCGCTCTCCGCCTTGGCAGAGCGGTTCCCCCTCTCCGTCGCCTCCTTGGCCGAGGGCCGCCGGGCTTGCCGGCCTCCCCCTGCCCTGGGCGGGGGGCTCTGCCTGCGCTGCCGCTCGCCGCTCCCTTCGCTGTCATCCTCCGGTGAGCAGAGAGGGGTCTCGGCGCCGGGCTCCCCTGCCCGCGGCCCCGCTGGAAGAGCCTCTTCCCGAGCGCAGCGGAGGAGGCGGGGAGAGGAGAACTGTGCTTTTTATTTGTTTCCCTGAGCCTGCAGGGCCCTCTCCCTATGCTTCCTCGCCGCCCCGTCCCCTTACACTGACAAGAAGCCTTGGATCGCTCGCTGCCCTTGGCCAGCGCTTTCGCCCCGGTAAGCAGCGTGCGCCGACACACACCTGCGCGCCTGCCCCATTGTGGGGTCAGGAATTCAGTTTAGCGGGTTCTTCTGGAGGAGGACTGGGATCACTGAAAGGCTTTTATGTAGAATACCCCAAGGCTGATCCTCCTGGCTACGGATATTAAAAATCAGATGTTTGGTATCGTCAAGGTGTTTGCCCAGGCCTCGCTGTGGTCCTGCTCCTGTGGGTGCCGGGGGAACCCGGGCTGCTGCATTAGGGCATCCTCGCGCTCTGCTTCTTCCCTTGGCTGGGATGCGACATAAAGCACGTGTGGAGATGAAGGAGAGGCGTGGATCCTGCTGCCCAGCACCCTTGCGGAAAACACGCAACACACGACAACACACACAGCTTTATTTTTATTAACTTGGGCAAGAGTTGCAGCTGTCACCAAGGCATACCAAATGGGGCAGGAGTGAGAGATCGGAAGTGGGGCTAGAGGATAGGGGGGGATCTGTTGCTTCTTTTAAGAAATACTTTGCAAGGATATACAAATTGCCCATCTTCCCTACTCTGGTTCTCCGTGTGTTCTGTCTTAGCTTCAGGTTGCTGCAGCTGTTAATTTTTATCCTTGAACATGAAGCCAAGCTTACTGCATGCACATCTCTCTTTCAATTGTATAATTATTAGCGTGCATAAGGTTGTCCTTCAAGGCTGCCTGCCCAGAGAGCTTGCTCTCCGTCGCCACTTTAAGCTCTGTCTGGGTGCGGGGTTCTGCAAATGTCCCTTACAGTTGGTCTTGTGCTCGTGGATAGATACAGTTACGTTGTTTGTGTGCACCATCCCTGCAGCTGCTTAGATACGGTCGGAGAACCTCCAACGGTCCTCATGCCAGTAGACCTGCACCCACAGTGACATGAGCGGAGTGCTCCATACTGCCTCCGCACAGAAGAGCCCCTTGCAGAAACGTAGCTACGGACGCGCTCTTGGCCTCTAGAAGCTTCAAGGTAGTCCCATGCTCGCAAAATGTGCCCAAAGCGTTAAGCCAGTCTGTGGAGACAAATAATCGGAACGCGGTTTGTTTTCATCACACTGCAGTTCAAACTTTAAGGTAGATAACAATCATCATAATTGAGTGCGTAATAATACATTTTAATTAGTAGGCATCACACACTTCAAAGCCTTTAATAAAATATACAGAACTTTAAGTGATAGCATTCGTAGGAAATGTAATACGCCTTTTGAAATGATTTCAGTACCCTGCAAAGTCAAGTCAACCACATCAGTCAACAGAAAATAAATTTGCCTTGGCCTGAAGGATGGAACTGTTGAACTCTGGCATTCAGCTCGTGCCGTGGCTTTCACCTCCCCTCTTCTTTCGGAGGTGTTGCTCATGATGAATAGCCATGTAAACAGTAATGAAAACATCATCCAATGTGTCTTTTCATCACTTAGATTATATCAGTTTTAGGCTGTGCCAGTTAGTCATTAAAAGCCACTGAAGAGCATTATCTTTTTTTAGGGCAGGGATTCCAGCGTGTCTTGACAGCAGAAACCTTTATCGTAGGATTCATTTGCGTTTAATGTAACCTCGTTGGGTTTCTGGGTTCTTAAAAAGTTAAGATACGGTCCTTGCTGTTAAGTACGCATTATCGAAAGTGAGTGAGGAAATAAGTAAGAAGACAGGGATTCTGTTGAGGCTGGGTGGTCGCCTGGGGAAGATGATGGAGAGAGGAAGTGGCCATTCAGAAGGAGAACTTGGACAAGAGAAGTTGATTTTTGCGTTAATTTGTGTCCGGTCCTCAAGCTTATCTTCTCTTGAAGACGGACCCTTGGTGTTATAGTTTAGATTTTCTTTTCTGGGCTGTCAGGAGGGGAGGAGGTTGTTTTATAGCAAGCGGTGAAGAAAATTTAAGGGTCAATTAATTATTAGTATGTATCTTTGGAAAGGATTGGGGTATCGATAGCATTGCACCCATGCTGCAGTTAAATCTGCAGTGGCAAATCTAGACTGGCGTAAAAGCTGCCAAACCTTTGGCAAGGAGGATGAAGCAAGTTTATACGCTTGGTGCTCAAAACGTAATCTTCTGGGATGTAGTTAGTGCCCACCCTGCCCCTGCCTTTCGTTGCGGGGTGGAACGGCCGCATCCCGTCGTTCCGGTGAGTGGGTTGGATGCAGTTTGCCCTGGGTGTGTTTCCTCCCTCCCCGCAGGCCTGGTCGCCAGCCCCCGTGTCCCCTCCCTGGCAGCTGGTGCAGATCCGTCGCAGGGACACACTTTGTTCTGGGGCCGCGCTGTGCCAGCGCTGTCCCAAGCCGCCGCGCTGCCAGGTGTGGCATCGGTGAATGAGGTGGAAGCTCCGGGCAACAACTTGCAGGAGTCGCCTTTGTGCTAAAACGCATTAGTCGTAGACTTTTGGAAGATGCAAGGCCCATCTTTAAAGTTGATAAAACTGTTTTCTCATCATTTCCTCAGCTTTCATTCAGGTCTTCATCACTAATAGTCACCTGTGAGCGTGGGTTCCCCATGGGAGTCAGTTGGGACTTTTTTCTTTAAAAGAGAAAAAACAATCCTGGTGTGTTAAAGCTATGTGTGTGTCCTGGTTTGGGATAGAACAAAACCCATTTTCTGTTCAGTAATTTTACTTTTCAGTTAAGTCTCTTCTAACGAGCCGTGCTCTCTGAAATTAAGGGTGTATTTTCGGGGCAGTGCCTGCTCCCAGAGCGATAACACCTGATGTTTACAGTTAGTGCCAAGGGCTGGTATGCGGAGAGGCTCCTGCTTATACTTATTCCCATAACAACCGAGGTCAGCTCGCTTTGTTGTGCGCCCGGTAGCAGGGCCGCTCCTGCGGGGAGGCGCGGAGAGGAGAGGTGGCCCAGAGCTGCCCAAGGGGGCATTCCATCCGTCCGCGCCGCACTGGGTGTAAAGCTGCGGGAGCAGCGGGGTCAGCCCCTCTCTTCGGCGGCCGGGGGGACTCTGTCCCTTTTTCTGCCTTTGATCCCATCTGCGCGTTCCAGAATCCAGATCCAGTCCCAGTGCCTGCTGGTGACGTGACCATCATCCTGGGAGCTCGACAGCGGTTTTGTAGAATTTCATTATTTTCTTATCGATATTACTATCTTTTTAATATTTCATTATAGCTGGTTAGGGTTTTTTCCAACCCATAAGCCTCTCTCCCTTCTTCTCTCTCTTTTCTTCTTCTGGGAAGGGAGAAGGGTTAACAGAGCATCTTTCATGGCCTGAACCTTGACTGTACTCATACTTGGACTGATTCTCGCTGCATGTTCACTTGGGTTTTTATGTTGTAAATTCACATGAAGATGCGTGTTCTCTTTTGAAAATATGACTAAAGCTTTAAATTAGGATTTGTGAAGGCTTGGATGTTTTCTTTTAGGGTTAGGATATCTGTTATTTAAAATGATTTAACCTGCTACCCATTTCGTGATGGTCAGAGCGTAAATGTATTTGTATGTGGAGTTCATTCCTGTCTGGAGAAAGGCGATACAGGCAGCTCAGGGCGAGTGAGAGGTAGGAGGTTCCTGGGTCCTTTACTGCTCTCTCAAAACTTCCCTCATTTGATCCGAGCAAGGCTGATGAATTCTTCTTCTGTTTTTCCATCAGTAAAGTACATGGCTGTGTTCGTACCTCTGTAGGTAACATCACCTTGGAGGGAGGATGCTGTGAAATTCTGGGTAATAGTCTCCATCCCTTGGGGATAATAGTCTCTGTGCCTCCTCTTTGTTCTGTCCTTAAACAAAACTCAGCTTTTTGCTTTACCAAGTCACCTGTATCACGGAGTACGTATTTATTTCTGACCTGCTAGTGTGCCCTTAAGACTGATTGTGTTGCAGATGATTTCACCCAGTAGGCGGAAATTGGGCCACCAGCGGTGCCCTGACAAGTACTGGTTTATTTATACTTTTTTTTTTTAATTAAAAGCCTTAGAAAGTGAAGCTTATATAGCAAGAGTAGTGCATCCCATTATGTGAATTTTGAAGAACACTGTGAACGAGTCATTAATTTGAAGTCCTTTTTAAAAAGAAGTGTGTGGATATACAGCATATGTATGTCATAACTTGTTTGCTTTGTGTCAAATAATATCAAGCTGTGAATGAAACTGTAAATATATAAGCACACATCTTTTAGAGATCACTTCAATGGGACCCAGCTGCCTTATCCCGCAGCTGTCGTGGAAAACCTGCTATCCACAGGTGCTGTAGATAATGGAAAACACTTGGGACCTGACTCTCTCCGCTTGCATCACTAAGTCAGTGAAATTACTGAGTTAAAACTTGCTTTGTGGTAGCCGAGTCCTTTGTTTGCCACCTCATTTAGCTGGAGAAACCGGGCTAAGTGTTTATTTTGTGTATCGAGATGTTTTTGAAGATGGAAAGTGCCAGGGATCTCTTAAACCGGAGCAGAGTGTCTTGTCTTTTCTACCTGCCCAGTCATTTTCTGACGGTCTGTAGGGATGATACCCGATCTCTTTCTAACTAGCTGAAAGGCGTTCATTGATAAATAAATGCAATTGCGTCTTAGATTCCAAATTTCGGTTGAAATCACAAGGGGAAGTTATTTTTCTCTTTGCAGTGAGGCATAGGAGGAAAGAAAAGGATCTCCCCTTTTCTCATGCCACGGTAATCTGTCTCGTTGTATGCAAATAAAACATCTTTATTGTTGGATTTCCCCTGGTAATGGTGATCGCGGTGATCAGAGAATGTAATCAGGTGGCCGGCCTTTTCATACAGGAGCTTAATGGCTGTTGGCTTTTTTCCCCTGTATGGCAACAATGAGTATGAACCGCAGCAGCTGACAAAAAATAAAGGGTCTACCATGTCCTGCGGTTGTGCCAGTTATTTGTGCAAGGCTAATATATGTTGGCTCTTCCCCTGAAGGTCTTCTCCCATTTTCCAACTAAAGGGGGGAGAAAATACCTTTCGGTCTGAAACGCTCTATTTCTTGCAGTGTGTCTAAAACACTTTGTAATTATTTTTTTTTTTTGTAATTTTTTTTTGGCATCCATATTTTTCAACCAAGCATCTGCCAACTGTGTGCTGAAAAGCTAAATGTAGAGTATTTATCATTGGGATTAATCATTTTATTGAGCAAAGGCTTCTTACATACAAAAATATTCAAGATCAAAGCTTTGAAAAACAAAGCTGTTACATTATAGAAGAGAGGAGACATTTTCTTAGCTCAGTTGATATGAACAGATGAAATACTATGCGCATAATGTAAGTTGGTGTCAAAAGAAGCTTGTAACTACAGGCTCTTTAGCATTTTGTCTTTGCATCTTTTGAATAATTACGAGGTGTTGAATAATATATTTTTTTACAATGTGTGCGAAGACTTCCTCTGTAGTTCTAACCTTCCTGGGCAGACATATGTGCATGCTTTAATTAATAGAGCAGGTTATTTATCCTGACTATTTATAGACTGCCCATCGCTATAGCATTTAGGCCCTGTTACTCGTCTGCCGTGCAGTAATATGATTCCCGACAAATAGCGACTGTTGTCAGCGTCCCCCGTTTTGCCAGCAAAGAGAAGCTTTGTCCTAGAAGCTTCACAGAGGATTTTTTTCTAGATGTTTCTGTGAAGGATGAATGTTGAAAATCATAAATATGTAGTTATTGATCAGTTGCAATGGTTATCCACTCAAGATCTTCGTATATTTCCCCTTTGAAATTTTGCCTGGTTTTGCTAAGATCTTGTAATTATAAAAAAGTTTATGTTAACAGGCAGAGAAAATAATATTTAAAGCTCTTTTATTCTTGCTTTCCCCTGCTGAGCAGGTCTCTAGCATGAACCTGTACTTCAGAGCTTCATTTCTTGGAATCTATTTCCTTACCCTTTGTCATTCAGAAATGATTTTTGTCATCTCTCCTTTTGTTGTTTTGTTTTGTTTTTTAACAGAGCCGGAGGAAGTTTGAGTTTACGTTCAATGATGTGAACAAGGGCTGGGCACCGAGTTTTATTTCTGACTAAGCCACTCTCTGCTGGTGGGATCTTTGGCAAGCCACTTAATTTCACTGAACTCTGTTGCCCACCTTGGAGATAAGGTTAATAAAATTTTTTACACGCGGCAGGCTTTATGTAAATGAAGAAGCTGGTAATGCCTTTGAAGCGTGCAGGGGATGGGTGCTGGGGAGAATGTGAGCTTGTTCATGCTTGATGTAATACACTTGCTTAATTGTATATTAGGATTGTTACAATATTGTTTGGGTTTTTTCTTTAAAATATACTGATGCTGTTTCATTTGACAAGTAAGAGACTTGATTTATTTTTTTAATCAGTTGGCTGTTTTTTCTCGTTGATGACTAGAAATTTTTACTCGGACTAGTTTTAAGCATACGTTTCTGTGAGAAGTTCAATGGGCACATTTAAAGAACTGCTGCTTTATGGAATATTTATGCGCAGGAACATGTTAAATTGAGGTAACTTGGGTTATGCGCTGTGTTTGTTAGTGATGTTTTGTGTATTCAGCAAAACGAAGAGAGTTAACTGTTACAGGAGTATTTAATTGCTTCCTGTAGCAAAAGCCTCAGTGTCAACAACTAAAGTATGCTTGCTGTTCCGCCGTAGCGCAGAAATACCTGGTAATACGTACCTAGTTCATGATTTACACAGTGCTCTAGAAGAATGGAGCCTCCAATGCCCCTGGCCAGCCGTTTAATCCACCTTGCCTCCCTTGCGCAGTGTGTACCGTCTCTCCGAGATCTGCCTGTTCCGGGAGCATCCAGAGCCGGGAACCTCCCGCGTGCCCTGGGCAGCCCGTCGCAGGGCTTCGCTGAGGACTCGGGGGGGATCTCATCAATGCTTACAAATACTCAAAGGGAGGGTGTCAGGGGGATGGGAACAGTCTTTTTCCAGTGGTGCCCGGTGACGGGACAAGAGGGAACGGGCACAAACTTGACCATAGGAAGTTCCATCTCAACCTGAGGAGGGACTTCTTCCCTGTGCGGGTGGCAGAGCAGTGGCACAGCTGCCCAGAGAGGTGGGGGAGTCTCCCACTCTGGAGCCATCCCAAACCCGCCTGGACGCCGTCCTGTGCCACTGCTGGAGGTGACCCTGCTCTGGCAGGGGGTTGGGCTGGGGGAGCTCCAGAGGGCCCTGCCAACCCTCACCACTCTGGAGTTCTTTGATTCCCCTTTATTCCGAGCAGGTTTTTTGGTGTCATAAGTTGGAATCTTCTGTTCTCCAATTTGAGCCCTTCATTTCTGGTGTCCATCACAGATGTGGAGAACAGACCGCATCCCTCGGCTTTGCGATAGCCTTGTACCCATCTGAAGATCACTGTGCTTCAGAAATCTCCTCTATAGATTGAACCGACTCCAGGTCATTCCGTCTTTTCTTGAAGCTCACGTTTTCTAGCTCTCCTCTGGACTCTCTAGTTGGTTTAAGTCTATCTCAGCGTTGTGCTCCAGGCGGTGTTACAGCACGCAGAGCGCGGCTGCCTCATTCTGCGTGACGAACCATTAAACGTCCCTTTGCTTGCTGGGAACTTGCTGGTGGATCCGTGGGCCAGCTTGGGAAGCCTGGGCTGTCCCTGGGTTTTTCTCAACTCAAGGCGCCTGCTGGGAAGGAGCAATAAGAGCGAGGAGAAAACAGCTCCGGAGATGCGCTTGCGTCTCTGGACAGAAGAGCAGAGCGCTTGGGGACAGCTGGAAGAAGCAAGGTCACTTAAAGTTCTTGAAAGAGTGCTTTTTAGGTTAATAGCTGACTGGGAAGGACTTGAAACAGTGAGAAAAGAAATTATTTCTTGTTCAACCTGTGTTCAGAGAAACAGGATTCTTTATACTGCCTTTGTAAAACCACAATACTAGGTAATATTTCTCTGCCGAGAGTTTTTCCTGGAAGCTGAACGAGCCCACGGACACCCTCCGTTTGAGCAATCTGTTTCGGTCCCCCCAAATCCCCTCAAAGATGAAAGGGGCAGTCGTGGTAGGAGTGAGTTATCTGTGAGTTGGGTTGGACTTTGGGGGCTTTTTGTCGTCTTGTAAGGGCCCTCATAAAAGGAAGGGCAAATCCCATTGCATGGAGATCAAAAGTGATATTATACAGAAATGTTTTCACTGACTGTATTGTTTGAGATTCTGTGCTGTAATACACACAATCGTGAGGCAGGGCGATAGCTGTATTAAATACGCATTTGAAATTGGCAGTCTGTGTGAACGGGGATAAACCAGTTTGGGACAAGCGCTCCTGCTGCGTACCCCCCAGGAGGGCTGGCGGGGCAGAGCCACGCGCGGGGGCCGGCCGACGCGTCCTGCTCCGCTGTCGGTGCGGATCTTGAGGAATTGGGGAGCAAAAGGCGATCAGCTACCAAACGTGAGAGGTGCGGTGGGCTTCCTCTAAAATATGTTATTCTTCAAATGAATATTACTGTGCTTCAAAAGCATAATTGGGAAGTGAGAATTACATCTATTAGTATCACTTAGCAGAAAACTAAAATGAGTATTTCTTAGTAAAACACTGTTGTGCGAGGACGGCATCGCAGTATGAGCGCTGTGAAGCTTTTGTAGACAAATACAGCACAGAAAAACGGGAGTCTGAGGGGTTGTCCTTGTATCCGGGGGAAAGCAGCAGTGTGTGCTGCTGCAGAAAAAGTGATGGCGATTTCAGTTTGGCACACATTAACAAGTTTTCAGGACTCTTATTTTTTTGAGGCTTACCTGGTTAAGACAGTTACTTCAGCATTTGTCAAAATTTTGTTTTGGCTTCATGTTGTGTTGCAGGAAACTCCTGATGATCGTGTTCTGGCATTTTACAGCCAGTGTGGCACAACGCAAATAAAAATTAAAGGTTGCATTTGCACAAAGTGGCCACCCCCGGAGCCTTTCCTCTTACCCCTGTAGACCCTGGCTTGAGACTGAGTTACGGACTGAAGTTCAGAGCAGCTTCAGCATTTGTTGGGCCGGAATTAGGGCTGCGTTAGGATAAGAAGGGTAGACATAGCTTAATGATATAAGACTTACAATTTAATTGCTCTGTGGCTACTTGATCCAGCTTATATTTTAAAGCTACGTCTCTTCTAGCTCTTCAACAGTGAGCTAATAAACGTTATTCTGTGTTTAAACCTTCTGGTCATTGCTGTTTTCTGTGGCTGCTGAAAACACAGATTGTCTGCACATGAGTTGGATTATTTTCTTGCTCGTCCCCTATTAGAAGCTGTTTATTTTGGCCAGTTTGTGTCGGAACATTTCTTATCAGATTTTTATGGCTGTCAAATGGTAGTATAGAATACAAAATGCAATCATAACAGTCTCTTTTGCCACCAAAATGCAATCAAGAAGAGCAGAACCCCTACTAGACAGCTTGATTTCCGTCCACTTACAGTCCGGAGCTGCCACGCGCTCTGCTCGCCGTCCTTTCTGGTGGTTGGTGGGGGAGGGAAAGAATGGATTGGTTTTTGCTCTAGCCTGGGTGGGAAATCAGTGTGCTGGTTTCGGCCGGGACAGTTAACGTTCTTCCTAGGAGCTGATGTGGTTTGGATTTGGTATGAGAATAACATTGATAACACACGTTTGCATCGCTTTCTTTTGTGTTGTCTTTTGCTATTATTACTATTTTCCTCTTCTGTTACTGTTCTATTAACCTGTCTTTATCTCGGCCCACAAGGTTTTTTCCTCCTTTTTCTCCCTCTTCTCCCTCTCCTGTTGGGGGGACGGAGCGAATGGCTGCGTAGCCCTAGTTGCTGGTTGGGGTTAAACCACAACAATTAGGAAGTTTGGTTTTTGTGGTGTCATGTTTCCTATAATAACCCTTATTTCCTTTAAAAATGCAATTGAGCTTCTAGAATTAGATGTATTAGTTAAAGACTTTTACATGTATTATTAAGGAGAATTAAAATTTTGCGTAAGCATCATTTATGAGTGAAGTTCAGAAACAGCCGAATCCTGAAACAGTGCAAAGGTGGTCTGGGAGAGAGCTGCTTTCAGCGGCTTGGCTTAACGGCTTGCAAGTTGTCAAAGTGTTGATTGGAAACGTGTCTATTGATTAGACCTCAGCAATACTAGTGAAAACCAGCTTTTTGGAGACCTTTGGTGGCAAGTCTCACACCTTCTGAGATCTCCTGTAGGACACTCGAGACTGTTGATAATTGTAAATTATCTTGCTTTTAATTCTGGCTTGATGGTCTGCGTGTTTAATTGAACTCTTAACTTCAAACACATACAGATACATACATCGTTGAGGTCTCAATTAGATGCAATCCCAGGGGAAAATACTCGACTTTCACCGTAGGCAGATCCAGAAAAACTTGTGTTCTGTGTGCAGTGGTGCTCAGAAAAGCAAAAAAAGAGGGAAGATTTGTAAATAGTGGAGCAGAAAGTAACACTGCGAATTATAATGTTATAACTTCGTCGTATTAGCAGTGATGCACCCCCTACGTATGTAATGGCCTTTGTTTCTGCTTCCCTATGTCTGACAAAGATGTAGCCGAAACAGAAGTTCTAGAGATTGGTGGCAAGAAGGAGAGAGACTTAGAAGGAAAGATGGAACAGGCTGGAATTGGCTGTTGCGTCTTTTCTCTAAATAGAAATGGTAATGGCTTTACCCAGGAACGAGTAGTGCAGGAAAGGTAAACGGGGTACTTCACTCCGGAGATCAAGAGAACGTTCGGTTGAGTTGAAGGGCAACAACTGTGGCTCTAATTGCAGAAAACCCCTTTACTCTGTTTCTTTGAAGGAGTTCGTACTTGCCTGTCGGGCTCCCTGCTCCATGGAGGTTAGGAGCCGGGGCTGGGGGGAGCGTGCCGGGGTCTGGGTACGTGTGGGTTTGGTCGGAGGGGTCGGCCGAGGTTGGCTGAGGACTGTTCGCACATTTGTGTGCGCATTTTTTACTCATTTAAGCTTGGATATTCAATCTCTGTCATGTGTATTGGCAGTAATCCTAGAATATTCAAAAACACAAACAGGAGGAAAAACATGGTTCTTCCTTCTTTCAGTCACAGTTACTCATTTATTTAAAGGTACTGGAGTTCTGGGGTGGTGACTTCTGATTTCAAAGCTGTTAGGTTGGCTTTCTTATGCAGGAGAGGCAAAACCACTGCAATTTTAAGTCAAAACCAGGGCTTTTCAGCACCAACTTTCAACACCAACAGATGTATCTGGAAAGGAAACACAGCCTGTTAAAGTAGGATGTAGAATCAGCTCTGTGACCAGAGAAATAAGAACAAACCTGAAAATATGCGCCTGAATTGTTTTTTCTTTGGAATACTGGGAAACAAAAACAGCGTTCATATTTCTGGCATTAGAATTTTTCTTACAGTGAGACTTTTGCTGCCTGACAAAACACAGTTTTCCAATAAAGGTTTCTCTTCTTTTCCCTTTGCAGGATGGCAGACACAGACCTTTTTATGGAATGTGAGGAGGAGGAGCTGGAACCGTGGCAGAAAATCAGTGATGTGATTGAAGATTCTGTTGTTGAGGATTATAATTCAGTTGATAAAACTGCTACGGGTAATTAACTATTTCAGTCTAGAATCATTCCTGTTATCGGTGTTAAAATTTAAAGGGAAATGGCAGTGATTAGTTACATCCTATCCAGTAAGTAGTCTTATTTGATAACTAAAAAAACCTGTTAATGAGTAATGTTACAAATTTCACTGTCTAGTTGTGAGCAGAGCTTTTGAGTGCTGGGGGGAGCGTGATGATGGTGCTGCGCGAGCTCAGGTGTCCTATGAATAAGTAGTTCAGGAGGCGGGAAACGGCTTTTTGCTGTGTGTGAGAGAAGTAAGATTTTTGCAGGTGTTGGAAAGAATGGCCTGTCTGAAAAATGTGAAGGAAACTTTGGCAGAGTTATTCATGTTCTGCAGTCGAATTAGCAGTTTCTTAAAAGTAGAGAGTTGATAATTGACATAGAAGATGATGCTCTTTCTTTTACGAGGTGCGTTAGTATCTGTCGGCATTCAAGGGTGACGAGCTTTGCATCCTTCTGGCAGTTTTGAAATGAGTGAGGCAGCCAGGTATTCGCTGGGTGAATTGTATTTCCTGTGACTCAACTTACGTAGTCAAGCTAGAGAGATTAAAACTAAGTTATTACGGATCTAACACATGGTTTGATATAATCAGTTTCAGTTGGGGTTTTTGGTTTGGGCTTTTTTTGCCTATTTTCTGCAAATGGAAAGGTGCATGACTTCGATGTTCAGAGTTTGCATTTAATGTGCAGGTCAGAGTATGTTGTTATCCACTAGTTGTCCCAAATTATAGGAAATTTTGACTCGCAAAAAGCAATAATTGCCAGATGGGAGGCTTTCTGTCTTTCACATGCCATGTTATCATTTGATTTATAATGGAACCCTAAGTAAGTACAGGTACAAGGCTGATGCTTTCCAATTGTTGGTTTCTGTTGGTATCAACGCAGTCAGTGGGGCCGTTGTGCGTATACCTTTCTGACACAAATTAAACCTTGATGACGAGCATAAAAGAGGCCTTTGTCATGTCTTAAATTTGAAAGGATTGTGCAAATCACAACAGTCTGAGAAACTTTCTTCTTTGTTCCTTTAGTTCTTGTTTATTTGTTTGTCTCAAAAATAAGAGCCATGGTTAAGTTCTGGAAACTAATCCAGAGCTCCAGCATGTGACTTCAAAATGTAGTGAAGAAGGTTGTAAAAGAAAACAAATCGTAATGGTTTTGTCTTCCTTTCTCAGTCCCTGGCTGCAGTCTGATTACTTCGGCGCTCCCTCCGGGCTGTGGGAGCGTCCAAGGTTTGGGAGGATTGCTGGGCGCTGCTGCTGTAGGCTAGCTGGAAATATTTTCTTTTAGCATGTGTGGTACAGTTCAGAGGTACACAGAACCATTTCCTAATGGCTTAGTTCCTCGCAGGCTTTGGAGAAACCTTTCCCTGAAAAGCGGGTATTATGTTTCGAGACATTAATCACACTAGCCTGTACTAGAGGAGTGAAATCGTAGGCATGGCTACCCAAGTTTGTCATCTTTTATATACTTATTCTTCTGTTCTGGTTTGCAGACAGACTGGGTGGCAGCTATTGGGGAAGTAAAACCTTCCGATTTTCCTCCCTAGGTTGGGAGCTGAAGTCAGGTAGGGGCGTTACTCAGTGTGGCTCCATCGATCGCTTTCCATAGTCATTTTTCTTTTGTGGATCTCTTGTAGTTTGTCATCTAATGGTAAATTCCGGCTGTGAAAGTGACTTGGGCGGTGAGCACAGTTTGCTGGGTCGCCTGTGTGCAGGAATTGCCCTGCCTGATGTGCCGTTGGCACCTCGTACCGCTGCCGGAGCCGCGCTGGGTTTGCCCTCTTCCCGTGCTGCGACGTTACCGCGTGTTGGGGTCTCTTTCTGCCCCGCAGTGCCAGCCTGCATGTTAAGGAGGGTTTGTAGAATTTCTTAAGTCCTGTTTGATCAGAGAACTGCTCTTAGAGTGCCGAAAAAATCTGAAGCTCTCAGAGGTGTGTGTTGGTCTGCTTTGGGAGAGAGGAGGGAGGGAAATGACCTTTACAGCTGCCAGACACAGTTACTCTCCAAATCGGCAGAATTTATGACTTGGCACCTGGGTCAGCTCTGTTAGCACTGTCGAAACAAAGTATTCGGCACCAAAGTATTCAACATCACAGTTCGGGCTGTATGTTTCAGGGTAAGCTCGATGGTGTGAGTTATATTTATGTTTTTCTGATCCACTGGAATGAAAACAAACTCTGTATGGGGTGAGGAACGCGCCCTTGGTGGTGCTGTGTGTTCCTGCTCACCGTTGCGTGGCCTTTCTCCTTCATTGGGTCGTAGACTTTTAAATGCTTTGGGATGGATGCTGTTAGGCAAAAAAAAAAAATACGGAAACGTGCCTGGTTTTGCATAGCTCTGGAGCGCTTCGGTTTTCATGGCGCAGTAAATCCTCCTCTTGATGGCATCGGTGCAGCAGAGGATAGCTCGGCCCATTCACTTGAGGACCAGCACAAACAGCATTTCTCAGCCGACAGCACGGCCTTTCCTTTCCCGAGTATTGTATTCGCCGAGTCCCTGCTGGCTCGTGTGACACGACTTTGACTTGCAGGGGAATCCTTTTCGGCTTGATGCCAGCGAGGATTTTGAGTGGCGAAGTGCCACGGGGACATCTGTCACCTCTTCAGTCCCTGCAGTCTCTGCTGGCCCAGTAACTGGGGGTCACATCCCAGTTTAAGTTGTGACTATGTGGAACGCTCACGAAATGAGCCGTGTCTGGAGTCATCCCAGCTTTCCGCAATCTGTTTTTTACGCTCATGGCTGTCGTCTTGCATTTTGTTTTACATTAATTAAAGAGACTTACGAGCTAGGGCTGAAAAAGACCCATTAAATCTATCCGTTCTCCTAGTGTAAGGTTTTGTTGAATTTTGTTTTGGTTTGTTTCCCTCCAGGATGTAACTCTCTTATGAGCAAGCCTGGAGACCTAAAATTTATCCTTTTCTTGAATAACACCATCCATGTTGGCAATATCTGACTTTCAAGACCATACGTTAACAAACGTGCTTGAATTTCTCATGGGGTGTGTTGTACTCCTTAAGGCTGATGTGCGCAAACCACCATTTCTCCCTTGAACGAAGAGAGCAGAAGTGCGTATTGGCCTGGATAGAAATGACCCCGTGTCCAAAAATCAAGAAGCGGCGTTTCCAAACAAAAGGTGGAAATATCTTTTAACTTATCTTTTTCCATCTTTCTGCTAGACCCAAATTTTTCCCTGCAGATTAGTTTTAAAATGTCTCAAATTACTGGGACATAAAAGGAAAAATTACTGAAAGCTAAATATATTTGAAGTGACGTTCGGCCTAATTTTTTTTTTTTTACTTTAATTTCCTTTGATTGCTTTTAGCTGTACCTGTATCCCAGTAAAACCAGTTCTTTCTTGTAAGACATGTAGGTGCATCGCCGGCTGCTATAATGTGTATGTCTGTCTGTTTCCGCAGAGTCCCTGTGTCCAAAAAAGCACTGGTGGTGTTGACAAGAAAATGAGACGGGGTGCCCTGCAGCACATCAGCCTGACAGCTTGACTCCTTTTTCATAATTCCACCATCAGATAAAAATATAACTTAACATCCCTGTAATTCTTTTCACCACAAGAATCGCAAAGTGCTTTTTGTCCTGAAAATACAGAAACTATAGAAGAAATACTGCACTTATATTTAATAGGCCGCAAATGCATAACGGGATACGGTTAAGTCAGGTTAGGGTGGGAAGTGGGAAGACTTAGTCTGGTTTAAATGCCTGCCCGCCTCAGTGTGACAGGACGCCTGCAGCGCGCGCGTGCTCTGCGTGCTGCCCTGTGAGCCCTCTCCCCCCTAAACCCTACAGAACACTCAGTATAATTTTTCTCTGTTACCCTTGTTGACAGAAACACTGTGTTTGTTTGCGTCAAGCTCAGCTAGCCGGTCTCCTAGGGAGCGGTGCTACGGCAGAAGCTTCTCTTAGCTTTGCTCCCTGTGCTTCCCGTGTCTTGAAGGATATCTCCTGGAGCAGTGCTCGACCTGCCGTGCTTTCTGGGAATGGATTCAGAGAGCACAGGAGCCACCTGAAGCTGCTTCTCCTAAGAATGATGGAAGGCTCCTCAGATACCTACAAGTGTCTGTCCCCAGACTCCAGTAATCCAGTAATCAGGGAATGCCCTGCTGAGCTGGCTCCACTTGATGCCCAGATCACCTGCCATTAAAGCCCAGATCACCTGCCATTA
Source organism: Pluvialis apricaria (assembly GCA_017639485.1). NCBI lineage: Eukaryota > Metazoa > Chordata > Aves > Charadriiformes > Charadriidae > Pluvialis > Pluvialis apricaria. Next base: position 3,016,158 of record CM030033.1, read on the forward strand.
AAGCCCAGATCACCTGCCATTAAAGCCCAGATCACCTGCCATTAAAGCCATAAAGTGTGGCTCCTTTTCACCCCTCAGCTATCGTGCTGAGGGCTATTCATCGGAGAACAAAGTCATGAAGGAATTGAGTCATCCCAGGCTTATTGGTCTACCCTTCCTAAGCCTGAGAGGACCTTTGTTGAGGCCCAAGTATTGAATTCAGGGTATAGTAGCCTCTAAATTGCGATGTGCTGACACCAGTCCTAACCATTTGTCACTGGTTTTGATGTGGGTTGTGTCAGTGGTAGGAGCCTTGGCCCTGGTGGCCTCCTTAGCAATGGCGTGGTGTGCTCTACCTTTGAGGTCCCCGTCTCTGCACTTCGGTTGTTCACAGTGCAGAGTAATGTATTGATGGGCTCAGCAGTAGCGTTCTTCTCTAGGAAGGTCACGCTGTTGTGAAGTGCAGATCGTCTGTGTGGGGTTTTTGGAGTATCAGATTAAAGAGGCTTTGTCGGTCCGACCTCCACTGTGAACACGCAGGGCACATCCGACAAGAGTGGCTTCTCCTTTAGAGGAGAGCGTCTCTGCTGTGCTTAGTTGGGAGAGAGGTTAAAGAAACTCCTCTTCTACGTGGCTACGTTCTGCCTTCCTGGTAGCATGCTGGAAGTCAAGGAGGAGTTTGAGAAGTGTAGGAAGAGGCCTAGGATTCGCACGGATCGCTGGACTAAACGGGCTGTTCAGGAGGCTTGCTTCATCAACTGGCACGTAGGTCTAAATCGCTCTCCTCCAAGAAGCAAATTAAGCCATTTCCAGCGAGCTACTTGGAAAATCGTACGCTTGAGAGGCAGGAGCAGAAGAGAGAAGAACATAATTTGTTCTTTCCCAGCAGCTGATTTCTGCCATGGTCTCCTCATTTTCCCTAGATGAAGTAGTGAATCTATGCCCATCTGTCTTGACCGGTGAGTTTCAAGTGCTCCAGGACCTGTGGAAACCTTACAAACCTCCTTGGAAACAATCTAAGAGAAGTCCTGCACGCTCTTGGACATGCTACTGCAGAAGGCTTGTCATTCTCGCTTACGAAAGTCTACCAAAGCCTGAAAAAAAAAAAAAAAAATTAGGCGTACAACTATGTCCATCCTGGCCACATTGAAAAGAACCTACAGTTTCTGGTAAGGAATTAAGAGTATTTCTATATGCTTCTGCTATTGTTTTGCGTAGTAATGATGGCGTTTCAGGAGAGAGCAGCGTGGCAGGGACCTGCTAAGTCCACACTGAGAGAAAAGAGTCAAAATCGTTGGACTGATTTGACCAGAAGATCTTTGTCAGCTGGTCTCTGCTTTAAAATGGACTTACACCCAAAGTCATCTTGTGTTTGTTAAACTAGTGCAAGTCTTCCCAGATTGTTTGTAGACTCCAAAGGAGCGCCAGAAGGAGTTGGAAACCTGACTGTCACACTCCATTTGAGGCTGCACAGTGGCCTCTGTACTAACCATGAGGTCATCATAACTTCGGTCTTCAGGATCTTCACGGAAGTTCCAGCGGCAATGTGAGATCTCTCGTTTGCAGTCACAGACTTTCAGCGTTTGGAAAGATCTTCGCTCCTTGAAAGATTTGGGGATGACTCTGTGCTCCTTGTTAGCGAAACAAGATCCTTGAGATGCTGAGGAGGAGAAAATGGTATGCTGACGCTCTGGATTTGGTCTTCATCAGATACTAGGTGGGATGTAAATGATTAGAACCTGATAGAACTATCCAAAGATGCTTTATTTTCTTTTTTCCCCTCAACTTCTCTGTCTCTTCTTTGATAATCACCTTATTTTTTTTCATATTGTGAAGCGATTACCTCTCTGAAATTTTTAAAGATTGCAAATCCAGTCTGTTTCTCTAGCTTTCATTCACTTCTTCCGTCTTTTTCCTGCCCCTCTTCAGAGAGCTTGCGTTATAAAGCAGCACAGGCTAGAAGCGTGTCCTCTTTTTCCCTTGGGACTGGAGGCTGCCTGCGCAGAGTTCGGCCAGTGCTGGGTTTGTCCTCATTGGTTTTGATCCTAAAGAAGAAATTGGCCCACGGTAGGCTGCCAGCCTTCATGACATCTCGGCATCTCCATCCTCTGCCTCGGTCTGAGGTTGTGTTTGCTGATGGATGCTTTTGTGTTCTCCCCATGCTCTGGAAGTGGAAAATGGTGTCTCTTTTCCAGCATCCCCCCCGTTGTTTAAGGTGCTCGGAAACGTGAGGCAAGATGCAGTTGTGTGGCTTGGATCTGAACCTTCCGAGGCAGTCTTCCGTCACCCTGCTGTTTCTGCCTAGAATAATCTTCATGAAAACATTTGGATCATACACCCTGAGGATTGCCAGCCCGGCAGCATCCAGGCTGTCAGTGTAAAGCATCTTCCATTAAAAGAAGCTGCTTTGGCTGTGGGTCAGAACATTTTGGCATGCAGCAGGTCTTTTCCTGGATTTAGACAGTTCCAAAGGAAACATTTGCTGTTCGGGTACGGCAACCCTTTCCTCTAACATCAGCAGTTTCAGTAATGTTGGACCATTTTGTAGCCCTGAAGCAGCGTGGGTATTCTGTCAGTCTCGTGTCGTACTGTGCTGCAAATCTACAGTGGGAAGATTCAGCTGGGGCTTCCTCTATCACACCTCCCTCTGCCCATTTGGAAGCCCTTTGCCCTCAAGACATGCCTTATAGTGGTAGTAGTAGTGGGATTGAGGAACTTATTTTTTCCTGAACTGCATGCAGCCTCACCCTACTGCCCTCATGCGTAAGAGATGGTACGTGCCCTGAAAAAATACGAAAAAGTGTGGACACGGTGTCTCAAAGAACTCGGGTTCGTGTTGGATAAGTAACTCTTCTAATCTGGCTGGTTTGGGCCGTCGCGCCAACGTTCGTTCCACAGACCTCTCTTGAGGAGTGATTTGAAGAAGAGCCCTTAGGGACTTCTCAGCATCGCTGCATGAAATACCTCATTTGGGTGACGGTGGTGGCATTTTGTTGAAGATTTCCCATCTATATGCTTACTGTACGGTCATAACTCGGTCCCATTTGTTTGCATGTATATTTAACAAAGTCTTTGCACAGTAATATACTGTTTGTTCCACAGGACATTCAGCACATAGGATCAGTGCGGCTGACCGAACAGGCAGCTATTCAAAACTTCTTTTCATCTTTCCACCCTCCCCAACTGCACACCGTTAAGACCTGGAGGTATTCCTCGTGAGAATGTCTGTGATGTTCCTCACTACAGTCTGAGTAGTGCATAAACGTGAACACAGGAATGAACTAAGCTTGGTGAGGAACAGCGGTGTAGAGGAAGAAGGACTTGAAGCCCAATTCAGTGTCCTGCTCATTTTTGGAGTTGAGTTTGAAATAGTCGTGGTGTGATTTTTTTTTTTATTTTTTTTTTTTTAATGTCTTTCCCTCCCCCATGATATATTTTTTGGCTAAACTGCTTAATGGGATAAGATTCAGGTTTTTTCCAGGTGATAGTCAACAGCATTCAGTACCAAAACACCCCTGTCCTCGACGGTCCCTCGCTCCCATTGTATTTCCGTCACTTACAGTGCAAGAGTCAGGCGTGTGCAGACATCACCTCGTTCCCTGCATATTTTTGATTTCTTCCCTGACCATCATCCACGCTGTGCGCAGTGCAGCAGATCTCTGTGGGGAACACCATGTCTGGCCGTGAGTTCGAGTTGGCGTTGTCGGAGGGTGTATGAAAACTACAGTGGCCGACCTTTACGGTTAGCTCTTGGTGTGATCCCCAGCACGGGCTTAGCTAACGCCGTGGGTGGGAGCAGAGAATTGTGTCCCTGCTCCCGGAGGCTGCCCACTGCAGGGGAACAACGGCAAAAGTGTTCTGCTGAGCATCGCTAGTGTTTGTTGGTAGCAAAGGTTTGCTCTGTGTTCTCTGAACCGGGGCATTGGTGGTTGTAGACCATTTCATCCCATCTTTCACCAGAACGTTTCTTCACAGCCCTCTCCCTCATCCTCTCTTCTGTTCCTTTTAATTCCTTCCCCTTTTTGGGTGCCAGCAAACGTTGGCAATAGTTGGAGACTCTTCTCATCTTTGTTTTGGTGCGACATTAGCCCCCAAGTTGCCAGAAGCAATTGGGCAATATTCCTGGGTTTGAATTTCCTCATTCTGTGCAAATATTGCAAGTCTGCTCTGGTTGGCAAGTTCAAGCACGCATGGGACAAACCGATCTGGACTGAAGGACACAGCCAGCTGCTGGTAAGCGTCTGCTGGGCTGGTGTGAACTGAGCTGACGAGAAGCTGGTTAGCGTGGATTTTCCTGGGGGTAGTCAGAGATCATGGAAGCCCCTTGATCAACTGTGCAGAGGAAAATGCTACAAGAAAAAAAAAGGCACCAAAAGAAGCAAAGTTTGCTTTTCTTAAACAACTGAGCAGTTCTACTTGTTGCAGCCGACCACGAAAAAATCATTGTGGCGGACCTCCATGGTAGAAAACTTGATCCATAGAGTTAGCAGTTCACAAAGCAACAGGATACCCGTTTCATTTGCAGGTAACGGAAGGCGTTAGGTAACTCTAGCAGTGGCCATGGGTGTTAGCAGTCAAAACTCCACACGATGGTGTGCGTTTCGGGACAACACCTCATGGCGGAGTTATTAGGCAGCTGTGTGTAAGCAGCAAGTCCGTAGTAGCCGTATACAGTAAAACTCCGTCAGGGAAATCCCTGTGGGCGCGATGGTTGGTAACACCGGTGGTAGAGCTCCTGACGGGTACGTCAGCAGGATTGCAAGGAATCAAGGCACTGCTGCTTGGTGTAAAGTGCAAGTTACTGTCCAACAAGCAAATACTTAAATAAAATCCATTAGTATAAAACCCCGTGAAGTTGTTCTAAGCTGAGTGGGTTTGCTTCCAAATGAAGCCGTCTGGGAGCACCTGCACGGACAGGGGGCCTCAGCTGGCGCACGGCGTCTTGCTAAGCTGCGGTATCCTGGTTGTTTGCGATTACATGAACGTGCTCTCGTACCAAAGGACTTGTGTGAAAGACTTCATGTGTTGGGCGATACTGAGGTTGTTGAGTTGAGTGGGTAAAACTACTGTATCTTCCTCATCTTAACTTTTCTTTCGAGCAGAATGCTTCACTTTTGAATCAAGAGCCCTTTGACCCATGAGAAGATATTCTTATGGCACGGGCTGCACGAACATCATGACTTCAGTGTGATCCAGATGTTTTCAATCTCTTCTTTTTTATTTTTTTTTTCCCTTTTGTTAAAGTTGAAATTTATCTGCCACTTTGTTAAGGTTCGGTCCCGTAGTCCTCTTTCTAGCCGAGGATGCTGAAGATAACTTTAAGTTATTTCAGAATTCTTGTGACCTCCTGATCCTGGTTAATTGAAGCCCTCGGCAGACTCTGGTGTCCCCAACAGCCTCTGATTGTCAATGCTGTTCCGAAACTTTCAGTGTGGCTCTGCCTCCGGTACACAGCCTATGCCAGGGCTTGTAGTCATTCAGCATAAGTTTTCCCAGTATCTGCCAGCAGGTGAATTTTTACTTAGAGACTAGAAAAAATATTTTCTTTAGCTGCTGTGGCTGTGTTCAAAGGGCACGTAGGAGCCAGAATAATCAGTCTCTGAGGTTGCTCAAGGCTAAGGGATTCGAACACCTAGTTCCTAGGCAGCTTGGAAAATCCTAGTCTAAATACGAATATGACAACAATATATAGAAGGGTTGGACAGTTTCACAAGTTTACATGTAGAGCATGCTCTGGAAAACTCATTTGAATTCTGGAGACTAAATTCCTATCTGAGCGTGTGTGAGAAGCAGCAGCCTTTGTACCTGACAAATGTGACTATTGCTGTGTTTCTGTTTTTCTTCCAGCTGGCAATCCTCTCGTTCAGCCCAGTGGACAGCCGCTAATCCTTACCCAGAACCCGGCCTCAGGTCTGGGCACAATGGTAACTCAGCCAGTATTACGACCTGTACAGATCATGCAGAATGCCAATCATGTCACCAATTCTCCGGTGACCAGCCAGCCCATCTTCATAACGACCCAGGTGGGTGCCCTTCCAGCCAGGGTGGCCGAGACCGAAGATCTGGGGCACTCGTCCATGGAAGACCGTTCTCTGTTAAGAAATAATTGGATGCCTGTTTCAGTTTTTCTTGTGCACTTCAGTGGATGTTACACTTGAGCTGAAATCTGTTGCTTTTTTTTTTTTTTTAAATTTATGCAGATTTAGAAATAGCTTTGTCTGGAAATAGTGCGTGTTCCTAGTCATTTTGCAGTTGAATCTCACTTGAGAAAGTTGGCCACATTCCACACCTCAGCAGGTCCTGCGGAGCCGGTGCAGGTCTGGTGGGAATTCACGCTGGCTCTCACTGGTGGTCTTACCAGTAGAGCCCCACTCCCTGCTGTAGGTGGCTCTGTCCACTCTACGTGAATTTGACCTTGCCGAGTACTTAACCGCTTTGTTGTATTTTCCTGTGAAATGTGCAGGTAATTTTTTTAATGTCCGCTGGCTTCTTTAAGCGTTTGCCTGGGGAAGCACTGCTACAAAACAAGTGTCTGTGTTTACCAGAGCTCCTGCTTTTAAAAAAAGAAAAAGGATTTAGAAGTTTGACTTCGCATGTTGCAAATTTTCCTATCCCAGGAAACTACCTCTGCTTCAAATCTGGGTTTATAAATTGTTTAAGATCTGGGAGAAGACTTCTATAGGTGCTTCTGGAAGGAGGGATTGAGAGTGGAGGCGGTATATCGGAATGTTGTTGAGGATAAGGAAGGTGGCCCTGCTGTTGGGTAAAGTGTTGGCTGAGAACGGTATGGCCTCGTAGTTCAGTGGATCTGTAGGTGGTCGTGCTGTGGGCTTTTCTTAGTTTGTTTATTTGTTTTTTAGGGTAGAAAGCTCAGGTTGAAAGTGCTTCAGTTATGCTCAGTGTGTTAATGGTACCGGTACTGTTTGACTGCAGGGATTTCCCGTGAGGAACGTGCGGCCCGTACAAAACACCATGAACCAAGTTGGAATTGTTTTGAACGTACAGCAAGGTCAAACAGTTAGACCCATCACCCTCGTCCCAGGTAAGGACTGAAAGAAGCCAAAGCCACCGTCGTGTTCCTTTTTAGAGTAGCAAGAGTTAAAAAAAAATAATACTTGAAATGTGTATTTCACCGGCACATCTAGTAGCTCTAAAGGGGAGGGGGGATCAGTTCTATAGCAGGTGAGACTTGTCTGTATTTGTGGCTGTAATTCTGCTAGCTGTTTTGCAGTAGAGTAGGGCCTTTGATTGTGGTAACAAACCACTTTGCAGAGTTGGGGACTTCCAGCTGGAAGGAATGTCTGCCTCACGTGGCTCTGTATAATCTAGCCTCTCCAGAAACCCTCCTCATTTAACTTAAGTTCAAGATCCCAACCCATGAGCACCCCTCTTCCTTTCTTTCAAAGTCTCCCCATGCTGTGCTAGTGCTCCCCGACTGCCTGGAAACCAAGCCTCACCCTGAGGGTTTTTCTAACACTGACTTCTGCTGCCAGATCGTGTCACGCACCATCAGAAAGACTAAAAACCCGCGGGTCACCGGGCGCCTGCCTTATAACAAAGCAACAATGCTAGTGATCAGTCACTACTTCCACTGAAACTTCCACTGAAATTAGCAGGAGTGTTGGAAAATAGGTTGCACTTGGGTATTACTGTGCAGGGAATGGGATTGGATTACTTGAACTACCGTGTGTGTTCGTTTGTTTTTGAAGCCCCAGGTACGCAGTTTGTTAAACCAGCAGTTGGAGTTCCTCAGGTGTTCTCTCAAATGGCCCAGGTGAGACCAGGTACAACCATGCCGGTCCGACCCACCACCAACACTTTCACTACGGTCATTCCGGCCACGCTTACCATCAGGAGCACTGTACCGCAGTCCCAGGCACAACAGCAAAGTAAGTCCACTCCCAGCACCTCCACAACTCCTACTGCAACGCAGCCAACAGCACTGGGACAGTTAACTGTGCAGCAGCCAGGGCAGTCCAGTCAAGCTACTAACCCCAAATTAGGTAAGATTCGCCATGGAAAAGCGAGGGGACTCGAGCGTATGACACTGTCTATAATTTGATCTTCAAACATACGGCGTAGCAGCTAAAAGACAGAAGTTGAGTCAGAACTCCTGGCTTCTATTTTTGCCTCTGTCACTGACTCACGCTTCAGCTCTCTTTACCAACCTGGAAAATGAGGATAATCCTGCCACCGTGTCCAGTTTGGTTTGAGAACTAGTTAAATTTTGTTTTGTAGAGTGTTCCGAGACCATCAATTAGAAATCCCCCAAAGTGAAAAATACCATTTGTTAATCACTTGCATCTTTTGAAAGGTGACGTTAAATAGACGATGAACACAAGCAGAAACTGTGTTGCCTTTTTTTTTTTTTAATGTTGGCTGAATGCATGAGTGAAATGATTGCTCAAGAATAGCGACAAACAATTTAAAAAGGAAAAAAAAATATCCTTCTTCACACAGCAAGTAGTCAGGCTATTTTTAGCTTTAAGTGGCCATAATCATATACAGCTGTATTTAGAAAAGAAATACAAATCATTTTTGTGACCATCAGTGTCCCGTCCAGTTCATCGCGCGACAAGGCTCATATCTTAAAGTGTAATCTGGAAGGTGAGGGAAACTTTCTTTCCCAACCTTGCCAGCCTTTGCGTTACTGGGCAGGATAATCGATGGCTCGGTCATCCCCGGTGGAGACCGGAGGTAGAAGAGCAGGAGAGGAGGTGTGCTAGACGGGGGCGGGACTCACGCAGCGGATCAGAGCTCACTGATTCCTTATTAGTGTTCTTCTACAATCCCTTCCCTTGGCAGTGAGTATTGCAAGCTTTGTGACTGTAAAGAGGCCTGGAGTGACTGGTGAGAACAGCAGTGAGGTTGCTAAGCTAGTGAATACCCTGAACACCATTCCTTCGTTAGGACAGAGCCCTGGCCCGCTGGTGGTTTCCAACAGCAGCCCTGTGCATGGTTCCCAGAGATCCAGCGTTTCAGAGTCGTCGTCATCGTCATCATCGTTAAAAGGTATGGGTTATAGCAGCTGTCTTAGCTCGACTCATTCTGCTCAGAGTTCAGAAGTTTATATTCTGGAGTGAAAAACTGCTAACCTGTAACTATTGAGGTTTCGTAATAGGGACAAACGCTTGAAAAGCTTTGCTGTTAATTTCTTCGTCTCTATCTGTACGTTTGTATCCAGTGATTATATTCGGTTTATGGATATTTGCTTGCATACCTTACTTTGCATTCAAAATTACTGGTGTGCGTGCTGCCGTCTTGGAGATACACACACCTGAAATGTTCTGCGCAAGGAGGCAAAAGGGTAAAATCTTTGCTTCTCTCCTTCCAAAGAAAGCCCCTTCTTAAGGTGTTTGCCTCTCTGTCTAGTTAGTAGTTAAAAGTACAGCTCTTGAAACGAAAGTATTCCAGTATGCCAAAAAGAGGGCCTGGATTGAAGATGAAATGTGAGGATTCTAACAGCTTTGTGGTTTTCCTGTTACAGTCAGTTCATCTCCTATTCCCACGTTTGATTTGCAAGATGGTGGCAGGAAGGTCTGCCCAAGATGCGATGCTCAGTTTCGAGTCACTGAAGCTTTAAGAGGACACATGTGTGTAAGTAACCGTTCGAAGATGAGCAGTTAATGGATAATTGCTCGTGATTGTGGAGTGCAAAGAGTAGTTCTTCTCCCTAGATCAGGGACTTCTGTGAAAAGGACAAATATGACTAGGGGAAAGTGAGAGAGGCAAAGGAGAGGCCTCTGGAAGACCTTCCGCAGTGTCCCTCGCTGGAAGTAGGCAGGACCTTAGTTTGATGTCCTGCTGATGCCAGGAGATGCGTTTGTTTTCTAATCTTACTTAGCAGTAAACAATCAAAACAGAAAATTGGATATTGAATCTGCATTACTCTTCCTTAAAGTTCCTCTGTCTTTTCTTGGTACTGGTTAGTCCTTGTTTGTTTAATAGCGTAGGTAATTCTTCCTAGATACAGGCTAATGTGTGGGGTTTTCTTGTTTTTTGGACTTTTTTCTTCCTTTTAGTACTGCTGCCCTGAAATGGTTGAATTCCTCAAGAAAAGAAAATCTCTAGAATCTGAACCAAATATTCAATCTGCGAAGCCTCCATCCCCAGAAAAAACTACAGCTGTTGCTTCGCCACCCTCTTCTACCCCTATCCCCACACTGTCCCCACCTGCTAAAGCTCCGGAGCCAAGTGAAAACGTAGTTGACTCGTCCCAAAGTAAGCTCATTATGTTGGTAGATGATTTCTACTATGGCAGAGATGGTGGCAAAGTGAGCCAGCTACTGAACTTCCCCAAGGTTCCGACTTCCTTCAGGTGTCCGCACTGCACCAAGAGGCTAAAGAACAACATACGGTAAGAGAATGCCATGTCCACAAAACACGGCTATGGTGTTCCGAATAGCCCTGATCTGCAGAAGAAAGAATGAGCTGTAAGCGTCAGTCTCTCAGGCCCTGCAGCTTTCCCATGATGTAGCTTAAGACCAGAGCTGAAGCACAGAAGGGAGAGGTTTGCCCATCGTCGTACAGTTCAGTCAGGGGAAAAAAGTTGTGAGAAGGCTGCGTGGTTAGAATCATTGCGTTTATGTTCTTCAGCAGAGAAGCCTCGTTTGCTCGTCAGTAGTCTTACTAGATAATAGGAAATAATTCTTCGTGAAGAACTGCTCTGCTCACCTTTATTCAGTGCTTTTTCAACAGAGGGAGAAAATCTTTTTTAATGAAATAATGTATTCTTCTGAGCCAGCCACTATGGTGTTCTGTTGTGGTAACTGGATCACTGATCTTTCTTCTAAGCTGAAACGGTTTGTCGTCACCAGTGGCATGCCTGGTTGGGGTCAAAGTGCTCAAAAGCAAGTACTGCAGCCCTGTGCTGCAAGATCTGTTCTCTCAGTTCCCGAGACTCAGGGAGCGGGAGGGTGCTGGATAGAAGGCGATTTTGCTTGCTTTCGACGGGAAGAGCAAGAAGGAAACATCTTAACAGCATTAAGAAAACTTCCAGTGTAGTGTTCATAATGCTTTCAGGGTTTCAGGTGCAAAAAGTTTGGAGTTCTGCTCACGCGCTCTCTCTTCACCTCCGTCAGGTTTATGAATCACATGAAGCACCATGTTGAGCTGGATCAGCAGAATGGCGAGGTGGATGTCCACACCATCTGCCAGCATTGTTACAGACAGTTCTCCACTCCGTTTCAGCTACAGTGTCACTTAGAGAATGTCCACAGTCCCTACGAGTCGACAAGTAAGTTGAGTTTGCCGTTGCCATTTGTTTAGGTTTAAGAGGGTTTCTGTCTTGCACTACTGCCGATCTGCTGAGAAAGGAGTGTCTGTTCTGCCTTGCCCCTGGTGCGTTGGGTTTGTAGGCCAGCAGGAAAATCCATCTAAATCACGTTTCTGCAACCTTACTGTCAAGAGTGTTTTAGAGACTGAGTTCAGTAATAATGTCATGGTAGAACCTAATTTTTACCGGGAGGTTGACATCTGATTTAAAATCACTTGCGGTTTCCGTGTTAGGACACCTTCCTACTTGTTGGACCTGCTGTTTTGTTTAAGAGAATTTTTGCTGCTTTTTTGGAAACCTCTCGGTGTGTTTTGTTGTCCATCCAATTCGAAGAGTTGAGAGCGAGGGTTTGGGGTTTTTTTGGTTGGTTGTTTTCCTTTTCTTTTAAGCTGTTACACTACCATTTACACGTTTCTTTGGTACATTTTAACACAGTTCTCTTGTCCCCCAGCTCTTACCTGCTTTTCCTTTCTTTTGCAGCAAAGTGCAAGATTTGCGAATGGGCATTTGAGAGTGAGCCCATGTTCCTGCAGCACATGAAGGACACTCACAAGCCTGGGGAGATGCCCTATGTTTGTCAGGTATTAAAAGCGGTTTAGGGGCTGGACTTCGTAAATGCCTACTAGAGAATAAGAGGAAATCTGGCACTTTTCAGCAAGCGTGTGGCTCGCAGGGGTGCAAACCAGACTTGGGCCGTGGAACGGTGCTGTGGAGCCCATTGCGGTTTTTTCCAGGTGTGGAATTGGAGAAGCCCAATGGCTACTAGTGCAGCACGCGTATCCAAGCGTTTGTTTGCCACCAGTTCCCAGCACTCTGAAGCTGGATCAGCTTGTTAGACATTTGTTCAGACCCAGTGGCATTCAGAGCCTAATTTTTTCTTTCCTCCCAGGGCCTGCAGGCAAATTGCTGTGCCATAAAGAGAAGTTGTCACTCTGGAGCAGATGAGATTATGTTGCTTGTGTGATACCTTTTCTTGACACTCTGTTGCCATGAGATTTGTGCTTGCATCGATTCTGAACGCATCATCTCCACCCAGAGGTCCTAACACTGTCCCTCCAAAAAGAAAAAACAGAGAAGAAACTTGTAAAATATGTTATGTTAAAACAGATTACATTCCACATCCTACATTTTACATAGACCCTGAAGAAACTGCTCATTAATATATTCCAACTGCTTTGCAATGACTCTCTCTCTCCCTCTTTTCTTTTTTTTTCTTGGATCTGGAGCTTGAATTGTCACTACTTTCTTTTTATACAAGTAGTTCAAATCTGTTTCTCCAAACTACTCTCAATATACGCTGCTTGATTTAGTATCTCGCAGTTGGAATAAGCTAGCAGGTTCTTTAGGACCTGGTTCCTAAACTCCTCTAAGTGTCTTTGGGGATCTGGGCATTGTTGTTACGATCTCCGTGATGCAATGGTGGATGCGAGATAGATTCCTATGTTACTTCACTCACTGTTAATTGTTTCTGTGCCCTCCTGTAGGTCTGTCAGTATCGTTCCTCACTCTATTCTGAAGTGGATAGCCATTTCCGAATGATCCACGAAGACACGCGGCACCTGCTCTGTCCTTACTGTCTCAAAGTCTTCAAGAATGGCAACGCGTTCCAGCAGCACTTCATGAGGCATCAGGTACGATGTCAGGGTGGCTCCCTCTCCACGGAGATTGAGCGTTTAGTAAGCGTGTGATTAGTTGAGCATTTGCTTGGAATAAGAACAGAAAGAAAGAAAACTTGGTTGAGAGAGGGGGTTTAGTAGATGCTGTGTTCGCTCCATAACAAATGCAATTTGCATGCTGTCACTCCAGACCTTTCACAGGGGTTGTGCTGAAGAGAAGAGGCTTTGCTCCTTCGGGAGTAGCACAGATTGTTGTTACTTAGCAGAAAAAAAGCATGTTTTGCTGGACTGTGTTTGCTTCTTGTGATGATTAACCAACAGTGGGCTCTGTGTTCATTTGGGTTTTAAATTTTTTTTATCTCCAGGTAATAAATAAGTAAATAATACTGTATGTGCACAAATGAATGTAATTTTTGTAGCTTGATGTTCTGTTTCCATATACGTTGGCTGTATTGGCAACATATTTTATGTGGGTGTAGCTGAAGTGCACTTTCAGAATATAGAAATGCAGCGCTCTTACCGAGTGCCTGGGTTGATTTGCCCCCGAAGTCCTCCGCTGACTGCCCGAAGAGGCAGAGGCAGGGCAGCTTTCGGAGGAAAGCTGCCCCACGCGCTGCTCTGCCAGCGTGCCTCGCTTTGGCTTGAACAAGCTGGGTGAGACTCGTTCCGTGGCACTGCTGGGTCTGGTGTCTCTGCAGAGCCTGATGATTTCAATTAAAAAAACAGAATGCAAAAAGTAAAACCAAAACACCCAAGATACGGGGCTTGGCAGGGAGGGACTTTCAGATGCTCAAGAAAAATGGGGCCACCTTTGGTTTCAAAGAGGGGAAAAGCATTTATTTTTATTTTTCCTTTATTTTAAGCAAAAAAACCCTGCTGTGTTGTGACTTGTGTTTCTCTTAAATGAAATCTATTTCATTTGCGTTTGCTTTAGAAGAAGAGTGTTTATCACTGCAACAAGTGTAGACTCCAGTTCATATTTGCCAAGGATAAAATTGAACACAAGCTGCAGCACCACAAAACTTTCCGAAAGCCCAAACAATTAGAAGGATTGAAACCTGGAACCAAGGTAAGAAATGCGAGTTAACAGCAGGTCTCTGTCCTGTATCCTCGGAAACACCTGTAGCATCTGTACTGGTGTGTGTGTTTGCTTCGTCTGCATCACTTAAACCACGCTCACCGGGACACAAAACACTTTGTGTTCTGTCTGCGGCACGTGTGCTTAGTTAATCAGATGCTCTGTAGAAACAATAAATGAGAGAGAGAGGAGGTGCACGTGGCACGGCAGAGGCTGAACTCTCCCAACTACGGTGTGTACAAGGGAAGTTATCTGAACGCTGTGTCTGTGGACGCCCTCTGTAGTCGTTAGGGACAAACAGGCACTTCTGGGGCTCGACTCTGTGTCCTCTTTGAGGCTACTGCTGCCCTGGGTGGGACGAATCGTGTCCTGGGAGCACCTCTGTGTTCTCTGCTAAGAGTCTGAAAGGCTGCTCCAAAGAGAGGAGTCTGAATTTGGATAGATCGCTTCTGCCCTTGTGTTTTAGGAGCTATGGGTGTATGTGTTGTCCGCAGGTTACAATCAGGGCTTCTAGAGGACAGCCGCGGACAATGCCAGTATCTTCAAACGACATGCCGCAGGGCGCTGGACAGGAGAGCGCTCCGCTGTCATCGTCTACCGATCCCCAGCCCATCTTCCTGTACCCGCCAGTCCAGAGGAACGTCCAGAAGAGAGCGGTCAAAAAAATGTCAGAACTTTTTGCTAAATTTGAAATTAGAAAAGATTTTTAAAGGAAATGCAGTTAGCATTAAAATAATGCCACAGTGATGGGTAATACGATCCTCGGCACTGGGCAGCTCTGTCTTACCAGTTGCCAAGGAAACTTTGTGCTGGGAGAATCTAGCTTCCCACAAAACCAGGATTAAGTCATGTTACGAAAGCCCTTAAGGTGAAACTGCGAAATACAGAATTAGCTAGGTGCTTTTATAGAAACAATGGAATTTCATCAGCATAAGGGCTTTCTGCCCATCCCGTCTCCTGCTGCCTTGTCTTCAATTTTTATTTATTTACTTATTATCCACTCTTAAATTGTATACTCCTGACTACAGCAAGTGGGAAACTCTTAGCCTGGCACCGTGGTGCAAGATTAGACTAGTTTGACTGCAGGCTTCCAAAAGTTTACATGTCATTGTGCTCTTATCTGTCCTGATGATTGTTATACCTCCAGAGATACACTAATGAAAACATCCGTCTTCTCTTCAGGAGCGTCTTGGGGAGGCAGACTTGTCTGGAGTGCAGCTTCGAAATCCCCGACTTCCCAAACCACTTTCCCACCTACGTGCACTGTTCGCTATGTCGCTACAGCACTTGCTGCTCCAGGGCTTACGCCAACCACATGATCAAGTACGTGTGATTCTTTGAACGCTGTACCAGAAATGCAGTAGCACCTCCGTGTCTCTGTCTGCCCCGTATGGAAGGGGTATTGGGGAAACTCCAGGTCCCTGCAGTGGTTTGTAGGACATGGAACGTGTGTTCTGTATCAGCACAGACGTGGGTGCGGGCTTTCAAATGAGGTGAGAAAACTGAGCGCAAGAGCTGAAAGATTGATTCCGAACGATTGGTGTTGTGGCTAATGGCATGCGCGCTGCTGCAGAAAACTGACATTTTTCAGTGCTCCTGAGATTTCTTGCAAAATTCTCAGATGTAATAATTGAAAAATTTTAAAAGGGGGAAAAAAAATCATGCCATGCTTTACAATCCTGTGGTTTGTACAGGACCGTGGGTAGACCACAGAAGAGGATGGCAGAACAGTTACTCCAAAATCTGGACATTTTCAAATGTTATTTAGACACAGAGTTTTCATTTCCTTGACTACAATACTGGCAGACAAAATATTGTTAAACCCAGGACTGAGTCTGTGTTTGTAAACGTCCTGTATTTTGCATGGTTTTATAGCACTTTAAATACCTGGAATAATTCTGACATTTAATAAACTCTTTTGTCTTACAGCAACCACGTTCCTCGGAAGAGTCCAAAATACTTGGCTTTGTTTAAAAACTATACTGCCTGGTAAGGAAAAGCTCGTCATCTTACCTTAATCACCTGGGAATCTACTGTGCATCTGCTTCCTGGGTTCTTCCAGTTCTGTTCTGTTCTGTCATGATCTGCTTCTGAAGAAGCTCTGCTTATTTTTTGCCACGCAGGAAAAGATGTTGAATTAAGGGCAATATTTTGCCTGAGTGTCCCACTGCCTTCCAGTGGCGGTGAATGTTTCGGGGTGGGGACGCTGCCTGTGTGCGCTGGAGGGTGACCTTTTTTCCTAATTGTTAGTGAGGGGATGTACACATTTTCATATCTCATACTGATACTTAGCTCCCTTCTCTCTCTCTTTCCTTTTTTCCCCCCTTCCAGTGGTGTAAAGCTGTCCTGTTCCTCTTGTCTCTTTGTAACATCGGAGGGTGATGCGATGGCCAAACATCTGGTCTTCAATCCATCACACGAGTTTAGCAACATTATTTTCCGAGGTAAGAGTTTGAAAAGGAGCCGAGAAGTTTCAAAAAATTAACGCAGGACATAATGCGTCAGTTCATAGACTCCAGGTCAAATACCTCTTTGTTTAGCGTTGTGCTGAGCACTTGCCCGAGTCCTGAGTTCCAACAAAATGAAGCCTTAGGGACCTTCTGTAAGTGCCTGAATGGGTCTTCATTGTTATGGAGATCGGAGAGTTAAGCTTGGAGAGAGGCTGGCTCTGCCTGGAGCTCAGCTGTGTCACTGATACCGCTGTTCTCAGGAGATATTCCCAGGGCGAGACAATGCCGAGGGCTTCAGCGAGCTCCTCTGTTCCTCTGAGACATCATTGTACCTCAGTGACACCAGGAGGCCTTAAGCAGCTGCTGCTGGTGCTGGGATTTGAATAGAGCCTGAAAGTGTTGTTCCAGCCGTTTGGGGTGAATCCCCGCAGCTCACCAAACGGACGGGCATTGCCTGCAGGGATCTGGCCAAAGTGGGGCTTTCCTAACCGAACTCCTTCTGGGGGGGTTTGGCAATGAGTGTGGCTCTGCCCTCTGCACTCGTCCGTTTGGACGTGGTGGCACGTGGGTGTGGGAGGACGTTGGGGTTTGAAGGGACGGAGGAGTGTTGGCTGCTCCCACAGCGCGTTGAGATGCTTCCGAGTAACACACAGCAGAGGGACACTGATCCTCCTCTCTGCGGGAGAACTTGTTTGTTTGCACTGACTTAATGTGTTTGCTAAGCTACAAATGTTTGTGTTTTGTTTTTCTTCACAGGGCCTACTTGGATATTGCATTCCAGGTAAACTGTTTGTAAACTCTTCTCTGCTCTCAGCTGTTTCAGCTTGTGGGGTTGGTGGTTGGTTGGTTGTTTTCCCTCAGCAGCTTTATTTTCTCGGTTTTAAGAAGGCCCTGTGTTCTCTCCCTTCAAGGCACGTTCAGCCCCAGGACAAAAGCATGAAGAATACATGCCCTACCTATTCCCCGGGTAAAGCTGCTACTGTGAAAACGAAGTCCCTGTTACCTGCGAAGGACGACCTGGAGCCTGAGCTGGCGCCAGCAGCCTACAACAGACCTCTGGTCTGCCAGGAGGAAGAGTGCTTAAATATTGATGCTCAAGAAGGTGAGCAGCCAACGAAGGAGCCCGAGCCTGCGAGCAAAAAGGAGCAGCTGTCGGTAAAAAAGCTGCGGGTTGTACTGTTTGCCTTGTGCTGCAACACTGAGCAGGCTGCAGAGCACTTCCGAAATCCTCAGAGGCGGATCAAGCGCTGGCTACGAAGGTTTCAAGCTTTCCAAGAAGAGAACTTGGCGTCCCTGTCGGAGGGCAAGTACCTCAGCTTGGAGGCTGAAGAGAAACTCGCGGAATGGGTCCTCACGCAGAGAGAGCAGCAGCTGCCTGTGAACGAGGAGACTCTCTTCCAGAAAGCCACCAAGATCGGCCGATCCCTTGAAGGTGGCTTCAAGATCTCCTACGAGTGGGCGGTGAGGTTCATGCTACGGCACAACCTCAGCACGCACACTCGAAGGGCAGTGGCTCACCCTCTCCCCAAAGACGTAGAAGACAACGCCAGTTGCTTCATCGAGTTTGTGCAGCGGCAGATCCACACTCAAGACCTGCCTCTCTCCATGATCGCGGCCATCGACGAGATCTCCCTCTTCCTTGATGTGGAGGTGCTGAGCAGCGATGACCGAAAGGAGAACGCTCTGCAGACGGTGGGAACCGGGGAGCCCTGGTGCGACGTTGTCCTCACGATCCTCGCCGACGGAAGCGTTCTCCCAACGCTGGTCTTCTACCGGGGTCACGTGCAGCAGCCCGCCAACGTGCCGGAATCGATCATATTGGAAGCAAAGGAGAACGGATACAGCGACGACGAAGTCATGGAGCTGTGGTCATCCCGCGTGTGGCAGAAGCACACAGAGTGCCAGAACAGCAAGGGCATGCTCGTGCTGGATTGTCACCGAACACACCTATCGGAGGAAGTACTTTCCCTGCTGAGCGCGTCCAGCACTCTGCCGGCTGTTGTCCCTGCCGGCTGCAGCTCCAAAATCCAACCTCTGGATGTTTGTATAAAAAGGACTGTGAAAAATTTCTTGCATAAAAAGTGGAAAGAGCAAGCCAAGGAAATGGCGGACTCCACGTGCGACTCGGACATTCTTCTCCAGCTGGTTTTGTGCTGGCTGGCAGAGGTCCTGGAGGTCATTAGTGACTCTCCTGAACTCGTGCAGCAGTCCTTCCTGGTGGCCAGCGTGCTGCCCGGCCCGGACGGCACGGCCAACTCGCCCCGGCGCAACGCTGACATGCAGGAGGAGCTGATCGCCTCTCTGGAGGAGCAGCTGAAGCTGAATGACGAGCAGCAGCAGCAGCAGCAGCAGCAGGAGGCGGCGGCGGCCGAGGTCCAGGATCGGACCCAGGCCGAGGAGGCTGCAGACCCAGAAATCCTCCATCGGCTCTTCGAAGGGGAGAGCGAGACTGAGTCGTTTTATGGCTTCGAAGATGCTGATTTGGATCTGATGGAAATCTGAGCACTGATCTGCGAATCGTGATCCGGAAAGGGTTATTTTTTAAATAAATGTTGGATGAGACCATTACACTTCCCTGTGGATTTGTGGGTTTAGGAAATTCGTAGGCGATCACTCAGATAAATAGCCATTTATGCTGTTCATTTATAAGTTTTGTGCTTTTTTAAAAGAAAAATCACTGTGTTGGTATTTTCTGAAAATATATTGTGGGTGAATATTTTTGCGTTTTCTTTACCTCACTGTATCATAGTTTTCTGTTTTTATTGTGCAGAAATGTTTTGAATTATACATTGTCAATGTGACCATTTCTAAAGAAAGGAAAAAAAAAAAATATGTAGCTAATGAACCAGTATATAAATCCTTTTGGTTGTCTTAACACAGATTTTTTTTTTTTTCTTTTTTTCTTAACACTTGACCCAGAAATTTAGGTTTCTGTGGAAAATTTAGATACAAGTTATTGCTTTAATGTGTGAACCTTCTATAATTGGCCATTAAGATTTGGGTTTGGTTTGCCTTTTTTTTTTTGGGGGGGGGGGGTGGTGTTCCTAAGAGTAATTATTTTGCTTGTGAATTTGGACGCGGGGTAAGAACACAAGCGAAAGCGTTTTGCCCGTTTTGATGCCAGCAACGCTTCCCGGGAGCCGCGCGACATTGCGCTGGGGTTGGAGCGCGGTTGCCCGGTCGGGGGACTCGGAGCAGCGCTGGCCCCGAGCCCTCGCTTGCCCCCGGCTCCTCTCCCCGGCCGGCGCCCGCCGCGCTCCACAGTTACTGACAGGGGGAAATCAAGCCTGTCTTGATCTTCCCGGAGCACGGGCGGGCGTTAAGCCCGGACGGACCATTGAACGTGGACCTTTTAACTACTAGGAGTTGATAAACCTGCTTTAACCAGTGGCATCAGACACTACGTTCCTTAGAAATTAGAAACCTGATTTAACGAAACAAACTGTGACGTGCACAAAAAGAAGACGTTTGTTTTTATTTTTCACTGCCAGCTTAAATTTTTCTACAATTTGCATGTTTGAGGGTTTTTTAATTGTATGTATTATGGTATAAACGGAAAGCATTTTGACATACGGAATTCAGAAGCACCTGCACCTTTCTGTTTCCATAGAGGTTTTGTGAACCTTCCCTATGACCTAAGGAAAGCAGGAGGCAGCATGTGCAGACCTGTAAATGGTTCATCTTTAAAATGTACATAAGTGGAACATTTAATAAAACCAGGGAAATGGATTTATAAACATGCGTTTTTATTATGAAGAACTAACTCTTGTGATACCGTAATGCTTAATATAAAGTGCGTCCTGGGTTGCTCCGCACCGCGCCGGGGCCGGGTCCCCTCTCTGCACCCGGAGCCGTTCAGCCTGTCCTGAGGAAGCCCGGAGATGGGGTAGTAATTAAATGTGTTTACATGTCATTAACACTTGAGGCAGAGCTCTGTCCGACTTCCGTGCCCCCTCCCCACCCTTTAACTACACGGTAGGTTCAGTGGAACAACCTACTCTTCCCCAGTGAGATTTTCCTTTTTTTTTTTTTAAATAAAAGTCTGAAAAATCATTAATGAAATACTCTCCTGAATAAGTAGCTTTACTGTTGTTTATCTCGGGCAGCAGTAAACACCACTGTTAATACTATTTATGAATTTATTTCATATAAGGCTAAGAAACACCCAGCTCGGCCCCATCCAAAGTACGTGGAACACCGCTTTGTTCCCATCCTCCCGGCGTGGGGACGGAGGTGCAGCGTCACTGGCTGCCTGCAGGGACCTGCGCGATCATCGTCTTTGATTTTCAGAGCCCGCGTGTCCCCGTGTAGCTGCTGGCAGTAGGCACAGCGATGGGGAGAGCTGAATTCTTCTAATCCTGGTGATTAGAGAAAACTGAAGCAGCTGAATTCCGTATTTATTTTTTTTTTAAAGGTGGACTGAGGCTCTTTACCTGTGCAGCTCAGCACTCCTGGCTGCCTGCACGACAGGCGCTTGCAGGAGAAACGCGGCACGGGCGCACCTAAGCAGCTTTCACCCCTCGGAACTGGGAGCATTCCCGCAATGGGCATTTCTGGAGCACCCCACAAACTCGATCCCACCCCCAGCACAAACACGCAGGCTTTTCTTAACAGATTTATTTTGTTTCCAAAACAAGTCAGCTTGAGCTCCAAAGGGTGTAACGGATTTACAGCGGGTACAAAGGATGAAAACACGGACGCCACAGCCTGGAGCAGCTCTGCAGCGATCACTCAAAGCCACTGCAAGAAGAGATTTTGATAAGGTCGGGATAAGGCACAACGTGGATGCGGTCGATAACCGCACCAACAAAATCACCATTTTCGCTTTTATCAGGCGACACTTGGCTGAAGACAAGGCAGCGACGCAGGCGGGACGGCCGCGGAAAGCTTTCCCGTGCGGATGGCACCGCGCTAAGGGGACTGCGCTAACGCCTTCAGGCCTCAGCTGGAAAAGGGAGAGGGGCCAGGCGGAGCGCGGAGCCCAGAGCTGCCTCCCGGAGCGGGAGGAATTTGGGTGCAGCGGGGATGGAGGAAACTCCTCCTGACACGTGTGACGTTACCCTGCAGCGGCCGTGCGCCACCCCGCCTTTATTAACCACTTTGTTTTGTGCCTTCGGGCTTGGCCGGAGCGGTGGGCCAACAGCTCTGAGCGCGTAATGCAGTGGGTGTTACCTGACGAGGTGTGCGATGTCCCAGTTGGCCTCCAGGGTCAGAGGTCCCTCCACCTCCACACCCTTCTCCGTCGCGATGGCCACTTCGTACTGGGGAGAGAAAACGCTGACAGGTCTCGGGAAAGCCCGACTGCCACGCGCGAGTTTAAGATGGGCCCTGTGAAAGCTCTGGTCGGTCGGGATCAGGAGTAAGAGCCGTCCTTTAAACGAGTTTGTTTTAACGTGGCTTTTCAATAATGTTTTTACTTTGCCTTGCTGCGCAAGTTGAGACAGCAGCGGCAAACGGAAACACCTCCAAAGCTGAGAGACTGCAGCCTCTGCTGCTACAACCGCGGTGATGGGAGAGGTATCATCGGCTCTAAGAAAACGCCAGAGATGAGCATCGCTCGGCCTCAAACAGCTCTTCTGAGGCTGCAGGGCAGCCTGGCTCTGGAGGACAGCGTTGCTAACAGGATCTCGTAACACACCCGGGAGTTACCGCGAGGTTCCCGAGGTCGGAGACAGCCTGGGGTGAAGCCTGCAGGCACGCCGGGGGCGCGCAGCAGGCACGCCGGCTCTCCGGCCCAGGCACGCCAGAGCCCGGCACTTACCCTGTTGAAGGATCGAGCATCTCTGTAATACAAAATTTTCATGCAACGCTCAATCAGATCACGGGCCTCCTCCTTCGTCAGGCTGGGTTTCTTCTCCAAGACCTCTCTCATCAACGGCTGGGGAAAAAAAAAATAAATATAAATATACAATCCACTAGCTCGACAGCTCCGTCACCCAGCGCCGAGGTCACTTCAGCAGCTGAGCAAGAGCGTACCCTACCTGAGCGAGGTACGCTCCGTAACCCGTAGCAAGCGTAGGGGCTTCGTAGGCCACCCCGAGCATGTCCACGTAACCTAGGAAGCTGAAGGGACAGATCTGTGAGCACCGAGGCAGGGAGGGATTCGGTTTTGGAGCCTCTCTGAGCCCTGTGCCACGGGCAGCAGTCCCAGGGAAGGACACGCAGTAACCATCACACACTCCACATCGCGCGTCCTCGCTCACCTCTCGCCATTGTAGTAGCCTCCGATGACAACGGTGTTCCAGAGCGGATTTATCTTGGACCTCCGGTTGTACATGACTCTCGTCAGCCAGGAATGGATGGCTTTCGGGCTGTAACTGTGACCATCTCCCAACAGCTCCTCATCGATTCTAATTTAAGGTAGAAATTTCACCCAAGTAAGAAAAGCTGGAAAGCAGACGGATAAGAGAGCAGCAGCCCACCTCCAGCTGCACCACAGGGTGCCCTCCCACAAACTGTTTGCAAACACGGCCTTACAAGAGGTGAATCAGCCACAAAGAACAACTGAGAGTGGTTCCCCACAGTGCTCAGCAGGGAACTTGGAAAAGACGCTTGTACCAAAGGGACTGTTGAAGGACAAGGGGGATTTCAGCTCAGTTTTATCCCCGCTCCCTTAATTACGCTTCAGTCCTTTGAGGCCTGGGGAAAGGGGGGAACCCAGCAGGAACCACAGTGCAGTCAGGGCTTGCCCAGCCCGAGCCCGGGCCCCAAGAGCCGCAGCCGCGGCCACCAGAACTTACACCATCTGGTCGATGATCTGCTTGAGATACTGGAAGTCAGCGTAGTCGCCGGACGCCCCCAGCATGGTGGTGTCGTTCACCTTCAGGAGCCTGGAGATGCCGCGGAAGCGGGCGAGGGAGCCGTAGGAGCCCATCGTGTCTGCCGCGATGATCACCCCCCCGGCGAACTTCACTCCCAGCACCGAGGTGCCCGTCACCATCGGGCTCCTGCAGACCCCAACGTCAGCGAGGCCCCGGACTGCCCCAGGTCCTTAAACACCCCCAGCCCCACCTCTCCCACCGCAGTCCCTCCCAGCCCCACTTCTCCCACCCCAGTCCCTCCCAGCCCCACTTCTCCCACCCCAGTCCCTCCCAGCCCCACTTCTCCCACCCCAGTCCCTCCCAGCCCCACTTCTCCCACCCCAGTCCCTCCCAGCCCCACTTCTCCCACCCCAGGCCCTCCCAGCCCCACTTCTCCCACCCCAGGCCCTCCCAGCCCCACTTCTCCCACCCCAGGCCCTCCCAGCCCCACTTCTCCCACCCCAGTCCCTCCCAGCCCCACTTCTCCCACCCCAGTCCCTCCCAGCCCCACTTCTCCCACCCCAGGCCCTCCCAGCCCCACTTCTCCCACCCCAGGCCCTCCCAGCCCCATCTCCCCGCGCTCAGCCCCCTCCGCTCCCCCAGCACCGCTCCCCCCAGTCTCTCCAGTCACCGCAGTCTCCCCATCCCACACCCCGGAACCCCTCCCCTGCATCCCCAGCCCCTCCCTGCGCACTCACAGCGTCCGGGTGAGGGGCAGGAGGCCGGCGGCGGGGCCGGGCCCGCCGGGAATGTACGTCTGCCCCGGGGCCGGGCCCCCGGCCCAGAACGGCGGCGGCGCCCGCGCTCCTCCGACCTCCATCTTAGTCACGGTGCGGCCCGCGCTGCGCAGGCGCGGCGGAGGCGCGGCCCCTCCCGGCCGCCGTAGGCAGAGGCGAGGCTGCGCGGCGCCATCTTGGGTGTGGCCTGAGCCGGCCGGGAGGGAAGGGCGGTGCCGGGCGCCATCTTGTGAGTGGCAGAACTCGCCTGCGGGCCCCGGGGTTCCCTCCGCTGTCCCCGCAGAGCCCCCATCACGGGGGGGACGGGAGAACCCGGGGGCGTCCCCGCCACATCACGTCCTGGGGGCGGGCGAGGCGCTTGAGGAGCACGAAGGCGCCGCTGCCACCGAGGCGGCTCCCTCCCCAAGATGGCGGCGCGCTGCTGGCGGCACCGGCTGCGTCACGTGACCGCCCTCCCCGGGCAGGCCGTTCAGACGGAGGGGCGTGGGGGTTTTTTTTTGAGGGGCGTGGCATAACGGGCCTGTCCCCGCCCCGGGGCGGGGCCGGGCGCGGCGCCGTCCAACGGGCGGCCCCGGGGGCGGGGCCTGGGCGAAGGTAACAGGTTGCGGTGGGCAGCGGCGGGAGCGGCGCGGCGGCGGGCGGTGAGTGCGGGGCTATGGGGGCCATAGGGGCCGCTGTCCTGGGAGGGTGCCCTGCCCTATGGCACACCCTATAGGGGCCGGGGCCATAGGGGCTGCTGTCCCGGGAGGGTGTCCTGCCCTATGGCAGAGCCTATAGGGGCCGGGGCCATAGGGGCTGCTGTCCCGGGAGGGTGCCCTGCCCTATGGCACAGCCTATAGGGGCCGGGGCCATAGAGGCTGCTGTCCCGGGAGGGTGCCCTGCCCTATGGCAGAGCCTGTAGGG
Organism: Pluvialis apricaria; assembly: GCA_017639485.1. Taxonomy (NCBI): domain Eukaryota; kingdom Metazoa; phylum Chordata; class Aves; order Charadriiformes; family Charadriidae; genus Pluvialis; species Pluvialis apricaria. The sequence goes on from CM030033.1 coordinate 3,040,996, forward strand.
GCCGGGGCCATAGAGGCTGCTGTCCCGGGAGGGTGCCCTGCCCTATGGCACACCCTATAGGGGCTGGGACCATAGGGGCTGCTGTCCCGGGAGGGTGCCCTGCCCTATGGCACAGCCTATAGGGGCTGGGACCATAGGGGCTGCTGTCCCGGGAGGGTGCCCTGCCCTATGGCAGAGCCTGTAGGGGCCGGGGCCATAGAGGCTGCTGTCCCGGGAGGGTGCCCTGCCCTATGGCACAGCCTATAGGGGCTGGATCTGTTGGTGTTGTCCTCCCCGAGGTGTGCCATGCCCTATGGCACAGCCTATAGCAGCTGGGCGCGTAGGGACTCTTGTCCTTGGCATGTGTCCTGCCCCATGGCAAAGCCCATAGGGGCTGGGACTGTAGGTGTTGTCCTTCCTGGAGTGTGCTGCGCCCTATGGCAGAGCCTATAGGAGTTGGGGCCATATGGGCTGTCCTTCCTGGGCCGTGCCCTGTGCTATGGCAGAGTCTATAGGGGCTGGGCCTGTAGGGGCTTTCCTTTGTGGGGGGAACCTTGCCCTCTGGAAGTTCCTATAGGGGCTGGCACTATAGGGGCCCTTGTCCTTGGCGTGTGCTCAACCTATAGCGGTACCCATAGGGGCTCTTCTCCCCAGGGTGCCACCAACCCTATAGCAGCTCCTATAGGGACCCCCCAGGCTGCTCCCCCAGTGAAGGACCTGGGTTGTCCCTATTCCACAGGCTGTCTTGTGTCGGGGACCTGCTGTCCCCTATAGCCCCTATGGGAGCTGCCTTACCCGTCCCCTGTGGCGACTGTCCCTTCCCTAAGGGATCTGCCTTTCCCTGTGGAAGTCGGAGCTGCCGGTGCCCTCGCCCTTTGGGGAGGGGTCTCTCCCTATAGGGCCCTCTATAGGGGCAGTGGTGGCCGTCGCTGCTTCTCCTCGTTAGCACGGAGTTAATCAGGCCCCGGCCGGGTCCATGAGCTGCGGGAGGGTGTCACATCCTGGGGCGGAGGGGGTGAAGCTTTTCGGGTTCGCGGGATGTCTCCCACCAGCACGGGATGATGCGGCTGCTGCGGGCCCCCGCCGTGACACCGCGGTCCCGAACCTCCCTGCGTGGCGTTGCCCTACTTCGCCGGGCTCCCGGGGGCGGTATTTTTAGCAGCGTCTTTAAATAAGAAAGAAAAATCTGGGGCTTGGGGTGTCGTCCCTGCTGCCGTCTGACTTACTCGCTGCCTCGAGACTCATTTGCCTCTCGAGGTCCCCGGTGCACCGGCTCTCGCCAGCCCGGCCCCGTCCACCGCGAGCTTTTCTTTGGGAGGGTGTTTGTGGCTGGCGTTGCTCTCCCACCACCCCGACCAGTCGAGCTGGTTTGGAGTCGGGCTGGGTTTCCATCACCATCCCTGGAGATAAGGTGCCGTTTGCCGTCGGAGCCCCCTCGTTTGCCGTCGGAACCCCCTCGCCCGCTGCGCCGTGGCTGCGGCACTCGCAGCATCTCCCCTCAGCATCTTCTTTTGTGGGGTGGGAGCCGCAGCGTCGCCTCCAAAGCTGCTTCCCCAGGGCGGGGGGGTTGTTGCCATCCCCTGGGGGCAATCCGGTGTGACGTTGTGTGTTTGCGCTGCCTGATCTGCCCTGGGGACCGCGACGGTGGTGGGGGGAGACGGCGATCCCCGGTTTGGGGTGAAACCAGAGCAGCGGAGCCCTGCGGCGCTGGGGACCTGTTGGCTTGTGCGTGTCCGCGTTGTGCCCCCCGGGGGCTCTTCTGGCTCCCTGCCGGTGTCCCCCGGGAAATATTTATCCCCACGAGTGTGTGGATCAAAATAATTCTGGTTTCAAAGGCACAGCTGGCTTGGAAACCAGTAAACCGATCTGATCGGTGCTGCGGTAAACACCTTACGGTGTGGCTTGCGCCGTGCCGGTGGGCTCGGGGCACCGCGGTGGAGAAGCCCTCGGTGTGAGGATGGAGAGTGCGGTTTGGTTATGGCTCTGACCCTGCGGCGCGGGGGCTTTTGGTTTCTGAAACGGGCCCTGGGAGAGGCAGGGAACGGGATTTTCCGGTCCCCGGGTTGATGATTAACCGGAGGGCTCTGCCTGCGGCCGGGCTGGGACGCAAAGGAATTCGGTCCTTATCAGCTGCGGTGGGAGCCCCGGCGGACATCGCCTGTGGGCGACCCTTTATCCCCCATGGACATGCCAACTTCTCCCAGCCCCTGGCACGACGCCGGCCAGCGTCATGACGAGCCTGTCCCTGTTGCGTGACGCAGGTGCTCTGGTTTCGGGTTCCTCCGACCCGGCTGGCAGCGCGCGGTGCGTGTGCTCGGCTGAGGATTTATCGGGGTTTCGGGCTCCGGAGTTTGCGGGAGAGCAGGAATAGCCGGTCTGCGCCGGTGGCGGCACGGGCCAGCCCGGTGACGGGCAGGGCACGGGCACGGCGAGCGCTGCCTGCGCCTGGGATCAGCCCCGGACTTTGGCCCCGAGCGAAACCAGGGCTGTGTACAAACACGGTTGAGCAAGCGGCCTCGCAGGTGAGCAAAGCTCTGGGGAAACCCTCGGTGGAAATAGCCTAAACCGTGCCGGGAGCCAAAAAAAAAACAGGTGATGGGGGAGAAATGCCGGGTTCGTGCATCTCTGCTGGCCCCTTCCCCGCGCCGTCGGTCTGGACGCGAAGTGGTTTGGGATAATCCGATGGCTTTCGCTCGCCGTGCTCAGTGGGTGCAGCCGCTGCGTGACCCGACCTGCCCGGTTCGGACCGAGGGGGCTGAGATGGGCTCCGGCTTCACCATGAAACGGTGTCGGCTCCTCGCCGGTGTCCCGGCGTGCGGCTGCCGGCGGTCAAATTACACATCTGACCTTGATGGAGGAGGATCAGCCCAACCTGGCAGCCATCGCCTTTCCCACCCAGGTGTTTTCGGTGCTGGAAGGGAGCGGGGGAGCCGGGGCGAACCGCGGCGGCACAGAGCCCCGCTCGGTGTAGGAGCCCTTTTCCAGCACCGCCTGCAAATTGCAAAACAACTTTCTGGGTTAACGTCCTCGGCACAAAGGGCTCATTGTGCCGCCGATGCGGGCGAGCGGAGCTGGCCGCCCGCCATCCCCGGCGCTGCCGGCCGGCAGCGTGATGCCGGAGGTGCGTGACCGCCGGCAAGAGACCTCTCCTGCCGGCTCCGCTCTCGCCTTGGCCGGCCGCGGGACCCCCGTGGGCCGGTGCTGCTGTCGCTGCCAGCCTGACCCGGCGCAGGGTTAAGGTGTGTTGGAGCACCACGCGCGCCCCGGGGACAATAACCAGCTGATTTTTAGCCCCGATTCTCCATCCAGGCTCCTTCCCTGCGGTTTTTCGGTGAAATCCCCTCCCGGGGCTGTGTTTCCAGCCCGGGGTTGGGTGTTGCTCTCCCACACAGGAATGCGATCCGGCTCCAGCCCTTTATCTGCGAGCTGGAGCCCTTCCAGGAGGAGGGAGGCATTCCTGGGGGATTATCCTGGCTCACCTGCTCCCTCCCGGCTCCCCAAACGCTGCCGGAGCCCTCCCGAGGCCGGCGGCGAAGCTGTGCACCTCGAACCGGTTCTGCCTTGGAAAGAGCAAATCCTCCTCTCCCCGGTCCCGTCCTGCGCCCGCTTGGGTTTGAGCCCAGCGACATCCCCGACCGCATCCCACCCCCGCCGCTCTCCGCCACCTGCTTCCCACGCGTGCCAGGGCAGGCGGTGGCGTAGAGCTGCATCCCGTGCCGGTGGCGGTGATGCTGGCACAGCCGGTGCTTTGCTCGGTGAGCCCCTGCCCCACCGGCAATGCTGTGGGGAGGACGCCGTGCCACCGTGATGCTGTGACACCGTGCCGCCCCTCGCCACCCGTCCAAAGGTCTTCCCAAGGCGGGCGCTGCGCCCAGGGCTCGCGGTTCCCACCCCGATAGCAGCCGGGGCCGAGCCCTCTCCCTGCCCGGGCTGTGCCTCGTCACCGGCTGCACTTTGGACACTGGCGGCTGTGGAAAATTCTGAATTTTGCTGCCGAAACCAGTTCCCTCTCCTCGGTTTGCTTCCACAGGTTGGTGGCCATCCTGCTCCTCCCGGGTTCCCCGTCCCCGCGGCTCGGAGGGGACACTGCGGCGCCCGGAGGGATGGGACTGATGGGATTTGCTTTAGGGGCTCTCACCGCAGGCGCTGGGCTCAGGGTGTATTTATAGAGGCTGGTGTCTGTTGCTGATCTCATTAGCTGGGCACCGTGTAGGGATAACGAGCTCAGGAGATGGGGGCTCTTCTCCCATCCCCTCTGCGGCTCCCGGGCTCCTTCGCCTGCGAAATCAGTAGCCGGTGCCGTGCCCGCTGCCGCCCGCAGCTCCTGGCTGCTGGGTCTGGGGGGGACGCGGGAGAGCCGAAGGGCTCGTCCTGGCTCCGGCCAAACGGAGGAGCCGCAGGAGCTGCCCCTGCTGCGTCTTGGCCGGGGGACGGGAGCAGACGGCAGCGGTGGGGCGCCGGCAGGGCCATGGGGAGCAAACGGCTCGTCCTTCCTGGCACTGCCCGGCGGGGTGTGCGCGGCACCGGCTGCTGCCCCCAGCCCACGCTGCTGCTCCGGGCCCGGCATCTCCGGCGCCTTCCGTCTCTCTGCAGAAAGCCGGGTACCACGGCGGTGGGGCTCCGGCTTCACCCCCAGGATGGGCACGGGAGGAGACGTGGGCTGGGGGCTGACGCGAGGAGGTGGGAGACACCGGGCGTCCCACTGCTCCGTCCGCACCCCTGCTCCATCCCTGCCCGCTCCCGCCCCGGGCTGGGGACGCTTTGGGGGCGATGTCCTGATTTGAGCTGAAAACGCGGGGGTTTGGGGTTGCTTTTTTTGGTTTTCTCCATGCGCAGGATGTGTTTAAGCATCCCCCTGCCTGGCTTGGGGTCCCCTCACCCCGGGGTCCCCCTGGGACGCCCTCCCGGGGCCGCGGGTGCACGCTCGGCACCTCGCATCGCTCCCGGCATCCAGTTTATTTACAGCAGAGAGAGGAGCCGCTGCTGCTCCCGCTGCTCGGGGAGGGGGGTGGGGGTGAAAACACAGTGCCGCGGGGCTCAGGCGCTGATTTGGGGCTTTTCCATCACTTAACCCCCCCAGGTGCCTATGGGGGAGCTCACCCCCCCCTGCATCCCCCGCTCCTGCTGGTCTCCGGCTGTCCGGCATGGCCCGGAGTGCCGCCGGGACCGAGGGGGGAGTGTTCCATCACGCTGTTCCCAATGTGTCACTGCTCATATCTGTCCCCTCCCCACGGGACGCGGGCGGCTGCCCCGGCCGCGGGGACGGCGGGCGCTGGGGGTGATGCTGAGGGACGCCGGAGCTCCGGCTGCAGCGAGGCTGCGGCGTTCCTTCCGCAGACGCCTGGGAGGCTTTGGGAGCGGAGCGCGGCTGCGGAGGCCGAGCAGGAGCTCTGCCTCCCCTCCGCGTCCCCGGGGTCCGGCCGCCAAGGGCGAGCGGCAGCAGACGCGGTGAGGGTCCAGACGCCGTTGATGCCTGCAGCCTCGGGGGGGTTTTTTGCTTTTCCCGGCAATGCCGGTGCCGGCACAGCAAGCCGTGTCCCCGTCCTGTCCTGGGGACGCTGCAGTGCTGGCACCGGCTACCCTCTGGCACACGGACCCCTCGCCGAGCGCCGTCTCTGATCCGAGGATGACTCTGTCCCCTCTCTCCCCCCCCGCAGGAGCGCGGTGCTGAGCCCCGGGGATGGAGTGGCCGGCGAGCGCGGCGACGGCGGAGAAGCAGAGCCCCGTGGACTACGGCGTCCAGATCCGCTTCATCAACGACCTGCAGGAGCCCCGGAGACCCCCCAAGGCGCGGGGCAAGCCCGGCTCCTACGGGGTGGCGGTGCGGGTGCAGGGCATCGCCGGGCAGCCCTTCGTTGTCCTCAACAGCGGCGAGAAGGGCAGCGACTCCTTCGGGGTGCAGATCAAGAGCGATGGCTCCTACCAGAACCCCCCCTCCGGCCCCCTGCCCCCCGGCTCCGTCAGCTCCGACTCGGACCTGCCGGAAAACCACTACGTCAGGCGGCAGCTCCGGCACAGCTCGTCCCACAGCACCTCGGACGAGGAGACGAGCGGCGTCTCGGTGACCTCCCGGCACGAGCCCAAACCTCTGCGGGGCAAGCGGCTGCTTGGAGAGGAGCTGCGGAGGTCGCAGTCCCACGGGGATCTGCTCAGCGCCGCCGCGGATGAGCCCTTTGCCACCGGTGCTCCCCGGGCCAGCGGCAGCCGGCAGCACCGGGCTCTGGCCGGCGGCAAAAGCAGCAGCATGTTGAACATCGCACCGGAGCGGAGCAAAGCCTCCGGCTTGAGGGCCGTGGCCAAGGAACCCTCCTCGGACACAGAGGCTGCGGTGGGTGCCGGCGGCAGCGACGTGGACACCAAACCCCTCTCCTCGGTGGATTCCCTCATCAGTAAATTCGACGGGAAGGTGCAGCAGCGCGGGCGGGCGGCCAGGAGGGGCCGGATCCCCTCGGAGGAGAGGAAACGCTCCCAGAGCCTGGACGGCCGCGTCTCCCACCGCGACGTGCCGGATGCCAGGGAGCCGAGCCGTACCCTTCGCCCCCAGCCCTCGGTGCCCACCGGCAGCCTGAGCCGCCCCAGCGGAGCCGGCGGGACGGAGGACGGGGGGACGAGGAGCCAGCGGGCGAACCGGGCCACGGAGGAGCCCACGGCTGAGCGGCTGCAGAGCAAAGCCCGGGCAGAGCTGCAGGTACCGGGGGGGACACACGGATCCTGCCGGGATCCGAGGGGGGCACCCACACCGGCACCAGGGCGAGCAGCAGGACATGGGGGGCGTAGGGGGGGACACACTCGTGTCCTTGCCGGAGCTGAGCTTTTTTTATCCCTCACGGCAGCTCAAATCCACCCCGGACCTGCTGCGGGACCAGCGGGAGGTCGCCCAGCCCGGCAGCAGCGAGCACCCCAAGGAGCTCATCTACAGCATCCTCAAGGAGGGGTGAGCCCCCCCAAATTCCCCCTTACCTCCCCCCCCCTCCCCGAGTGCCCCCGTCGCTCCCTGCCCCTTTCCCAAAGCCCCCGTGGCCGCGGCTGGGATGCTGCGGGGCGGTTGGGGAGAGTGGGGACGCCCCAGTAGCCAGATGGTGCTGAGGATTTTGGGGGAGCAAGCAGCAAAGCGCTGGGGGTGTTCCCACACCCCGGGCTCAGCCGTTCCCCCCAACTCCGTCCCCAAACGCTTTCTCCCCCCGGCTCTGACACCCCCAGGAGCAGCGAGAGCGAAATCTCCCTCAAGAGGAAAACCACTCGGCTGCTTGAGAAGATGCAGGAGCTGGCGGTGAGTCGGGGCCGGCCCGGTGCTGCCCCCTGCTTCAGAGGAGACCGTTCCCCCTCAGGGGGGGTCAGGGGGGCGGTTCTGGTGCCCCGAACCCACTGAGTGAGCCCGGGGTGGGGGGGGGTCTCTCCAGGCGCCCACCAAGGACGCGGCGTGTTCCCAGCCCCAGCACAGAGAGCTGGCCAGGAAGGTGGAGGAGCTGCAGGAGAAGCTCGACGAGGAGACCAAGGTGAAGCCAGGCAGAAGGTTAGGGGGGGGGCTGGGGGGGACGTGGGACAGCGGTTTATATCCCTGGAGGCGGGGGGGAAGCACGATGGGTCCCTGCTCTGAGCCCCTCCACTTGGGCTTGGGTGCCCAGGCGAGACAAAATCTTTCCCCGGTCTGTTTTACGCCCCGCTGGGGGGTGCCGGGGGTGGCAGCCGTCCTTCCCGTCCCCGCCAGAGCCGGGGGGATGCTGGGGAGGGGGACCGGAGCATCGCTGCGGTGGGTCGCTGGCCGCTCTGCCCCCAGGGAGGGGACGTCACCGGTGTGTCCCCCTCTCCGGCAGCTCCGCCAGAAGCTGGAGCTGAGCAGGGAGCCGGGGAGGAGCGGCTCCACTCGGGCCCTGGAAGTCCGTCTGCGGGAGGCGGAAGGGGAGAGCCAGCGACTGCGGGGCGCCCTGGAGAAGAAAACGCAGGAGCTGCAGAGAAGTTTGGCGGAGTAAGAGCTGCTCCCGGGGGGCTGCGGCCGCGCTGCTGTGCCAGGGCTGGGGATGTTTCTCTGTCCCCGGCGTCGGGATGCTGATGGAGGGTGGCGGGGAGCATTTGGAGAGGCAAAGAGGGTTGGGGGAGCGCAGGGTGGGTGGCTGTCACCCCCGCTGTCCCCATCCCCTTGGCCGTGCCGGGACGAGTTGCCCACCGGTGTGGGTGCTGCAGCCCCGGTCCTTCGGGGTGCCGATGTGGTCTCGAGGGCGGCGCGGGTCCCTGCCAGGCTGTGAAGGGTCCCATGCCGCCCCCCAGGCTGAGCGAGGTGACAACAGCCAAGGAGCAGGCGGAGACCCGGCTGGGCGACTGCGAGGAGCAGCTGCTGGCCATGCGCCGCGAGCTCGACCGCCTGCGCAAGAGCTCCGGCACGTCCCCGGACGGCGAAGCCTTGTACAAGGTATGGTGACGATTGCACCGGGGCGTGAGCATCCCCCTCTGTCACTTCGCTGCCACCGAGCCAGGCTGTCCCCTTTGCCCAGGAGCTGCTGGAGACGCGGGAGGAGCTGGAGGAGGCCCTGAGCTCCAGACAGCGGCAGGAGGAGCAGCTGCGGCTGCGGGAGCGGGAGCTGACGGCGCTGAAGGGAGCCCTCAAGGAGGAGGTGGCCAGCCACGATAAGGAGCTCGACCGCGTCCGGCAGCAGTACCAGAGCGACATGGACCAGCTGCGGCGCAGCATGGAGGGCATGTCGCAGGTCCGGCGGCGGGGAGGGACGGGGACTTGCTGGCTGCGGCTGGGGAGGGTCTTTGCTTGGGGTTGGTGCCCTTGAATTCCCCTTTTGAATGGTGCGGGGCTGGAAATGGGGTTTGTGTCCTGCCCCAAACTCGCCCCATCGGGGTATCCGTCTGTCCCGGCTCTCGCTGCCCCGGCACGGAGGCGCTGGTGGGAGAGCGGAGCGGGTTTGCAGAGGTGCGGGGGGTCCCTGCGTGGGTTCCCCTGGGCCGGTTCGGGGGGCATTAACCAGGGCAGGAACTCGGCGTCGTTGGAGCATCCCAGGAGGATGCTGCTCTGTGGGCGAGCGCTCCACGCTTCCATCCAGGATCAGGCCAACCTGGAGTCGGAGAGGCAGAAGATCAACACCGTGGTGAGGAACCTGCAGCGAGAGCTGGAGGAGAGCGCGGAGGAGACGGAGCACTGGCGGGACATGTTCCAGAAGAACAAGGACGAGCTCCGCACCACCAAGCAGGAGTAAGTGCCGGGATTGTGGCCGAGCCGGAGGCATGAGCGGCTTTTGGAGAGGTCCAACCGCTCGTGACCGTCCAGCACCTTTACTCCAAACCCCGTTAAAATGGGTCAGGCACTGGGATGGGACTGGCCCTCCTCTTCCTCCCCTGGGTGCGCGGGGAGGAAGGCGATGGCCGAGCCGGGTGCCGCTCCCGGGGCACGGTGGGACCTGGGAACGGGGGTGCGGGACACGAGGACGCGGGGATGGGTTTGGGTGGCCTCACCCCGCGCCTCTCCAGGCTGCTGCAGGTGAAGCTGGAGCGGGAGGAGTTTGAGGAGGAGGTGCGGGAGCTGCGGGAGCGCTTCGCCGCTGCCCGGGAGGACGCGGACCAGGCACGGAGCAGCGCGGTGGACCCCGGCGAGCTGGAGGCGCTCAGGAAGGTGGGTGACGAGGGAGGAGGCACACACAGCGCCGGGGACCGCATCCAGCGCTGAGGGTCCCCGACACCCCCGTCCCCGCCGTCCCAGGAGCTGCGGCAGGCGCAGGAGGCGCAGCGGGAGCTGGCGGTGGAGAAGCAGAGCCAGGAGGAGCAGCTGCGGCAGCGGGAGCGGGAGGTGGCGGCGCTGAAGGGCACCATGCGGGAGGAGGCATCCAGCCGCGACGGGGAGCTGGAGCGGTACCGCAGGGACCTGCAGCAGCTCCAGGAGGAGCGGGACGAGGCCACCAAGGTGAGCGTGGGGAGCAGGGCAAGGAAGAGGGTTGCCCCCACCCAGCCATCCCGAGGGATGCAAGCCCAAATTGCCCCCCAAGACCCCTCCCGCTCAGCTTTTGGCCCCAAGTCCACCCTGTGCCGTGGCTGCGTTGCAGGCAAAGGCCTCCCTGGAGAGCGCGCGGGAGGCCTCGGAGCAGGCGAGGAAGACGGTGGAGTCCACCCTGCGGGAGGTACAGGAGCAGAACGACGACCTGAGGAGGAAGGTCCTCGGGATGGAGACGCAGCTGAAGGAGTACGAGCGCTTGGGCGATAGCTGGGAGGGCTCCCAGGCACGGCTCAAGGAGAAGGTCACCAGACTGGAGGTACCGGAGCTGCGGCCATTCCGGAGCTGCCCTGAGCTCTTCCCCTGCCAAGGGAGGGAGGTTGAAGATCCCGCTCCTTGCAGGCAGAGCGCAGGCAGATGGAGGAGTCGCTGGGCGAAGCCACGGAGCGGGAGCAGGAGCTGCTGATGGCCAAGCGGTCGCTGGAGACCCGCCTGGAGGAGTCGCAGCGCAGCCTGGCCCGGCTGACGCAGGAGCACCGGGAGCTGAGCGCGTCCTACCAGGAGGAGCAGCAGCAGAAGGAGCAGCTCAAGCGCGCCAAGAGCGAGCTGGAGGAGCAGAAGCGCCTGCTCGATCGCACCACGGAGAAGCTGAACAAAGAGGTTGGGGCGCCCGGGTTCCTCCGGGACCGCTTCCACCCCCAGGACCCTCATCCTGTGGGACATCGTGTGCCGTGACACCCGGTCTCCGTGCCACGGGATCGGGATGTCCCCTTGCTGGGTTAGGGGAGGGATCCGTGACTTTGGGCATGGATCCAGCGTCCCTGCGGAGCCGACTGGGACCGATCCTTCCCTGGTGTCCCGGCAGACCCCATAAAACCACGCTGTCCCCAGGGATCAGCATCCCCTGGTGTCCCAGGGCCGTGCTGTCCCCTGCCCTTCCCCAGGCGGCTCCTGCCAGAGCCCGGTGCCTGCTCAGAGCCTGGCGTCATCCAGGCTGCTCCGGCAGGGCTGCCACCCCTCGCCGTGATGCCCACGGGGCAGAAATGTCTCCCCAGGCCCCGTGCCCACGGGGATCTTCTCCCACCTCGAATCCCACCAGCTCAGGATGGGGTGCGCGGGCTGGTCCCCAGCTCCTGAGCCGTCCCCGCTCTGCTGCAGCTGGAGCAGATGACAGAGGAGTCGAACAGCTCGCTGGCCGTGCTGAGGTCGCAGCTGGAGGAGTTCAAGGAGAAGTCGCGGAAGGAGATCACGGACTCCCAAAAACAAGCCAAGGATCGGGGCGCCGAGGTGGAGAAGATGCAGTTCAGCATGGGACGGCTGCAGGACGAGGTACGGCGAGGGCTGGCGGGTTGTGGGTCCCCGCGCCGTCCTCTCCATCCCTTCGTGGGGTGCCCAGGGCCACATCTTGCTTGGGGACGTCTTCTCCCTCGGTGCCGCAGGTCGCCCGGCTGAAGCAAGCGCTGCAGGACAGCCAGGCGGAGCGGGAGAGCGCGCTGCTGGATAAGGAGGTGCTGCTCCAGCGCCTGCACAACCTCGAGCAGGAGATGGAGACCAAGAAGCGCTCCCAGGACGATCGCTCGCGGCACGTCAAGGCGCTGGAGGTGGGGAGCGCTGCAGGGCGCCCCAAAACCGCTCGCCCCATTCCTGCAGTGCTGTGTGCGAACAGCAAGGGGCAGAGCTGGCCCAGCCATCCTCCGTCCCGCAGCTGCCGCCAAAGAGGAGTTGCGCAGCGCTGGCGGGGGGGACGTGCGATGGCCGATATCGTATTTATGAATTGCCGGCGCAGGCGGCTGTGTTCAGGCCCTGCCCGGCGTTGCCCCACGGCTCGGCTTGCCGCAGGCTGTTGCTTTATGGATTATTCTCCCCCGGTGGGGTGGGTGGTGGGTGAATGGGGGTCCGCACGGCATCGAGTGCCGTTGTCTCATATCCCAGCATCTTCCCTCTCCTGCCTCCGGGGCTGTGTCGGAGCCCCCCCAGGCCCGTCGGGTTTTGCTGGGCTGGCAGCATTGTCGGAGCAAACCCCCGTCCTCCAGCGTCCCGGCTCGCTGGCCCGAGCCCCTCCTGCCGCCTGTCCCCTGCCCGCGGGGACCCCAAGGCTCCTGCTCACCCTTCTGCTCCCGTCTCCTCGCAGGAGAAGTCCAAGCGCCTGGAGGTGGAGCTGGACGAGGAGAGGACCACGGTGGAGCTGCTGACGGAGAGGGTGAACCGGAGCAGAGATCAGGTAGGGCACACGGTGCCGCCCCGAACCCAGCTGGTGCCGCGGCGGAGCTCCAGCAAAACAGCGCTGGATAACTCGGGTCCTCGGGTGCAACTGGTCACCGGAGTTAAATCCCCATTACCGAGTGGTTAGCGAGCAGCCCAGAGCCCTCCGTCACCCTAAATGCAATCGAGGTGACGGTGTCACCAGCTGGCTTGGGTGCAAGCGGAAATTATGCGAGCAAGAAATCCCCTGAAATTACAGGGTGAGGTCTGTGTTTGTGCTGGGGCTTAAATTACGCCGGGCTCCGGGCTCTCCCCTCCCTCTTAACCCACCCGCTTATTACCGGCAAAGCCGGAGTCGGTGCTCGAGCTCTGCGGGCGGGCGGGAGCTGCCTGCCGAGCCTCCCGGCATCCATCGGCGCTGGGTTTTGCCGGGATCCCGGGATCGGCAGCTCCTCCGCTTTGTAGCCCGTCTCCCTCCTGCCCCACCGGGATGCAGCCTGGGGGCTCGGAAGGCGGATTTGCACCCCTCGGGCTCCAGCGAGCCGCTAAAATGGGTGGGTTTCCCGCTTTTTTTTTTCCATCTGGGCAATGGGTACATCCCAGGGGAGACTTTTCCCGTGAATCCTGGACGTGTCTGGAGCACAGGAGGTGCGGAGCAGGGATGCGCGTGAAACCGCTGCTGGGTCGGCTCAGGAGTGGCCCTATCGGCTTTTGGGGCGCTTGAATGAAATTCAAGCAATTTTTTTATATAAACTCCGAATTCCTTCCCTTTGGAACAATGCACGAAGCCGCGTGTTTTGCCTTGGTCAGCCTGAAAGAGGCCCCTGGGGTGGTTCTGGTTTCGCTCCATCAGTGGATCAAACCCATTCCTGCCCCTGGCACGGCCGCACCACCGTGCCCCGCGGTGCCGGGCAGAGCTGGGAGCGCAGCCGGGTATCCCCAGTCCCAGTCCAACCAGTTTAAACCCTCCAGTGGAAAATTGCAGCCCTTGTCTCTGGGCCGCTCGCCAGGATGGCGGTAACTAATTTAGGAAGGAATCAAAATTCCTCTCGTCGGGGGGGTTTTTGGTGTCACCGATAACCGGCTGTGTGCTGTGGGACGGCCACCGTGCGGCTGTTGGGTGCACTGAGTCCACCCGTGCTCTGCAGCACTGCTGTCACGGGAAGAAACCTGAGCACCTCGGTGGCCCCAATCTCTCGCCGAGCGAATGCGGCGGCGAAGGATGCGGCAAAACCAACCCGTGCTGTGTCCTTGTCCCCAGATCGACCAGCTGCGGGCAGAGCTGCTGCAGGAGCGCTCCAGCCGGCAGGACCTGGAGTGCGACAAGGTCTCGCTGGAGAGGCAGGTAAGGCTGAGCCACGGAGAGGACGGACCTGGCCCGTGGCCGTGGGGACGGCCGGAGGGCAGCCGGACCCCTTGTGCCGTGGTGGGTGCAGGGCAAAGCGTCTCGGGGCGGCCCCGCTCCTCTCTAAAGCATCCCCGGGAGAGGGACCCTGTTCCCAAGGAGCTGGAGCATCCTCAGAGCCGTCCGGTGTCTCCCCGGGGTGGCATTCCCATGGGATCCCCCCCTTTCCTCGCGGCTCCCCGCCAGCCTGCCCGGGCTTGCGCTCCAAAGCCTTCGTTACCTAACGTCGAGCTGGCTCTTAACGAGGCGGATCAATAGGAGGCTCAGCTCCCCGAGCTGTTCTTGTTCCCGGTGCGGAATTGCCGCTGCCAAGAAAAACACGGGGCTCCTACTGCTGACGCCGCGGGGCCTGGCCCGGCGGCAGCCACCGTCGTTACCGCTGCCTGGTTGACGAGGTTGGGGCGCTGCCGCTGTGCGGGATGGGGAGAGGAGCTGGTTTTTCTGGTGCTTTTGGGGGATTTTTTTGGCCAACGAAGGTGTTTAAGAGCAGAAATTGGGGAGCTGGGGGATGATGGGTGTCACGGAGCCGGTGGAGGCTCTTACACCCCGTGGTCCCCGGCACATCCCGGTCTTGCCTCGTGCCCCGGCTAGTGCCAGCGCGGCTAATTGCTGTTATATAACCCGGCTCGTTAGTCTCCTCCTTGGGAAAGGGTTTCTGGGCCCTGACTCACCACCGGGATTTACATAAGCCGGGCTCCGAGCCTTTCCCACCTGGGCTGGCATCCCTGCCGGGGGTGACGGGAATGGTTTTGGTTTTTTTTTTTTTTTATCTTTCCCTGCAGAACAAGGAGCTGAAGAGCCGCCTGGCCAGCTCGGAAGGGCTGCAGAAACCCAGCAGCAACGTCTCGCAGCTGGAGGCACGGGTGGAGGAGCTGCAGGACAGGCTGCAGGCGGAGGAGAGGTACCGGCCATGGAGACCCCCGCCTCGGGGGGTGCCTTCGGCCTCGCCGGGTGCCGGCACGGTTTGCCCACGACCCGTTGCTTCGCCGTAGGGAGAAGAACGTCCTGCTGTCCTCCAACCGCAAGCTGGAGAGGAAGGTGAAGGAGCTGACCATCCAGATCGACGACGAGCGGCAGCACGTCAGTGACCAGAAGGACCAGGTGGGTGGCGGACGGGAGCCCTCGGAGCTGCTGAGCGGCTTCGGAACCCACCTAAGGGACCTTTGGGTGCTCGTCCCGCACCGGCGGGGAATTCCCATGGGAATTGCCCCATGTCCTTGCAGCTGAGCCTGCGGGTGAAGGCCCTGAAGCGTCAAGTGGACGAGGCGGAGGAGGAGATCGAGCGGCTGGAGGGTGCCCGCAAGAAGGCGCAGCGGGACCTGGAGGAGCAGCACGAACTCAACGAGCAGCTGCAGAACCGCATCAAGGCGCTGGAGAAGGAGGCTTGGTAGGGGACGCCGGGCTGGAGGGGGTCCCAGCCCCCGTCCCCCAGGCGAGGGCTGACCCCTCTTCTCCATCCCCAGGCGCAAATCCGCCCGCTCGGCCACCGATTCCTCCCTGCAAGAGGACCAGCTCAGCTCGGACGAGGAGTTCGACAGCGCCTACGGGCCCTCCTCCATCGCCTCGCTGCTCAACGAGGCCAACCTTCAAACCAGCTCCTGCTGACGCCCGCCCGCGCCGGCCCGGCAGCTCCAGCCCGGAGCGGAGCCACAGCCCGAGAGCCGGGTGAGGGACCGGCCGCAGCTGCAGCCGCTCGATGCGAAAACTCTTCTCGTACCAAGGACATGAAGGAAGGCGCCGCTCAGAGCGCGGTGGGATGGGGAACGCCCCCGTGCCCTGTCTCGCCTCTTTGTCTTCATACGGGTCTCAGGGTGCGTCCGCACCATAGCTTTTTGCTTTGGGGGAGATGCTCACCATGGCCAGTGTCCCCTTTGGTGACCGGGTCCTGCCGGGACACGGTGGCCCTGGGGTCCAGGGCACGGCGCCGGGGGATCGGGCTCCCGTGGGGGCAGATGGGGGCCGGGGGTCCCCCGGTTTATTTTTATATGTAACCGCCCTTCGTCTCCCCCTCCCCCACCACCCTTTTCCCTCTCCAAGTGCTATTTTAAATAAAATGGAGCATTTTAACGCCTGCAGCTTGTCGGCCGTCCGCCTCGGGAGGGATGGCGCAGGTTCCGGCACGTCGGGCTGCGTGGCACCCGGCTCGGGGAACGCAGCTCCTTCCCCGCTCCACTGGATCTGGCCTGGAGATAAATCCTCGTTATCGCTAATTAACAAGGATGGGAGTCTTGCCAACTGCTAATTAGCGCCATTGCGTTGATTGGCAGGTGGTTACCGCAGTTCCCCTCCATGGCCTCGAGCGGGGCCGAGCTGGCTCCATCCGAGCCGGCGCGGGGCTGTGGCGGTGCCCGGGGACGCGGCCGGCCCCCTCCCTGCTGCCTCAGTTTCCCCTCCCGCGCCCCGGTGACGTTTAACCAGGATGGAGCCAGCGGGGATGGATGGGGTGACGACACCGGGGACACCCCTGTCCCCTCTCTGGTCAGTACCGGCCGTGTTTCTGCGTCACCACCGCCCAGGGTTGTGCCAGGCTCGGCGTGCCCGGCACCTGGCCCCGCACCCACAGCGTCCCCGCTGTGGCTAAACCGGGCTGGCACAACCAGTTCTGCCCTCAGCTCCTCCCGGACACGCGTGTCGGAGCCGAGGTCAACCACCGTCCCCACCCTGTGCCTCGGTTTCCCCACTGGCTGCTCGGCCCGGCGAGGGTGCTGGGGCCCGGCTGTGCCTCGGTTTCCCCCGCCGGCACTGCAGCGGTTGGTGGGGCCATGGGGTGCCCGGGGGAGGAGGCGCCGGCTCCCGTGGCTGAGCGTGACCCAAGTTTGCCGATCCACAGCTTTGCCACCGGCAGCCAGCCCCGAGGCAGCGACATCCTCCAGCCCGCAGAAAATCCCACTGCCCCAAACCCCCCCCCAGGACGGGGTGTCCCCAGCCCGCGGCTGGAGCGCGTCCCCGGCGAGGCCGCGGTGACCGCAGGGGGCTGGAGCGTGTCCCCGGCCGGCAGGGCTGGGTCCGGCGGTGAACCTGAGGCCGGCTGAGCTCATCACACTGCTATGTGGCAATTAGCGCCCGGCGGAGAGGAGGCAGCTGGCACACCCAGGCTGCCCAGCGCGGCACGGGGACACCCGCCCCCACAGTCCCCGGTCCCCCAACGCCTGGCACAGGCTGGAGGGCTGCGGCACCCACCGGGCTTCACCCTGGTGTGTGGCCGGTGACCCCACAGCTCCGCGCCGTAGCACCTCCCGCCGTGCTGGGCCAGCGCCCCGTGCCCAAACATCCCCTAGGGGTGTGTGTGGGGACCATCCCCGGCACAGCCTGGGGTGCCATGGCACGGTTGGGCGTCCCACCGCGCTCGGCGGTGCCGGGCAGGCCCTGTGCTCGGTTTGGCAAAGCTTGGCGAGGGTTTGGCACAGCTCGGGTGGGGGCTGGGTATGGTTTTGGCATGGCTTTGGTATGGTTTTGGCATGGTTTTCGCACGGTTTCGGCATGGCTTTGGTATGGCTTTGGCACAGCGCAGCTGCCCGGGCGCGCCGTGGGCGTGGTCAACTCGAAAGGGGGCGTGGTTAAAGCGGCGGGGAAGGCAGAGGGGGGCGTGGTTTAGCGCGGGGGGCGTGGTTAAAGCGGCGGGGAAGGCAGAGGGGGGCGTGGTTTACCGCGGGGGCGTGGTTAAGGGGAAGGGGCGTGTCGCGAAGGGGGGCGTGTCCCGCGGGGGGAAAGGGGGCGTGGCCGTATATAAGCGGCGGCGGCGGCGGAGGGTCCCGGCAGTCGCGGCGGGGCCATGAACGGGGTGAAGGGGTGGTGCGCGGTGCTGGACGTGCGACCCCACGGCGAGAGCCCGGTGAGCCGCCACCCTCGGGGGTTCCTCCCCCGACCCCCTTCGGGACCCTCCGATCCTTCCCGCCTCGGTCCGCGGGTGCTTCGTTGCGTGGGAGGTGAAGGTTGCGGGGGGGGGGGGGGTGTCCCGGTACGCACCGTCGGTGGAACGGGGCTGTGGTCGCCCCGGCTTGTCCTGCTGTGCCCGGGCTCGCCTGGCAACCCTGGGGTGTTTTGGGGGGTATACTCCATCCCGGGGGGGGGTCTCCGTGCTGTCGGTGAGCGCAGCCGTCCGAGCTGCCGTGGACCCGCTCGGCGAAGGTCCACGGGGACCCGAAGGGGTCCCCGTGGACCTTCGCCGAACGGGTCCACGGCAGGAGCCCCGCTGGGGTGGGCGAGGACGGCAGAGCACCCCAAGGGATGCCCCGGTGTCGGGGTCCCACTGTCCCCCCGTCACACTTACAGGGGGCTCCTGGGAATCCCGTCCGGCACGCTGTCCCAACCGTCCCTGAATAATGTGATATTTTTCTTTGGTTTTGGAGGGGTAACGAACCCTTTTGAGCGGTTCACGGTGGCCGCGGCGGCGGGAGCGTCCGGCGGCGAGTCTGTGTCGGCGCTTCGGCTCCCTCGGTTACGGTGGGGCCTCGTGTTTTTCCTTTCCTTATCTTTGGTTTTGCCCCATGGCCGTCGGCGGCCGGGCCATCGCTGCGAGGACGGGCCCTGGGTGGGGCTGGCGGCACCCCACAACCGGCCCTGCGCCGGCGCGGCGCCCCGGTTTCCCCGCCAAGGGGGCGAAGCCGGCGGCGGTGCTCGGCGATTCAGCTTTTTGCGCAGGTTTTGGCAAATGGAGGGATCCCCCGAAGGCGCCGACGGTGGCAGAAGAACCATGGCGGTGCTCGGCCGCCTTCTCCCATCCCGGCGGCCGCCCGGCTCCGCGGCCCGAGCCTTGCCGAGTGACTCAGCTCTGAGTCTCCTTAGGAGAGTCCTAATTCCCCGCAGCTTTGCCGGCCTTATAAGGAGCGATTGCAGAGTTGGGCTCGTTTGGTTAATGGGTTATTACGGTGATAAGCGCCTGTGTAACGCCGGCGATCTCCAAACACCGGAGCTGTTTGCTGCTGATCCTTGGCGATACCCCCTGGGTCAGGTCAGGCCTGTTCTGATTTAACACTCGGGACAGACGGACGGAGCGCCTTCCCCGCGGTTGCAAAATGCCGGCGTCGGTAATCGGACGGTGCCGCCTCTCCTCTGCCGGGGACGTGGTTGGGATTTGCCTGGTTCCCTTTTCCCCGCGAGCGGAGTCGGTGCCTCTCCCTCCAGCCAAGCTTTTCCCAAGTGGGGTTTTTTTTGGGGGGGGGGGGGGGGGCTGGATGATGAAAAATAGACCAAAAGGTTTAAAATCGGTTTTGGCAGCCCAGAAAGCCCATCCCTAGTTGTCCCTAGCCGATACCGCTCGCCCTCATTTCCAGGGGACCCGGCTCTTGCCCGGTGGTGGGACCCAAAGGGCCGCCGGGATTTTGGGATCGCCTGCTGGAAGGGTACTGGACCTGCCAAAAAGCCTCCAACGACGGCAGCAGTCACCCAAACCTGGCCACGCTCTCCCGATGGCGGTTAATTCCCGAGGCGGGCAGTGAAAGCCGTAAACACGCGGTGCCAGGCTGGAGTCGCTCTCGGGGTGCGCGGTTGGGGCCTTAAGGAAGCGTTTTCTGTACGAGGTGGGGTTTTTCCAAGCAGGAGACAAGCGTGAGACTCTCCCATCCCCTTCCCAGCGCTGGTCACATGGCAAAACCCTCCTGCCTTCCCCGGAAAATAACCGGGGGGGGGCCAAAACCCGCCGCCCCCTCCGCTCCGGGGCTGTGAGCAGGAGGTGAGTGCCAGCAGAGTGGATTTACTGCCAGCCAGGCGGTAAAGGAGCGGGGCAGGGGTGTCCCTGCAGCTCCAATCCTCCTGCCCTGGCTGAATTTGGCACCTCAGAGCGGGAGGACAGCGTGTGCCGGCCACGGTGTCCCTCTCGGTTGCTCCGGCTTTACATCAGAGAAGCTGCTTCTCCTGGAAACCGCCCCGGCACCGGCAAGGAGCCGACGAAACTTTGGCTGCGGGACGGTAAGAACCCAAAGTCCAAAAAAATAACCGTGTGAGAGCGTTGCCGGGGCCTGGCGCGCCGGTGGTGCATGAGACGAGAGCCAAATTAAGTGGCTCCTCTCCTCCGTCTGCCCGGCCCCGACCAGGCGCAGCTCACCGCAGCCGAGGCTGCTGCAGACAAACAAGCTGGGCAGGGAGGGGTTTGCTTCAGCCCGGCTGCGCCTTCCGCCGCCTGCACCTGCCTCGGCCTCCTTAAAAGCATTCGCCGCACCGAAAAAGCTGGTTTTCTCCCCCGGTGGTCTGGAGAGCCTCTTTCAAACATCCATCTTGTGTCTCGCCATCCCTCTGCCTCCCCCCGCGCTTCCCCGGCGCGGAGGAGGAGGATGGAGACGGCGGAGCCTTCTCCCGCCGGCATTTGCATGGGTGGTTTCCTGGTTGTTTGACCCCGAGGTTTGGTAGTGCCGGTGCCGGTTGGGAAGGCACCGGCTGCTCTTCGCTCCGTGCCACAAGCGATTTGCGTCGGCTCGGTGGCGGGTTGATCCAGGAGCAGGGGGAGGTGGTTTTTTTGGGGGGGTCTTCTGGGATGGAAAGTGCCCACGTGCCGATTCGGGTAGTTTTGGCTGCAGGGATGGAAATGGGCCGGTGCTTGTTCCTTATCGCAGCAAATCTTCCCCGGGCAAGCGATTTCCTTGGCAGCGTCCCACCCTCGCGTGGGCTTGACGGGACGGGGACGGCGAGTGCGGGATCCCCACGCTTGTAAACAAAGCAGCGAGTAAGGACGCGCGAAGGGGCTGACGTGCTGCTGGCAGCTCTGCCGGGCTCGCGCCGTGCCAAGGCTGCTGCCCTGCCATCGCCGGCCGCTCCGTGCTCTCACCCCCGGCCTTTCCCCGTGTCCTGTTTGCTTTCGGCTGCGCGAAGGTGATGGGTGATGCTTCGCGTGCAGGCACCGCCGTGAGCCGTTTTCCCTGCCGTAAAACCCCGAGCGCTTCTCGTGTCCTCCCAAAACCGCGGAGCGCGCTGCGTCCGGCTGCTCTGATGTTTTTTCTGACCAAAGTTTCCAACTCCTTGGGTCTTGCTGAGGAAAACGTTCCCTGGAGTAAAAGTTGCAGACAAGTGTGTGGTTAAACGATCGGCGCTGCTGAGTGCCAGCAGAGGCCAAGCGAAGCCTCTCTCGGATAACCGTCGTGACGGGGGAGCGCAGGGGTCTGGCCACGCATTTGGGATCCGTAGGAGGGCTCCTCGTTTCCCAGGAGCCAGAGTTTGTGTGAGCAGCGTATACAAAATATTTTGGAAACAAACAGATGGCTTGTCGAGACTTGGATGGTGAGGAGAGCGCCTGGAAGCGGGGAGGCAGAAATACCTTGACGTTGCTTTTGGAGAGCGGGAGGCTGACGTGGCCGAGGTGTGGCGAGGGGCGGGCGCCCGGCACTGCGCGGGCACCTACCCCGGCTCCGCGGTGCTGCCGCCCGAGAGTCCGCTGCCGTGGCCGTCGCACGCCAAGCAGCTCCCACTTTCGGGGTCGCCTTTAAGAAGAACCATGAGCAACGGCTGCCCGGGTGCCGGCGAGGTCTGTCTGGGGCAGGGGGTTTTTGCTGTGCCGTGGGTGCGCCGCGCCGGTGTCAAGCTGCGGACGGAGAGCGGGCAACCCCATGGAGCATTTTGGGTGTCCGTGCGCTGCTTTAGGGCTCTTTATACGCTCCAGGCGTCTCCTTGAAAGCTCGCTGAGCTCTGTGTGGTGCTGGAGGTGGCTGAAGCGCCTCTTCGGTGGGTGGCACTGGTAGGGAGGTGTTGGGTGAGGAGTTAAGCGGTGAAGGCAAACCGGGTCCTGGCTGGAGCCTCCGTGGATGCTCGTGGCCATGAGCCAGGGAGCGCCCTGCCGCCGGTCTCGCTGGGTGCTGCCAAAATGGGCTCTGCTCGGCCGGAGCTGCACCGGGAGAGGACGGGCAGAGCTGTGGGGGCGCGTGGCCGTCGTGGGAGGGCAGGGAGAAGGGTGAGTCTGGCAAGGTCCCGGCGAGCGAGCTGGGAATGGCCGCTTTCACCCATCTCCGGGGCTGCTACCGAATGCCGTGCGCCGTAGCCCATGGGGGCCGTGACTCCTGGCAGAGGAGGGCATGCACGCAAACGAGGCCGGCAATCGCTTCTGCAGCCCGACTGCATTACCTCAGCCTTGGCTGGGCCACGGCTCCTCCGTTTATCGAATCCATCAGGGCTCGTAGCCGTCGTGTGCTCACTATTACTCATTTGAATCCCAGCGTTGCTTTGCGGACTGCAGCTCAAACTGAAGGGGAAGGCAGCGTCTTCCACGCGTCTGCCGCGAGGCTGACCCGGCTGCCGGCTCGTGCCAGAGATGAACGTAAAAAGACTTTCAGGGAGTTATAAAACTGAAATCTGCCTCTCATTTTAGGAGAGCGTGAAGGTGCTGCGGCTGACTCTGCCGAATGACCTCCCGGGCGACAGGCGCGAGCAGGCGAAGCAGAAGGTGGGTCTCCCCCATGGCTCGGTTTGGAGTTGAAAACACAAGTTTTTGAGTTAATTCAGGGAGGTGAGAACGGGCGTTCTGTGGAGGGTGAGTCACTTTATGCTTCGTGAACTAGAAAACTCGCCTCCTGGTCTGTTAAACGCTTCGGTGCCGGTTCCCAAGGCCGTGTGCGGCGCCGCGTTCCCCTGCAAAAGTGCATGATGCTCATTTGACTGGAGCCGGGCGAACCGTTCCAGCCAGTCTCGCCTCTCTGAACGCTCTGCTGCCTCTGTCTCTTGCAGCCTGTGGGAAAAGCCTTCGCCATGGTGGCCAACAGATCCAGCAACGGTCACTCCCTGGCCTCTGAGTGCATCAAATCCAACGATGGCGATGAGGAGATCATCAAGGTACGGTCCCCGGCTCCCCGGCTTTGTTGCAAAGCAATCCAGTTTAATAATCGGGGCTGGAAAAAAGGTTTTGTCTGAAGCTAGGCCAGCAAAAGCTCCCTGGTGTAGCTCCTGATGGGGCGGGCAGGAGGCTTGACGTACCACCAGCTCGGTGGGCTTCCCCGGCGCTGGGGGGCTGCGGCGTGGACCTGGGGCAGCTGCGGTGGGTCTGCGGGGTGGGGGGGTCACGCAGGAGGGGGAGCAGCTTCAAAAAGCACAAGGGAAAGTTAATGGCAAAGGGGAAACCTGCAGACAAGGTGGCTTGGGAAGTGGTGAGGTCCGGTGTCCCCATCCCCGCAGAGCTGGGCTCGCCACTGGTGTTACTGGGCTGGCCGGAGTCGGCACGGTCTGACCTGCTGCCACCGTCTCTCCTGGGCAGGTTTATCTCAAGGCGCGGGCGGAGGGCAGCGTGAACCATGAGGAGCACGTCAACCAGCTGAAAAGTGAAGTTCGTTACATTCAAGAGGTAGTTAACGTCCGCGGGGGGGGGTGGGGGGGGGCTCTGGCTTGCCTGCACCCGCGGGGGCTTGCGGCGAGGGTCCGGGGTGCTCTGCTTCCCCCGGCACATCCCGCCAAGTTTCGCACCAGCGGGCGGCGATGCCCGCGCCGGCTGCGGCACTCGAGCCCCGGCTGAGCCCCAACCACTCCGGCAAACTGGCAGCGGAGCTGAACCCTCCAGTTTGTTGACTTGCCTGTACAGGGCAGTAGTCTAATCAAGCGCCATAAATTAATTCAGCCTGACTAATTGCTCTGCTATATGGACTGAATTTGAAGAGAATTGCGTGATGACTTTCCCCCAAGGCTGTCCCCTGCATGCCTGGGTGCGGCACAACCGGAGCCTCTCGTTAAAAGGCAGTTTCTTTGGTATGTCTCATCTCCCAAAGTAAACTGGATGATGAGGCTCTCAGAAGATTAACCCTTTCCTCTGCTCCTGGTGGGGATGTTATTTCTGCAGAGGTGGTTGCAAGGCACGGAAGCGGTCGCATGCATGTTCCGGTCTGGGCAGCTTGGCCTAAAAATGAAAAAAAAAAAAGAGAAAAAAGGGGGGAAAAAAAACCCAAACCCCAAACCAAGTTCGATTTGGGTTTGCTGTTGTGGGGGAGTTTGTGCGCTGGGTGCTGGCCCCAGCGAGCGGCGAGGGGCAGATCTGGTCGGGCGGCCTCCAGATCTTTTACGTCATCCTTCTGACTCCTCTGCCAAAACGCATGTTTTTCCTCCCCCCGAAAGAAAACAGCCTGTTCCCGCTGCCTCCTGCCTGCAACCCAGACCTGCCTGGCTCCCGCGGGGGTGTCCCTCGCCCAGCCCTTATCTCACAGCCACCTGGATGCCGCAGTTTTGTTTTGTGCGTGATCCTTCCCACTCCCGGGGCTTCGGCTTCAGCTCTTCTGATCTGAGCTTTCCCGTAGCTCCCCACAGCTCGGTCGGAAACAGGAGCCGGGTTTTATTGCCTCTTAGCAATAGCTGAGCGGGACTTAGACCTTCCCTGGCCGCAAAGGCTGTACGTCGCCCTGCCAGAGTAGCTGAAGCAGCACAACCGTGCAGCGCGGCTTAATCCGGCATGTGAAAACCGGAGAATAATCTAAACCAGTAAGTCGCGGTGGCGGTACCAGTTTGTCCGCATCCAAGAGAAGTGCCCTGTGCTGGGTCGGGGTGTAAAAACCCCGGGGACGTCTCGATCCAGCTGGATCAGAGTCACGGATCGCTGTCCCCGGGTTAAGGGCTCGATTGCTGACCTGAGAGCCGCACGTCGTGCTCTCGCCCTGTCCCATGTCCTGCCGCTGCCTGGTCTCCGGCAAACTGCTTCGCCCCAGTGCCTCGGGCATCCAAAATCAAGGGGTAGGGACGAAGCCATGCTGTTAATGCTTTGAGAAAGCTTTCCTTTGAAAAGCGTTGGGGCAGCGTTTGCTGTAAAAGCCTGTAAATCACTCCTCTGGCTCACTTGCTCTGACTAATTCGAGTAGCTACAAGTCAAGACCGTGCTTGTCGGCGTCCTGCAGCGCGGCAGAGAGGGAGCTGGGGAACAGCAAGGGTCTTCTCAAGCACTTCAAAGGTGAAGCCAATGACTAATGCATGAAAAATCAGAAGCGTCTCCAGATTGTTGCGCCTTTTTTTTTTTAATTGTGGTTTTTTTTTGTTTTGTTTTCCTTCCCATGACGGTGTGGGACAGCTGCCTGGCACGGATCGTGTCTGCCAGAGACGGTGCTGCTTGCAGGCAGGGCTGTAGTAGAACCAGAGGGTCAGGCTGGCGGGGAAGCCCTCGGTTGCGTATTGGCGCAGGGCATCGTAGCAGCCGCGGCGCCGGCGTTTGATTTCTGTTAGGCTGAGTGACACTGTCCGTGCAGACCAAGCTAAATTGACTTGCCTTTGCCAGGCTAGAAGTTCTTTGAAGAAGCTGCGGGAAGACTTAAGTAGTAAACTTGAGAACAGACAAGGAGATAAACAGCACACACAGGTAACGGGAGCATTTCTCGGGCGTTAAATGACATTGACGTATTAAAAAGATGTCATCTTTGGGTCCGGAAAATGTTAGAAGGGGTCTTAAGAGATCGAGGCGTTTGTGGCGAATGAAAGCCACGTTGGCACCGTTTACAGGCACAATTCGAAACCCACACAAGCGCATAACGAGGAGTCAGTAAGCAAAATGCCTTGGCTGGCCAAATGCACTATTGCATGTTCATTTGCAGAAAAAAAACCCCGGTCTCGAGTTGCTGCGGTGCCCCAGAGCTAGCTGTCTGCATGCGACTGTGCTCTCGCGCGAGCGGCTGTGCTGGCCGGCGTTCCATCCCTGTCCGTCTGTCCTTTGCTTACTTAGGTCGTGCTGGAAAAGCAGAATGGGAGCTGGCTGTACCCCGAGAGGCTGCGTGCCGACTCCTGGGAGGACCAGGTATGGAGCTGAAGAGGGGGATTTCAGTGCTATGGAAGGAAATACCGGTTTTAGTTTGGCGTCTTCCTCCCAGCAGGTAACTTCGAACCTGTTCAGCACAGGGTCAGGCGCTCCTGCAGCAAACTCCAGTCTTTTTATCAGGGTCAGATCAGAAACGCGGTGCAGCTCTGTCAGAGCAATAAAAATGTGCATAATGGGTTTTTAAACCTCCGCACACGAGAGCTTTTTAGCAGAAGAGATAACAGTAGTCTGAAGCTGGTAAATGTTTCTCCAGCTTTTCGTCTTTCCCCTGGCTGGGGCAGATGCGCTGGGCTGGGCTGGGCTGGGTTACCGTGGACCTGGTTCACGTTGCGGGGTTTCAGGTTGCCCAAGCGCGGATCGGGATGGCATCCTGCAAACAGGGCTTGGAAGGCAACCAAAGGGTACCGTGTGCGTTATCTCGAGGGCTGGAAGCTGTCGCTCGAGTGTGGGAGGTGAGGACAGGAGCGCCTTTCATTTTTTCAAGCTGAGAAGTGATGTTACCAGGCTTTGTCACCAACAGCGCTGCCCACATTGGGGCGGAGGGCTCCTTTGATACCTCCCGACTGCTCATCCTCTCCTGTTACCGTCTCCGCAGGAGGAGGACTGCTCAGGTGAAGACGTGGAAAAGATCCGACAGACGGCAAAGAGGCTGTTCACGAAGCTGCAGGAGGCTGAAAAGCGCCATCAGTTGGAGAGGAAAGCCTTTGAGGTGACTGCGCTGTGCACTTCTCCGCTGGGAAAGCATGATTTTTATTTTATTTCTTTTATTTTATTGTTTGGAAGTCTGAGGAGCTGCATGGGCACACGAGTCTGGGCTGCCGGAGGTGTCTGGCTTCTCCTTGCAGAGCAGCCATGAAAACACGCCGGGGAGTCCAGACGCGGCCAAACCCCGGCAAACTGCCCCCCTGGTTGCCCAGATGAGTCTGAAAACTTAAATGCTTTCCCAGTTAAAAATCACATAAACCAAAAGCGGCAGCCAGGCTGAAAGGCGGCTCCCCCCAAGCTCTGCCGGGCCTTTCCGACCGCCGCCAGGCTCGGTGCGTGAGCGGGCTGTTTCGTGGGGAGCACCGGTGGGTCCCGGCCGGTCGAGCAGAGACCGGTGTGCAGTTCCCTTCCGTGGCGCTGGGCTGCTGCGGCGGTGCCGGCCGTTGCGGTCTCTCTTGGAGCTCAGCTTTGTCTCCTGTGGGGCTGTTCGCTGTCGAGAGGGGTGAGCTGAGCGGGAGGCACCGGACCCATCGCGCGGGTCTCCTCGCCTGCCGAGCGGTGCTGACGAAGCCGCCGCGTTCCCTTTCCTCCCTTCCTCAGCCCTGGTGATTAATGGTCACCTTCGGGTTGTTTTCTAGTGACGGCTCATGTCCCGGATGGGCTGGGCCTGACCGCGTCACCCCGCAGCTCCGAGCGCTGGTGACAGCGGTGACGTCCCGGCTCGCGTCCTGTCCCGCAGACCAAACTGGTCCCGGGAACCCTGAGGGGTTCCCTACAGCGCGACAGGGGATGGTGTCCGCTGGGGAAGTGGGTTTGAGCAGCGACCGCTTCCTCCGGCACGAGGATGTCCGCCTACCTGCAGCGGTGCCACGTGCCCCGAGGATGTCTGCCCTTGTGCGTAGGGAGTCGTGTGGTTTGGTGGCATTTTGGGGTCTTTGGTCAGCTGCGATGCTGACTGCGGGCTCTGAGCCTGGATGGAGATCCTGGGGATGGCAGGAATTGGGTGTTTTGGCAGCTGTTGATCCCACCAGCACTGTCCAGATGTTCTCAATGTGTCTCGTTGTCTGAGACTGCCCTCCAGCTGTCCTGGGGGACCTATGGGGACACCCTTGTCCCCTCTCAGCTCCCGAGCCGTTGAGGCAGGCGCGGGGCTGGCTGCCGAGGTCGGTTCCTCAGGCAGCCTGCAAACAGCCCCAGAGCGCGCGTGGCTGAGAACGAACATGTCTCTCGCGTTTAAGGAGCCTTTATTGCTACAGCATTTGGGCGCTCGCTCCTTTGAAGTGCTTTGAAGCCGGGGAGCTTTCTGAAGAACCTCTTCTCTCTGAAGCATGTCGGGCTCTTTGCTGAGACGCCCGGCTGCCTTCAGCAAAATCTGCCTGCCAAGGCTTCGAGCACCGGCGCGGCTTCAAAACATCGCTCGGGAGAAAGGCTCCGGCGGCTCGGGTCGGGGGTAAAGGCATCTCTGTTTTGTTTGCAGAGGACGGTCTCACAGTACCAGGAGGAAGCGGAGCAGACGAGCTCTGCCCTGCGGAGAGCGGAGAGGAACGTGGTGGAGAAGGAGGTGCAGGTGGACGAGCTGCAGAGACTCCTGGCAGGGATGGAGAAGGTACCGGCCCTGAAGCGGTGGTGGGGTTAGCGGAGCTGCCTGGTCCCACTCTGCTGGGGAGGAAAAATGGAAAAGCCCAGTGGTGATGAGTTTGGCAGTGCTCAGCGCAGACCCTGCAGGGGGGTCTTGGACGGGCTGCAGGGTACCCACCATACGGAGGGTTTCGCTTCCCAACCAGGTTTAACCCGACGGCGTTGGGCAAAGGCAGCTGCTGGGAACGGCTGAAACCCGACTGTTGCTGATTTAGACTTGCGTTTCTCAGGTCTCGAAGATCTGGTCGGTCTGTGCAAACTCTTCCAGGTATCCTGGAAACGAGCGCGCAGTCTAGACAGCCGCCCGGTTCTTCTTCTCATGGGGGCATTAACACAACCTCCAGCCTTGATTATTATGGGGTTGTTTTTTTTTTTTCAGCTGTGGTCTGCTCATAATAACATTAAAGTCATAAATCTAACAGTGCAGTACGAGCAGGCCGCGATCTGGGACTGCCCTCCCTGGCCCGGCAGCGGGGAAGGAGATGGGCTGGTGCCTTGCCTGTATCCTTGGGGTAAAGGAGTGGGACGGCCGCTGTCGGTCATCGCTGCGGCTGCCCTTGTCTGTCTGTCTCTCGCATGTAAATTTAATGCTCGCGAAAACAACCCGCAGGTCGAGCGGGGAGGCTGAGCTGAGCCTGCCCGGCTCCCCGGGTGTTTGTAGTTGGCTGCTGCGCAGCGGAGCCCAAGGAAGCATGTGTTGCGACTTGTTCCCGTGCGCGTAACTCGGCCTCTCGCTCTGCCGCAGGAGCACAGGAGTTTGCTGCTGAAGATGAAAGAAGGCGAAGCAGAGCTGGCGAGGCTGAGAAGCGTGGAAGGTGACAAGCTCGCCGAACAAGACCGGTGAGGCTTGGCCTCCGGCTCGGCTGCCAACTCCGGAGCAAGCCCACGCCGCTGGGTCGGGGTGTCAGCTCGCTGGGGCATGACTGCACATTCCTGCGAAGGGCGTGCTTGCTCTCTGGCTTGCAAAACAGCACCCTACTCCCAAGAGCTGACTAATCTCCAAATACCTCCCGCAGTTTTTGCTTTGCTCCGAGAGATCCGCAGCTCCGGAGCCGGGCTGCCCGGAGACCTCTAGCGGCCCCGCTGCTGGGCTGAGAGCTCGGGGCAGGTCCTGCCCTGCTCAGGGAGCCTCCAGAGCAGCTGATGCTCCCCGTAGTGTCGGATTCGTTCCACCCAGCCGGTATCCTTGTGCTCCAGGGGCTAATTGGCAATGGCTTGTTTCTGGAAGGCCTTGTTTGTGGCCTGACTCTTCCTGATGTTCCTGTGTCCCTGCAGTCTGTGGTTGCTAGTCTTTGTGGCTCCTGCCTGAATAGGTTTTGTCTCTGCCTTTCCTCGCCTCGTCTAGTCAAAGTATTTCAAGACCTGTGGGGCTGTAGAGGAGACCTGGCTGATAAAAGCGGCTCTGGGCATAGCTGGGTGGGTGCTCCCTTTCTGTGAAGCCACCTGATGGCTCCTGGACTCTGTCCTCTCCTTTTCGCAGGTCGGCCCAGCTGGAGAAGGAGGTGGCCATGCTGCGGGAGAAGATACACCATCTGGACGACATGCTGAAAAGCCAGCAACGCAAAGTCCGGCAGATGATCGAGCAGGTGAGAGGACAGGGAACTGCTGGAGAGGGTCCAGCAAAGGGCTGCTAAGATGATGAGTGGATTGGATCATCTCTCTTATGAGGAAAGGCTGAGGGCCTTGGGGCTTTTCAGTCTAGAAAAAAAACGACTGAGGGGGGATCTTATCAATACTTATAAATACTCAAAGGGAGGGTGCCAGGTAGATGGGAACAGTCTTTTTTCCGTGGTGCCCAGTGATAGGACAAGAGGGAATGGGCACAAACTTGACCATAGGAAGTTCCATCTCAACCTGAGGAGGAACTTCTTTACTCTGAGGGTGGCAGAGCACTGGCACAGGCTGCCCAGAGAGGTTGTGGACTCTCCCTCACTGGAGACATTCAAAACCCGCCTGGACGCCGTCCTGTGCAACTGCTGTAGGTGTCCCTGCTGTGGCAGGGGGGTTGGACTGAGGGAGCTCCCGAGGGCCCTTCCAACCCTCACCAGTCTGGGATTCTGTGAGAGGAGCGGGGCTGGGGCGGGAGGACGGATGGGGCAGAGCCTGGGAGGACTCGGAGGGGACTTAAAAAAAAAAAAAAAAAAAAAAAAAAAAAAGAGAGAGAGAAGGGAAAAAACAAATCTTTTAAGCTGCTTGGAAGCAAAGAATTGCTGGTTTGTGGGGCTGAGTCGCTTTGCAAACCAAAGGGACACGAGTTCAAAGGCAGCCCAGAGCCCTGTCCTGCAGCGGGGACTGACCCGGGGTGACGGCCCGAAGGGCTGCGACATCGGGGAAGGAAATAAAAGGACTGAAAAAGGAGTGCTGTGCACCCAGCTGGTCCTGCTGAAAGAGTTAAATCTCAAACTGTGTGAGCAGAGGCTCCTTCACCTGGGGCTTAATTCTCAGACTTAATTTGAGGCTTTTTTGGATGGGTTTTTATGCAGACCTTGGAGTTAACGCGGTGGGTGATAACGGGCAGAAGGGTAGGTGGCTAAGCTGCCCTCCTTCCTAGGCATTTCCCCAGCCCAGCCATACATGAGAAGGATTTTCAGCTGCCATGAACTTTTCTCTTACAGCTCCAGAACTCCAAAACGGTGATCCAGGCCAAAGATGCTGTGATCCAGGAGCTCAAGGAGAGAGTCGCTTACTTAGAGGCTGAGGTGCGTCTTAGCGGGGCTGTTTCGGGGGATGCCCGGGGTCTGCTCTAAGCTCACACCCTCTCATTGAAACCTCCCGCTGTGACTGGCTTTGCACGCCTGTGGGTCATGGCCGGGCTCCCTAGCGGCGATGAGCTTTGCTCTGGGCAGAGTGGCCGGCAGCAAAGCCCTTCCCTTGCACTGACACCTGCTTCGCGTAGGAAAACATGCCCTCCGCAGCCCCGAGGGCTGTGCTGGCTCCCGGAGCTGGTGTGATGGTTTCCAATGCATCCGGGGCTGCGGGAGCAGCTGGGAACTCAAGCCGAGTCCAAAATAATCTCATCAAGCACATTTCTCTGGCAGCAAAACCCTTCTTGCTTACAAAGCTGCAGCTGAGTGCGTGCGTGTCAGAAATTAAAATTGCATTCCAGCCTCTAGGATTGTAACAAGTGTCAAATCTCTCTCCTTTTTTGGAGAAAAACTGAGCCTGCATTGGCACTTCTAGCGTTTTCTTCCCTCCTCGGTGACTTATTTTGCTAATCTCTGCATGGGGATGGTGTGTGAGCACAGCCCGCCGTGAACCCAGGCAGAAACCAGATCCAGCACAAGAGATGGTGTGCTGGTGGGTTTCTGTTGGGTGTTTGGCAGGTCTTACAAACCATCCCAGCTCTCCTTTGGTGAGCAGTCCCTGCGGAGGGTGGGATTTCATTTCCCTCAAGAAAAAGCTGCCCTGTTGCAAGGGATTTTATACTGGAGTGTTCCTCGGCAAGCGATCTGTGTGCCTGCAGCTCGCCTGTCCCCAGCCGACCGTCGCTAACCATGGCTCCATGTCTTGCAGAACCTGGAGATGCACGACCGCATAGAGCACCTGATCGAGAAGCAAGTCAGTCGGGGCGGCCACAGCTCCAGAGCGCGCTCCAAGTCGGAGTATGTGAGCAGGTACGTGGGGAGCACGTACCCTCCAGCCTGCCTGGCTGCTTAGTGGCTTCATCTGCAGGTCCACATCTTACCCGAGGCAGCGGGAGCTGCGGTCTGGGAGATGATGCTGGACTCGGGGATGCTATTCTGGAAGCGCATTGTATTATTTTGTCTTTGCAGAGAGGTCTCCTTTCCTATATTCCTCCTTCAGGGGAGTACAGGGGAGCAGAGGTGCCTCCTGTGGGCGGTTTTGGGGGGAGCCATCACCCACCAGGGCTGGGGCAGGACCTTCTCCTGCAGGTTTTCGCCCCAAACCCCATCCAGTTAATGTGGCTGAACAAACCCTTTCTCTCTTGCAGCAAAAGGCTGACGGGCCCCAAGCCGCTGCCTCTCATTCGAGTAGTGGAAACATGAGTTTTGAGGGCTGGTCCGAGCTGAAGACTCTCCCCTTGTTATCGTTGACTGGATTTCCCTGCTTGACTGCCATCCTCTGGCCTCTGTGCTCCCGGAGTCTCCCCGGAGCCGTCGGCGGAGGGCTGTGCCCTGGAGAACTGTGGCAGCCGAGGACAGACAGAGCTGGGGCGGTCCTGGCA
Organism: Pluvialis apricaria; assembly: GCA_017639485.1. Taxonomy (NCBI): domain Eukaryota; kingdom Metazoa; phylum Chordata; class Aves; order Charadriiformes; family Charadriidae; genus Pluvialis; species Pluvialis apricaria. The sequence goes on from CM030033.1 coordinate 3,072,734, forward strand.
GAGGAAGGAGGTTTGCGAAGCGTCCACATTGCTGTCCCCACTGGGTCCCAAGGTCACACGGATACCAGTTTGGAGGCTGGGACCAGCCGGCCCCGGCGTGGATACGGTGGCTCTCTGGCTGGAGAGCCAGGCTCGCTTTCCCTGGTCAGTCCTGGGTTTGCCGGGGTTGCTCTGCGAGAGCAGCCTTTGCGTCTGAAGGGCCTTGTCCGAACAGAGCCCCCCCTTCAGCTTGCAGCTTGCCAACATGGACTTGGGGTTTAACCGTTTTTTTGGTTTAAAAAGAAAAAAAAAGAGTTACTCTTACAAAGAAGAAAGAAATCCTCCTGAAACCGGACTCCTTCCTACAACAAAGCCCAATGCGTGACAAGTTGGGAGCCTCCACCTCCGATATCTCCAGCACATATTTGGCTGCTCCGGACTTGGCAAAGGCTCACGTGGCCAAAAATCAGTGTATCGCCGTGCTTTTCCCAAGAGCGTAGAGAAATTGTACCCGACCTACGTGTAGTGTTTAAACCCAGAGGCTGTTTGGTTTGTTACCTGTATTTATTTCAATAAATTATTGGTGTCTTCCAATGATGTGGTGACAGGCACGACTGCTGCTGTCCGCCTCTGTGGGAGCGCAGTTGAGGACTGCCTGTCCCATGTTTGAACTGGAAAATACCAACCAGCTTCCTCTGGGTTTGCCAGTTATTACCCATCTTGCCTGCGCCCGTGCTCAGGCATGGAGCTTGGGTACGTCTAGAGGGAAGTCGTTGGCATTTGTACCAACCACGTTAATACAAAAATACATGTGCCTTAATCCCTCCGCCTGTAGTCGGTTGAATAGATACAGTGGAAATGTACTGGGACAAGGGGTGGATTCAGTGTTTCAGGCTGTGCTGGCTCCCTGTTCTCAGGGCGGCTGCATGCACCTTCTTTTCTCTTCTCTTTGTTCTTGTCGGCGTGTGTCAAACTCTGCCAAACACCACGCTCCCTGTCCTGTGCTCCCCAGGAGTGAGCTGAGGCCGTGTCCAACACCGTCAGCGCTGACTCCTGTGGTGGCAAACGCTGGGGGCTCTGCTGGCTGCTTCTGGATTGGGATTAAACAGTCCCTTATGGCTGCCCTCTCCACGCAGCCTCTTCCCAGCACCTGGGGGATGGTGGCCAGGCTGAGGTTGAGAGGCGGCTCTCTGCCATCCCCCCTGGAACATCTCCGAGGGCTTCGGGGAGCAGCCTCGCTTGTGGGGCTGGAGCCTGCTCTGCTGCATGCTGGGGAGCCCCCCCTGCAGTGCCGCCTCCAGCTCGGGAGCCTCAGCACAGCAGAGACACGGCCCTGGTGGAGCGGGGCCAGAGGAGGGCCCGGAGATGCTGTGAGGGCTGAGCCCCTCTGCGGGGAGGACAGGCGGGGAGAGGGGGGGGTTCAGCCTGGAGAGGAGAAGGCTCCGCGGAGACCGCAGAGCCCCTTCCAGTGCCTAAAGGGGCTCCAGGAGAGCTGGGGGGGACTCTGGGTCAGGGAGGGGAGCGATGGGACGAGGGGGAACGGTTTGACGCTGGAAGAGGGGAGATTTAGATGAGATATTGTGAAGAAATTCTCTCCTGTGGGGGCGGTGAGCCCCTGGCGCAGGCTGCCCCGAGAAGCTGTGGCTGCCCCATCCCTGGAGGTGTCCAAGGCCGGGTTGGACGGGGCTGGGAGCACCCTGGGCTGGGGGGGGGGTGGCCCTGCCCAGGGCAGGGGGTGGCACTGGATGATCTTCAACATCCCTCCGACCCAAACCCTTCCGTGATTCCATTTCAGCGCCTCCCTGGTGCTCCTGCTCCAGGCAGCAGCCTTTGCCACCCACCTCCGCAGCGGCTGGGACCCCTGCTGTGAGGGAAGGGGGGGGTGACAGGAGCGTGGGCCTGCCGTGGTGGCAGCTCCTCCCTGGGGACAGGGGTGTCCCCTGCCCGGTGCTCCCCTGGGGTGCAGGAGAGGCCTGTAGGCCCCAAGGCGAGGCCTGCATTCCGCGGGGCCTGGCAGAGAGGCCTGGCCCGGCCCTGTGGCACGGCCTCTCTGCCGCCTGTTTGCCTTATGAGGCAGTGTGATGTCACAGCAGTGACGTCACAGCAGCGACATCACGGGGCGGCGCCGCCGGGCACAGCGCCCACCCCGTTGCCATGGTGACAGCGTTGGCGCGGCACTACGGCTCCCAGAAGGCCTCGCTCCCGCCCCGACGGACTACATTTCCCAGCGTTCCCCGCGCCCGCCGGTGGGCGGGGAGGCGCGGGACTACATTTCCCGTCGTCCCTTTCGAGAGCCGGGTGGGCGGTGCCCTACGGTGGCCGGCGGGGCGGCGGTCGCGTGACGGGCCGGCCGGGCGCTCCTCGCCAAGATGGCGGACGAGGAGGGCGAAGGGCTGCCGCGCTCGGCGGCGGCGCCGCACCGGAACGGCGGCGGTGAGGGGGCCCCGGGGGGACCGGGCGGCCCCCGCGTCGTCCGTATCGTCAAGTCGGAGTCCGGCTACGGCTTCAACGTCCGCGGCCAAGTGAGCGAGGGCGGCCAGCTGCGGAGCATCAACGGCGAGCTCTACGCCCCGCTGCAGCATGTCAGCGCCGTGCTGGGCGGCGGGGCGGCCGACCGCGCCGGGGTGCGCAAGGGGGACCGCATCCTGGAGGTGTGAGTACGGGGGGGCCGCCGCCCCGCTGCCCTGCCCGGCTTGGGGGGGCTGCCCGCCCCCGCCCCGCCGCCGCCCCCGCCGCTTCGGGGGGGGAATCCGGGAGGTCTGGGGGGCGCTTGGGGGAGCCCTGAGGGGACTGAGCCCCGGGGGGGGCTCTGGAGGGGTTTGGGGGAGCCCTGAGGGGGCTGAGCCCCGAGGGGGGCTCTGGGGGGGTTTGGGGGAGCCCTGAAGGGGCTGAGCCCCGGGGGGGGCTCTGGGGGGGTTTGGGGGAGCCCTGAAGGGGCTGAGCCCCGGGGGGGGCTCTGGGGGCGCTTGGGGGAGTCCTGAGGGGGCCGAGCCCCGGGGGAGGGGGTGTGTGTGTGTTGTTGGGGGGGCTTGGGGGCGGGCGTCCGGGGGGGGCTGAGCCTCGCTGGAGGATTGGGGTGTCCTTATGGGGGAAGCTGAGCCTGGCTGGGGCTCGGAGGGGCCCTACGTGGGAGCCTGTAGTGGGGGGCCAGGGCGGCTGCCCCTTGGTGGGGGCCGTGGGGGGGCTTGTGGGGGCAGCTGGACCTCGCTGGAGGCTTGGGGGGCTGGTTTGTTCTCCTCTTGCCGGGGGCTTTGGGGGATCCCCAGGGGAGGCTCCTGTGGGGAGCTGTTTTGGGCTTCCCAGATGCTTTTGGGGACCCCTGATGAGGGGGAGCAGTCTGATCTCTTACTGGGGGGGGGGGCGGGCCAGGTTCCTCTCATTGGGAGCCCTTATGGGGGGCTGGCCTCCCCTCGCTGGGGGCTTTGGGGACCCCTTATGAAGGGGGTGCGCCAGCCGCTCTCCCCGGGGATCCCTTTGTACCGAGAGAGGTGCGGGCTGCCTTCATCCTCACGCTGAGGGTTTTAGGGCGCTAGATGTGGGCGGGCATCTTCCTGCCTGAGGGATTTGGGGGTTCCCTTTGGGGACGGAGGGACACAGTCTCCATCTCCTGGGAGGCAAGGCACTCATTTTTTTAGGGGGTTCTTTAGAGGATCCCCTCCTTTTTGGAGTGTGTTGAGGTATTGAGGGTTGCAGCCGCGGGAAGGACCCCCCGCTACCTTGAGGATGAATCTGGGGTCTCCTTCACCAGCTCATCCTGGGGGAGATTCTACCCCCCCCCCCCGCCTTGTTTTTGGGTGCATCGCTTGGGTTGCAGAGTAGGACAGGCTCACAGGCAGCAGAAATATCTGTAGGAGCCACGTCCACGGATCTGCCTCCCCGGGCGGGAAGGGGCTGGTGGAAGAGGGTGGCCACAATGGGGAATTTGCACGGGGAGGCACTGAGTTCCTGGAGGAAAGCTGTTCCCAGGAGAGATCCCTGGTAAGGAGGGGAAGTAGGTTAGGAGATGTGAAAGGAGGTGGCTGGAAGGAAGGGGGAGCTCACCCCAGAAAGTCTGCGGAGGTCGGGGGGAGCAGGAGGAAGGGCCTGTGTCTGGCAGAAACTGGTGCTGGGCTGGGTGAGCTATGGGTGCCCCCGTCCCGCGGGCTGGGACAAGGGGTGCGAGGGTGCGAACCCTTCTCCGGTGAGTGGGACCCTCAGTGTTCAGCATGGAGACCCTCCTGGGGAGACAGGGGGCTCCTTTGGGACGGGACAGGGGTGTTCTCTGGAGTTGGGGGCCTGCCTTCCCCCCCCGGCAGCCGTGCAGCGTGGCAGAAGGCGGCAGAGATGGAACTGCACGCTCAGTGACGGGACCGGCTGCTCAGTGGTTCTTCCTCTTGGTCACGGGGACCTCAGGTTGTCCAGGGCTGTGCGGTCACTGTTTGTCGACAGCAAGAATTGTGATGTGAGCCTGAAAACATCTTTCCATGGGAATGCTTCAGCTGTGTTGAAACTGATCTTCCCTCCCCCCCCAGAAAAAACACCCCAACCCTTAAACTTTGAGCCCGTGTTTGTGGACTGACATCGGTTAAATCTCCTTGAGGGCTTTCCGTAGCCTCAGCCTGTCGAGGTGTATCCTTCTCAGCGTGTTCCCCTTCGTCTTGTGGTTCTTGGGGTTGGTTCTGCCCGTGCTGAGCTGCACGATGCCTCCTGATCCTTACGTATTTGTACTTCATGCTGAGTTGGTTAAGTTCAATTACTTATTAATTACAGGGATTTCATAGCAGCAGGAATGCTTTGCTGCCAGTCTTTGCAGGCTGCAGTGTGTGAAGGACAACAGCATGTGTTTGGGCCCAGCAGCGAAGAGCTGTTCTGACTAGCCCGTGGCTAGAGAGCTGGCCGTGCCCTGCGGAAAGCTTGCTGTTGGGATTTGGCTGTCTCCCGTGTGACCCAAATACTTTACGCTTTGATTTTTCTGTGCAGAAGAACAGTTCAGGAGGTGAGTTCTGCACCTGGAGGATCTGCTAGAAAGACCAGCGTTTGTTGACCGAGGGGAAATATTTTGTATGTGTTGCAAGGTGCCGAGCTGAAATCCTCCCTTGCGCCCGCTGTGGGGAAACACTTAAAATGTCGAGTTTGAAATCAGAGGTAGGTTTTGAGGCCGGCGCTGGGATCGGGGTTCGGTCCCCGGCGTCTCTGCAACGGCCCAACCTTTAGTCTGTCACCAAACCACACAGCGGTGTTTGAAAGAGTTAAGACCTGCAGATAACGATGGTTAATGAGGGGGCAGGAGGGTGTTTGCTGGTGGCTCTCTGGACCCCTCAGCTTCCCCCTCAGGGAGCAGCTGCGGCTCGAGGGATGGGGGATTTCTTCTTGCTTTATCTGCCACTTCTCATCTCCCAGGAGAAGTCGCTTTTAATTTGCCCGTGTATCTTCTTGTAGCGCTGCCAGATTGGCTCTCGCCCTTTTCCAGTATCGGCTATCGCTTTTGTTAACCTGACTGCATAAATCGGCCTGAAAGACATTACGTGGTACCAGCCACGTTTTGGCGGCGTGAAGATCCCGTGTCTCTGCACGCTCTGCCAAGAGGACGCTAATTCTCCCTGGGTCTATTAAAGTCCAACTTCTGCAAGTAAATCTTAGCACGGTTGTGAGTTGGAGCAGAAAACAATAAAACAAGGCTCCAAAAATAGCTCCGATTTCCCTTCCTTTCCACAGCAGCACCCTGCGCACAATGGTGGGGGTGGCGTTCCCCGGGAGGCATGGGGGCCCATCCGCTGCCGCCGCCGCCTCCCCGACACAGCGATCCCGGCCCTGGCCCCCGGTTCGTCTGCACGCAGGGCCCGCGGCGGGTTCGGCGGTGGCGGTGAACGCGGGGAAAGCCGGGCTGTGCGTCTGGAGCGGGGCGGTGGGGCTTCGGGAGGAACCGCGGGCTGCTCGGCGGCTCTGCAGAGCTTCTGTCGTGTTCGAGTGCCGAAAGCACGTGCAGGTCAGGTGTGCTCTGAACGGGCTGTGTATTTCCGAGCAGGGCGTTGTTTCCAGCTGCCGGCAAACTGGCCCGGGCGAGAGTTTTTTGGATCAAGAGCCTGAGAGACGGACGGGATTCTTCCACTGCGTGGCCTTGATGGAATTACCGTGGCTGTTGCCGCAGAGCAGCGGGGTATTTAGCACATGGTATAACTTTTCTGTGGGGTCTCTTGCCCCTCGTCTCTTCCCCAGCTCGCTCTGGATGTGTGCGGTGCTGGAAGCCCCAGAGACCACCCGTCCCTGCACGGCTGAGGGCTCCGGCTGCGGTGGTTTTCCTCTGCGAGGTGGAGCACAACCTGCTTCCCAGTCTTCCAAGACCGAGGGATGTCTCGGGGGTTGTCTGAAGGGTTTATTTAGAGTCCCGTCCTCGCTACAAAGCCCTTTCTTGCCATCCTTCGCTGCATCGCGCTCCCAGATCTAGCACCTAGCTCGGGCCTCTTGCTTTCGAAGGCTGTTTTTGCAACATAGCTACAGCATGCTCTCTAATCTTCTTAGCTGGTTGTGTGTTTGTGGGTGTTGAGGGCATTGGAGACAGACAATGAAAGCTAATTTAGTTCTTGATTATCGCCCTGAATGACAATCATAACTAATCTTGACAGGGGAGAAAAGCTCACTGGCATTTGCTCTGTTTGCAGGGAAGCTCGCTGGAAAATAATTGAACAGATAAAGAAGGGATTTGTTCTCAATATTATTGAACCGTGTGCGGCGGAAACCTGGTCCGATCTAGGTGTGATTGCGAGGGTAGGGGGGTACCGTACCCCGCCAGAGCAGGGAGGTGGTCTCCATCGCTCGTTCCTGCATCCGAAAAATGTCTGAAACGGTCGCAGCACCGGCTGCTGGGAGGGAAGGTGCCGTGCCCCTCGATATGGGTCTTGGTGGAATAACCCCCACCGGAGACGGCTTCTTCCTGACCCTCGCGGGATTGTGCCTGGCGTGTGGGGGGTAAGAGGCATTTCCCTCAGGAGATTGAACTCTCTATCTCCTCTTGGTCTAAAGTCTAATTTTGTGTATCGAATTGGGACAGAAGAAGCTGGTTCTGCTTTGGAAAAGTCCAGAGTGGTCTGTAAAAAGGAGGTGGTGGCTGCGTGCCATGCTGATAGATGTCCTTCCTCCTCCCACCTCTCAAACACACCGACTTCTCGCTGGCGTTCCTGAATTCACCCCAACCTTCCCGGGCTCCATCCCTCACCATCCTGCGCTCGTTTTCAGAGTGTTTTACTGTGGGTCAGCATCTCTTCCCCTCTTGTGAACGGGGCTGCTGGAGCGCAGGAGGGGGAGTGGATTCGCCCGGTTAAGGCTGTAGATTAGGACTGGGAATAATTTGGGTCTCCTGATTGCGCCTTTCAGGCCGTGCTCAGTGTGCTCAATAAGGCCGGCGTTGGCTGTTTGAGTGAAAAACTGCAAATGTATCTTTTCTTTCTTGAGAGATAACAGCAGTGGGTAAATGAAGAACCCTCGTGTGCTGGGTTTTCCATTAAGCGCACAATTAGATAAATGCGAGAGCCTTTTTATCTACCCTGGTTTAACACTTCTGCAGTATATTTAAACAGAACTCTACGTGTGCCTGGGAATGGGTGCGATGACTGAAGCTGGAGAAGTTTAAACCCATTTCCGCCGCCTGTGCTCTCTGCTCCTGCTTTGTTCGTCTCCGGATAACGAAGCAGATGGGTCAGTCCCCATAGGCTCGCTGGAAGTGGCTCCTGATGGGGAAGAGCGGCTGGGGATGTGCTGGACGTTGGGGCCCGGCGTCTTTTGGTAGCTTTTCTCTGCCCAACGTTTCCTTTTCTTGTTCACCAGTCTGAACATAGGGGAAGCAGCGACGGGCGAAATATAAGGCAGGGGGAGAGATTCCTTTTACTGGGATTCAAACCTGTGCTTGCAAAACGTGAGCTGCAGCCGAAAACATCATTGAGAGGCCTCGTGAACACCCGTACTCCAGGCTGCCGTTGGACTGGGATGCTGTTTTGAAGAGCTGGAGCGCGAGACCCTGCCGGGCACTTCGCTGACATCTCTGGAGGAGCGTCTCGTGATGGTTGTTTTCAGCGTGTGGTCTGCAGAGTCCTCAGGGGCTCATTGATGTTGCTCGAAGCTGTGTGAAAGAGCGCGGCTGGGAAACCAAACGGCCTTGAATTTGGTTGTCAGCAGCTTGAACCGAGCCGGAGGAGAATCTGGGGCTCTGAGAGGAACAGATAAGAATCATTGCTTTGATGTTGGTCAGAAAGGTTACGCTCGCAAGTGCAGCTCCGTGCTGGCAGTGGGGCTTGCGGTCCAGCAGCCCTGTCCGTCTCTGGTCTTCTCGGCGAGGGGTTTGCTGATGGTTCGGGGAAGGGAAAACCGAGGAGCCCTTGACCTAGATTGTGCCTCCTATTGCTGGTGTAGCCGCTGAGCGCAATTAACCGCTCCTGAGTTTCCAGAGTGGATTTGATACAGGTTTGGTTTCGCAAGTGTCCAAAATGTTATTCCTTTTTCAGCGAGACTAATAGCTTTCCACCTATTGAGTCAGTACTTGTTTGCTTTTCGGTAGTATTTAGTTTTTAACCTTCTGAAACGTTAACATTCTTTGTCTTCTTCCAGGGTGTTTCAGAAGTGTTAATTTGCGAGGAATCATTGCTCTCGTGATTGGAGTGGGTGAATGGCAGTCGCACTGTTTGCCAGAGCAAAGCGTGTCAATATGCACAGGCACGTTAAAACTTCCTTAAAATGTTGTAAGAGGCTTCCGTGAGAAGGGTAATTATCCCAGCCGCCTTCTGGTCTCTCCCGCCTAAGAGAAATAGGAAAGGTCACTGGAATTGCACTTGTTACTGTCTTCGTGTGGTTTTTTTTGATCTCGTTGGAATAACATTGGGCAGAGTCTGGATTTCTTAACTGTAGAAGAGGAAGGCTGCTTTCGCTTCCTTGGGGTGATTAGAAACGGGGAAACACTGCTTCGGCCTCGGCTGAGCAGCCCTGGGACGGTTGGGTTTGAGGAAGGCTTGTGCCGACAGCCGTCTGGCTTTGGGGGCTGAGCAGTTCGGGGGGGAAACCGTTTAGCCTGAGTGGTCTCGGGTGTATCGTGCCACTGCGAAACACAGCGCTCCTCTGGGATACGCTGCAAGGAGCTGGGTCTGTTAAAGCTGCTGTGGATCGGTCGGGCGAATACCTCGCTCTCCCAAGGAGCGGTGGAGGGAGCCAGCGCTGTCGCAGCGGCTGCCCCTCGGCAAACACTCCCCATAAGGTATTTTCGGTGGCGTTGCGCGGAGCTGTTTTGGTGTTTGGCATTAGCTGGGTTCGAGAAGGAGGAGGGATGAAGACAGTGAAGCGCCTGTCCGTGCAGCTGCTGGGGCAAGCCTGGAGAAGCTGTCCCGCACCGCCGTGTCCAGTAAGCTCCTTAGCTGTTCATCTTCATTTCCAGAGCCTCTCCCGAGGAGGCTGCTGATCCCTGTGGCGAGTGCCCTTCTTGCTGGATCTCGTCTTCAGCCCTCTTCTTCCTTCACCAGCCCTTCTCAGAGCAGAGAGTAATCTGTCACCGCTGCTGTTGTCTCAGCACCGCGCTTAAAATCTCTCCAACAGGTGAATATTGGTGAGAACCGCTGTGTTACCGAAGAAGCGGGAGCTTCTTGGTGATGTATTGAATTTTATGGGCTTAACGTACAGCCCTGGACAGAGCTGGAGCCAGATGCGTTTTGAGCCACGCGAGGAGCTGGGAGATGCAAAGCGCCTGGTTTTTGCCACGCTGGGGCTGGAGCGCGGTGCGATGCCGGCGCAATACAGCTGTGGTTGTTCTGCGCGGGTTTTGCTGGTCTTGCCTTGACTGTGGAGCTGGGCTGGCTAAGGGTGCTCGTCTGCGCAAATGCAGAGCCTTAAAGATGACTTGAGTAGTTTCTGGGGTGTTTTTCCTTGGGTGGTTTGTCGGCTGGGCTAGCGCTTTGCCTGAACAAAGCGCAAAGGCAGGCCGTGGTCTTCATCTCCAGGAAGCTTATTGCAGACTTCCTTGCAGTAAATTTCCTTGTCGTGTCTTGACAGACAGATAGCTGGGAAATTTTAAGAAGTCTTTGCAGAAAATGAGTCATTCGGTGTACAAATGGGAGAAGTGAAATGTTCTTCTCTGTGTCTTGGGGATCTTGCTCGTTAGTGTCAGCGTGATGGGGGATTTTTCTTGCATGCTTCGTCCTCAGCGTCTCCTGGTGTTTGCCAGCGGTTCCTCTTCTTGCTGAGAACACTTGCCGATAGGCGTTTGCAGATTCAAATGCAGCTGGCGAGTGAGACGTTTCCTGCACCGCGCTGGCAGAGAGAGCGCGGTTTGGGGTTTGGGGGAGCGAGCGGGGTGCTTCAGCAGCTCATCCTCCTTCCAGCCAGGGGACTGTGCCAGCCCACAGCCGATGCTCACCATCCATTGGCCTGCTGCTTTGGAAACTCAGTCTTGAAGAGGCTTTTAAATTCATTACGGTGAACAAACACTGGTCTGCTCTACCCCTCAGCATGAATTTTTTTGCGGCAGGAGCTTGCCCAACCGCAGGCTCGAAGATCTTTTGTTAAGCATAACCTGCTGTAATTCCCTGAGCTTGGCTTCCCCCCGTAGTGCCGGGCGAGCGCCGACGGGCAAGCGCCGAGGCTGGCAGCGCCCGGTCTCGCCCCACGTGTGCCGGGGCTTCTGCCTGTGCGGTGGTGTCAGCGGGCAGCAAAGCCTGGGGTCACAGTCCGGAGTCTCAGCCCCGGTCTGTCTTGGCAGGCGTCTCCGGCATCGCGCTGCACTGTGGACTGCGGCACGGGCATGTGTTCCCTCCGCCGCGGGGCGACGATCGCCGTCAGAGAGGTGGAAATGAGTGTTTTGGGGTTATGTTGTCTTCAGCTCAGCCAACGTGAGCCTTTAGTCGTGGCGAGCGTCGAGCGAGGCTGACCCTCACCAGCACCAGGAAGAAAACAGCTTCTTCCCAGCTCCTGGGGGATGGCGAGAGCGTTTGCAGCCCTGTTCAGGCGGGGATGCCTCCGCCGGAGGGACAGCGTGAGGAGGCTCCACGTCGCCCCGTCCAACAGCGCACTGAGCCGTTCCAGCATCGCTTCTACCCACCGACTTCAGAGCTTTCCCTGCGGTAACCTTCCTGCGAGGCGAAGAGGAAGGCAGGTGCCGAGGGAAGGAGACTCGCCCGCTGTCCTGCAGCAGAAGGTGACGGACCCTCGTGCTCCTGGTTTAACCACATCCGTGTTCGGTGGCGGACAGCCGAGAGAAGCGACTTGTCGGAGGAAGTTGCTCTTCGAGTGCTGCTGAAGCCTGTCACACCTTGCTGGGGCTGGCGTGTCCCTGGCCATGGTTGCCATCCTGCAGCGGTTTGCTGTGCCATGAGCAGAGTTCTTCTCGGTTTCCCTTCCTGCGCAGAAGAGAGCCATGTGTGGTCTGCGGTACCTCCTTGGTGGAGGGAAGGATTCGTCGGGTCTGGTCGTCATCCGCTTTCTGTAAGGTATGGAGAGACCCAGCGCTCTCCTGGGACTGTGCGCGTCCCCTGGAAGGGTAAAGGTAACGCTTGGATCTTTTTTTCCCCAACTCCAAATGGCGGCAGAAGCTTGAGCAGCAAAGTACCCGTGCGTCCCGTTGTCTCAGGAAAAGTGCTTTGGGCTCCCGCATCCCGCAGGTCTGTGGCTGTGTAAACAGCACCTCGTTCAGCTGCGCTCCCCTCGCCTCGCCAGCTGCTCCCGGTGTGCCTGTGTCAGATGATTTACCGTTCCCTTTCTCTGTGGATGATCATTCCGGGCTGAGTTGCTATGGTGACTTTATTGCAAAGGTGCGAGTCCCCCGGCCCCGCACGCCTGCGGTACCGACTGCTGCTCCTCGCTGCACGGCGCGGCGGAGGGGCGAGCGGGGCTGCTGCTGTTCAAGCAGCGCCTCGTCTGAGAAAGCAGCCTGCTGGGAGCGACGGAGAGCCGGCAGTGGGTGTTACCGGGTGGGTTTTTTTTGTGAATGAAATGATGCATTGCAGTCTTATTGTCGGGAGTCCCAGGTCCTGTCCTGGCCCTCTCCCAGCGTTCGGTGTCGGCTCGGGGAGGGGGGAAATGGGTGGCAGCAGAAGTCACCGGGGGCTGAGGAGGGTGCGGGAGAGGAAGAGGAGGAAGCCGGCAGCGTGTTTGTTCTCGGTCTGTTGGCAGAAGGGAAAGCGTGGTGGCCGAGGTCTTTGGGTGGGAAGTTAAGCTGAGGACCTCGTTCCCGCCTGGCTGGGGCTGAGTAACTAAAAACCAGCCTTGACTTTTGCAGACTAAGCAGCGCGTCCTGCGGTCTGGGTCATCCAAACGCCCCCGCTGCCGGCCGGAGGGGGCTCTGGATGGAGATGGGCTCGAGGTCGAGCGTGGGACGGCAGCTAAACTGCCCTGCCTTCGTCCTTCTCCCTCCAGGGCAGGACTGGGATGCGCTGGAGGAGAGTCGGTTTGGTCTGCTGTCCCTCCTGCTGTGGGCAGACAGCAGCCTCCTCCGCACGGCTGCGATCCAGCTCTTCATCCGCATCCACCAAAAATCCTACTTGGGCAGCGGCACCGTCGGCCGTTGCAGGCTGGGTTTATTCGAGGCGGGTGGAAGGGATCTGGGGTAAGCGAGCAGCACGTGAGCATCGGTCAGCTGGGAGAAAGGCGAACGTCGCTGTGGTATGACGATGTTGGTGGCTAATGGCTCGGCTCGGTAATGAGGACTGCCCTCTGCCACCTAATTTGCTGCTTTGGAGGCCTCGCTCCTGCGCTGCGGAGGAGCTGGTCATCGGTGGGAAGGGGGTTTTCCCTCTTCCTGAGCTTAACGGCTTCCTCGCCGCGGAAGCTGCGTGCAGCTCTTGGAGCACTCAGATCCCACTCAGATCAGTATCGCACAGAGCCCGCCTCCGAGGGTTGCTTCGTTACCCCTTCCCTGACAGGCTACGGGAGCTCCAAGAGGGCTGATAAGGGCAGGTAGTGTCCGAGCTGGGGGAATTGTTCTTGTCCAACCCCTGGCAAGGCACAAGCGCGGTCTCGGGCTCGCGAGCACCGCTCGGGGCTTTGTAATCTTGGTTCGGAGCCTGGGATCTCTCACCCAGATTTGTAAGTTGAGATCGGATCATTTCCAGCATGATGCTTCTAAGTAAAAGTTCAATTAAAAAATGATCGATGTGAAGCGGTAAGAGCTATTCTCTTTCATTTGAGAGCTGGGGAATTGAAAGGTCAATCCTGCGCTTGATTTAAGGCAAGCTGGGATGGTTCTGTGACCGGCACTGCGTCTTCGGCGGTGAGATGATGATGGTCTGTTCCAGGGCTCCAGGAAGGAGTAGCTGATTGCCAGAGGGAGTACTTGAGAGCCCTTTCTGTCCCTGCACGGTCAGGATCCGTGGCTGGGAAAGTGCAGGCTGCTTTCCTCTCGCACTCCTCCGAAGCATCGGGTCACGGCCGTAGCTGGCAGTGCACAATAAGGCGACGCTGGGCGCTCTGGTGGAGAATTTCCGAGGTGTGAGTGAAGAGGAATTGGGGTTGTGGCATGGTTGCAGGTGTCACTTCAGCAGCGGTGAGGATCTCCTTGGCTGGTTCGTTCCAGGCTCGTCCCAAGCAGCTGCTGGGGAAGCAGAGGTGAAAGGGACCTGTCGTCTCCGATGATCTACGGGCTCTCGGTCAGCCCTGCGGGAGCGTGGCCAGGCTGGCCGGTGGGGATGCGGTGGGTGAAGCTCTGCCTGTTCCTGTTTATACAGGGAATGTTTTGGATACCAAACTTTTCACAGAGACGCTTGTGATGACAGCAAGTTTATGGAGGCTCGCTACTAAGTTTAGCTCTTTTTGGGAGGAAAAACAGGCTTCTCTTTTCCAGATTTGGAAGAGAACCTAACAGCTCGCTCTGCTTTGAAATCAAGCCGTAGGTCCAGCGTCTCTCCGGGCTGGCCAAGGTATGGTCAGTGTCTTCTGGGCAAGGAGGAGCCGAGCGATGGCTGACTGAGCTGGCAGGGAGAGCAGGGACCTCAGGAGTGCTCTAGGGGTGGTTTGGGTCTTCAGAGCTTCCGTGGGGCTCCTGGAGGGCTTTTGGGGCATGATTGTGAAGAGCTCTTGTGATGAGGTTGGAGCAATTTAGGAAGCAGGAGTGCGTTACTCGCTGTAGCGGTGCTCCTGGGCTGTCTGGGGCAAGGCGGAGCGGTTTGCCTAGAGGTAACGGAAGCGAACGTGCATCTCCTGTGTGGTGCATCGAAGCCCGTGTGCCCGTGGGTGCTGTGTCTCAGAGGTTGGGAGCACCAGCCGCTGAAATCACTTGCCTCTGCTCTCCGAGCCGCCTTGCCTGCTTTCTCATTCACCTGGACGCTTCCGTTCGTGCCGAGGGAAGCTCGCTTCTGGTTTGGAGCTGTAGAGGATCAGGAGATGGGCTTTGCCCTAGCAGAGTAGTATGTGTCATGTGTTCAGTGTTTTCTTCCCCAATTCTGTGGTGTTCCTGCGTTTGCCTTCAGCTGACGGGAAGAGGCTCGCTCGCTGGGAACGAACATGCCGTGTCGTACCGTTGAGAAATGGTAAAAACGGCAAAGCTTGCCTTAAATATTCAAAGGGGTGCATGAGCCTTGAAGAAGTTTTAGTTGTGTCCTGAAGTCATTAAACATAATTCAATAATTAATAACCCGAGCAATTATCAACAGGGGAAAATTAGTGAAGTTTAGACTGGAGCAGCCAGAGCGGTTGAGGCTGGAGGGGTTTCCAAGGGAAGCGGGTGTGTGATGGATCCCTGGGCTGGCCCCGGCATGGTTGGAAGGCTCTGCCGACGCCTCTGCCTTGCTCATGGCTTTTCTGCTTTCTCTTTCTCAGGAATGGGGTGAATGTTGAAGGAGCGACGCACAAGCAAGTGGTGGACCTGATTCGTGCAGGGGAGAAGGAGTTAATTCTGACGGTGCTGTCGGTGCCTCCCCACGAGGCAGATAATCTCGACCCGAGCGATGACTCTTTGGGGCAGTCATTCTATGACTACACGGAAAAACAAGCTGTGCCCATCTCCATCCCCACGTACAAGCACGTGGAGCAAAACGGCGAGAAGTTTGTGGTTAGTATCAGCTCGGACAGTGTTTTCTGGCGATAGGACGTGTCTGCGCCCTGAGCTGGTGTGCTCCTTGCTGTTAGGGTGGCAACGCTCTCTGTTTGTCTTCAGGATGGAGGCACGTTAATTTATTATTGACTGGTTTTGACACTGTCTGATTTAGTCTTGCCTCTCCTTGCTCTTACTGTGCCCGGTTATTCTTTTACAGCTATTTCCTATGTGCTGGGAAGCCTTTTTTTAATGTGTCTGGAGTAGCTTGATCCCTTGTGAAGATTAAATAGAAAGTTACTTTGTTCGTATAAGCTTTTGTATTTGTACCTCCTGTTTTACACCAAGCGTTAAGGACATCTGTGGTAGATGTAGAAGCAAAGGGAACAGATGTCTTGAGGCATAACTTCCCATCTACGGGATTTCTTTTCCCTTCCATCTCCCTTTTCCCTTTAGGGGGTGTCGGGGGAAATAGCTGTAGGAAGTCTTTTTCCTTTGCGTTCCCTGCCTCGTCTGTCGCGTTGACTGGGGAGGCCGGCAGTTGATTTCCTGGGTAGTGTGATCCGTCATCCACCCAAGTACCTGACAGGGACGCGTCCTCTGAGGCTTAAGGTTGGTTCTGGCTCCTTGGGGGTGGCTGTGGCTGGTAAGGAAATGTTTGAAGGGCCCAAAATGGGTTGGACAAAGACACTCGTCTGCAGAACTCATGCAACGTTTGGGGTGTATTTAACCTCCTACTCCGGCCGGGCCGTGCTTAGCTCTTCTGCCTCGTTGCCTGGCCGTGGGGTGTTCACAGTTTGCAAGCTGAGCGGCTGTCTCCATCGCCCCGTCCTCCAGCACCCTGCGCCGAGCGTGCCTTGGGTCTGAGCTGCGGTGAGGAGCGGCACAGCCCGCAGCCGAACCCCAGCTGGCTCCCAGTTTCAGTCAGCGACTGGTGGAGACAGAAGCGTGCCACAAGGGCGGTCATTCTTCCCCCTGTAAAGAGCTGCTTATTGTTAGGAGCGCAGTCCTACCCGTGTCCAGACCATGTTTTTCTTACGCTCTGCCTGCTGTCTTCGTTTTTCCAGCGCCGGGGAACTGTGCGGCCCTCGGTGGGGGCAGACGATGAGGTGGAGGGACTTGGGATGAGATGGCGAGTACCGGGCGTTTTAGTTATCGCGCTGCGTTGCCTGGTGGCTGGAAGGCTTATGCCGTACGCCGGCTGCCTTTGCCCTCCCAGACCGGGAGGTCGGTCTGGCCGGAGCGCTCGCCGTCGGTTACGCGATTGTGTGGCAGTGTGAAGTGGCCAGGAGACAGATGACAAACTGGCCCATCACTTTTCCCTCTCCCAGCTGTGGACGGAGGCATCTTCCCAAGGAAGACGCAAGCCAGCATCAGTGTTGCGGAGCCAGCGTGTGTGTGAGAGGGGGTTCAGCAGCGCTCAGCTCGCCACGAGAGTCAGGCTGCCGTGCAAAGCGTGTCGCTTCAGTGTGTGACACCGGGGACAGACGGGATCCTTGCGGATCTGCAGCCTCACGGGGAGCACGTGCTCTCCCTGCGTGCTGCTCTCCCAGCCCCGGCGGGATGCTGGTGGATCCGGCGCGCCGTCGGATCAGGTGTGCCGTATGGGGCAGGAGAGAAAGGGTCCCTGAACCCAGAGGTTCTTAAAGAAGCGCCGTGCAGGGGGGTCAGAGGGAGCATCTTCTCTAGACCGACGGTAGCTGCCGCTCTTCGGGTCTAGCCCCATCCTGGCACCTTCTCCCGAGGTGATGCTGGACGGGTTGAACGCCTGCTTCTTTTTAAGGAAAAAGCTGTGGGTTTGGTGGAGCGCTTACCTGCCCGACAACCTTCACAAGGGGAGTCTGGAGCGCAGAGGTGGAGAGGGAGTGAGCTGGGACTGCTGCGGGCCCTCATCTGGGCAGCAGGTTGGGGTTTTGAGTCCTCTGAAGGCTGCTGAAGCCACCCTCGGTGCGTCTTCGGCACGTGCCTCTTGCTAGAGTCCTCCTCCGTGCTCTGCCAGCCCTCTGGCTTCGGGAGCACGGTGGAGGGTGATGCTCTCCTCCAGAGGAAGGGTTGTGGTTGCAAACACTTCCCTTGTGCAACATCAAAATGCATGAACCTACTCTGTTTCCCGCTGCATCCCTTTCCTTGTGTGAAGCTAATTAAGGTAACGCTGCTGTTTGGGACCTCCTTATCACTGAGGGCATATTAGCAATGCCTAGATAAGAGCTCGTTTAACTTGCCTGCGAGACGGAGCAGATTGGCTTTAAAAATGGAGGTGGCTGGTTAATGAACGGGAAGGGAATTCCCTGAAGAGCATCGCAGCACTGAGAAATGTCCTGCGACCGTAACTCTGCTCCGGGTTTCCCCTGTTTGGGACCAGAGTCCGAAATAGGACTTAACGGTGTCCAGAATGAAACTGGAAGAGTGCGCGCATAGCAAAGAAACTCGTTAACATGGGGTGCTCCTAAAGAGATACAATGCTGCTTCTCCCCTGGGATCTGCCCCACGGTTGGTGCCTGACGGCTGCCAAGGGCTGCGTCCGGACACAAACCGTGGTTTGGGAGCTCCCTGTGTCTCTGGGAAAGCGGCCGTGAACCTGAATCCAGAGCTCTGGGGCTCTGGCTGCAACGTGAGGCTTGCTTCTGCAACAAGCTGGAAATCCAGCAGTAGCATCAAGCACATCTGGAAGGCGATGAGGCTCTTTTTGCTGAAAACAGCTGATGCGGTCAGCACGGTATTGCTGTGGCATCTGTCTGGTGGTGGCTTGGTGCGTGTCGGGGACCCTGCTGTGTGCAGGAGATGATCCAGGTGAATGCCGTGACGGCTGCATCAGGGCTCAGTGCCTCCCGTAAAGCGTTTGGGTGTTTTTCCTCTCCTTTTGGAGTAGAAAGACGCCTTGAACCCGTGCTGATCCTGCTGCTGTCGGGTGGAGGTAGTAGCTGGGACATCGCCCAGCTCCAAGGATCGGCCGTGGCATATTTAACTGTTCATACCAGTTTCTCACTCTAGCTCAAACTCTCCTTATTCAGTCTCGCGCTGCCTGTGGGTCCGGGAAGGCAGAGCT
This sequence comes from Pluvialis apricaria, assembly GCA_017639485.1. Lineage (NCBI taxonomy): Eukaryota > Metazoa > Chordata > Aves > Charadriiformes > Charadriidae > Pluvialis > Pluvialis apricaria. Next base: position 3,090,733 of record CM030033.1, read on the forward strand.
CTGCCAGTTTGGATTTGGAAAGCTTTTCTCACCCCAGTGAGCCTCTTCTCCTCCCTGCAGGTCTACAATGTTTACATGGCGGGCCGCCAGCTCTGCTCGAAGCGGTACCGGGAGTTTGCCATCCTGCACCAGAACCTGAAACGGGAATTTGCCAACTTCACTTTTCCACGTCTCCCGGGGAAGTGGCCGTTCTCTTTGTCGGAGCAGCAGCTGGACACCCGGCGGCGAGGGCTGGAGGAGTACCTGGAGAAAGGTACTGAGCTGGGAGCTGTACGCCGCCTTCCTCGCAAGCGGGGAAACAAATCCGTGGGGTACATCCTTCCGCGGGTGGCCCAGAACTTCACGGGGATTTGTTTACCTGTGAGGGGAAGAAGCTGGTTTGAAGGAGAGAAGCTCATTTGTAGCCGGATTGGATTTTACGGCTGAAGTGGTGAGAGGGAGCTCAGACTTGCCACGGTTAATGACACATGTGTTACCGGCTTGCAGCGCGCTTCCAATAACAAAAATGTATAATTAGTTTTTTAACGCGCAACGAGCTTTTATTTCTAGTGTCGTATTGCTTGCCAGTAGTCTTGGGGAGGAGGAAGAGGAGGGAAGCCTTGGAGCAGGGAGGTTGTTCTTGTGACCTGAGCTTGCTCACGGCGGAACGCTTTGGTCCATTCTAATCAGCACGGTAACGCTGGCGGCAGGAGTTTCCTTTAGGTTGAATTCAGATGATGGGAAGGTGAACGCAACCCCTTGTCTCTGTATCGGGCTGCCTGGCTAAAAGATCTGAGCCCACACTTTGCAGCGAAGAGGTCGTAGAGGGGATTCGGGGAGCAACGACCCCTCATCCTGTGGGCGCTGTGTTCTTGCCTTAGTTGCCTGGAAGCAGCTCGGTTAGTTTGCGGGAGCTTCCCGGCCGCTTGCCTTACCCGGCGCCTGGGAGCGAAGCCCCCTCTTGCCGTGGGACGGACGTGGGTCGGGTTTTTCCCCACCTCGCTGATATCTCAGCCCTGCCTCGCTCAGCTCCTTCGCCGTCTCCCTCGGGTGCCAGCTGGCCGGAGGAAGGGGCAGACCGGTTGCATCTTAGAGGCAACGTGATACAGTTTGGGTTCAAATTATTTGCTGAACTTGGCCTAAATTCCCAAATAGTTACAGTCCCTCTGGAATAACTTTTTTTTTTTTAAAAGAGGCAAAAGCACTATTTATGAAATTCCTGCCCACTCTTAAGTATAGTCTAAACCTCCTGTTGGCCGTGTGCCTGGGGCCTGGATTTCACCCGCGGGGAATATCTCAGGGAGTTACTCAACACCGCCGTTCGCTTGCTATTGTCGGGGATTCAGGCTGGATCAGTCTTCATGCCAGGACACCTGATACAGCCCGGAAAGCACTTGCTTTGAGAAGGTTTTTCCGGGCTGGAGATACCACCTTTGTTTCACGCCGCCCGCAAAACAGGCAGTTGTTATTTCCGTGTCGCCTTTGGGCGGGTGCTGGGAGGGGGAGGTCTCCCCCTTCCCCCGGGCACCCCACTAACCCGCGCTCTCTGTCCTGCAGTGTGTTCGATACGTGTCATTGGGGAGAGCGACATCATGCAGGAGTTCCTGTCGGAGTCGGACGAGGTAGGCACGTAGCTGACAGCGCTGAGGCTCCGCCGTGACCGTCCCTGGTACAAAAGCCATAAATGCTTGGTCAAACTGGATCAGAGGGCAAAGATGCTCCCTGCCAAAGCCTCCGTTGGTTGAATAGAAAACCAGGGCAAAAAAAATTGAGGCTGCGGTTTGCTGTCTGCCATTGCACGTAGGAAACCTTTTCCCGTAGCAGCAGCGAAGAGCAGCTTTGCTGCTGCCGTTGGAGGCGTGCACGTACCTTGGCGCTCCGGCGAGGGCAGACCCGGCAGAAAATGCATTCGCTGACTTGCCTGCTGCTTTCTGTGCTGGTGGCAGCTCAGTAGCTTCGCGTTTGTGAGCTGTTTGTGTTCGTCAGCCTTTGGCCAGAAAGGCAACAGGCGCTCTGAATACCAGTCTGTCTGACTGGCTCCTCCCGAGATTGGAGTTGCTGTCTGCCCTTCCACCGTTGTTCCTTTTCCAACCTTTCCACGGGGCGCTAAGTTGCCGTGTCCCAGAGGTTTCTCTCGCTCTTCGCTGGCAAACCCGTGGATGGAAAATCCTACCCCGTCGTGGTCTGAAGCGGTTTGCTCAGCTTCCTGCCTCGGAGCAGAGCTCGCATCTTCCTGCTTTCAGAATTTCCCTGGTGCAGACTGAAATGGGGTTCTTGAGGCTCGCAGACCAGCTGGTCATTAACATGACCGTTCTAATTAGCCAGCACGAGGCAATAAATAGGCTATAGAGCTCGGGGCTCAGTTCGTGTGATGCGCATTTGTGTCCTCTCGTCTTGCCTCCTGCAGAATTACAACGGCGTCTCAGATGTGGAGCTCCGAGTAGCGTTACCAGATATAACAACAGTGACAGTCAGAGTCAAAAAGAACAGCACTACAGACCAGGTGTACCAGGTGAGCTCCTTCTTTTTTTGCCTTGACTGGAAAATTAACGTGTTTCGACGTTAACCAAGACCCCGTGGGCGCCCGCTTGCTCCTCTTGAGTGCAGGTGGGCATCAGTGACGCTGCTTTGCTGTAGCAGAGAGGACCGGGACGCGAGAGCGCTCCGGCCTTACGCCGTGCTGAAGCAGCGTTTTTGCCGGCAGGCTTGGCTGCAAGGACAAGAGTCATCGCTGAATTAATTTTCACTGATAATATCTTAAAGCTGGCGGGTGGCTCGAAGCGCTAGACAGATTGTGTGTTGTGGCTTGCAGGGGCTGCGGTGGAGGAGTTGGATCCAAGAGCTGCCCGCGGCCAGCACAGCAGTCTCGCTGTGGCTGTGTGGCGGGACAGCGAGCTCGGTGTTAAGGGTAGTGACCCTTTGGGGGAATCCTCTGGCCAGGTGACAGGTTTGCGAGTGGCCGGAGGCCCATGCTTTAAGTGGAAAACTAAGGACAACTGACTTCAGCCAGCACTGCAGGAGGAAAAGTGGAAGATGTGAATGCATTGGGGGCAATGAATTGGTGCGGGGGAGACTCTTTTTTGAAAGGGGAACTAAAACTGTTGCTGCAAGGGAGGGAGCCCGAGGGTTGCGAAAGAGCGGGCTCTCGGGAGCTCCGGATCCGCCCGGCGGAGTCCTGCAGATGGGATGTGGGGTACATCCCGGCGTTGGGGACACAGCCTGCTGAACTTCACGTCGCCTCCACCGAGGTCTGTGAGTTTGGGCTGTGGTACCGGCGTGCAGGACTACTCCTAAGGGAGGTGCACACCTCTTCTGTTAGGAACCGGAGCTGGAGGCATCGGAAGAAAAGATGACCTAATTGTCAGCCATGGTGGGACTTAAAATCTAGAGCAGTTTACGGGAAGGTGAGAGCAGGGGAGTCTTGCTTAAGAAAACATCTGGTTTTACTGGAAGAGTAAAATTCGGGTTTTCCGCGGTGACTAACACCTCAGGTTAGCAAATACCTGGGAATAAACTGGATGAAGCCGGCCTTGCCCCGGAGCGGGACAGACAGCTGCTGCCTCCTGTTCTGCTCACCCCTTTTTCCCCTTCGGTTGCTCTTTAGGCTGTGGCTGCGAAAGTCGGAATGGACAGTATTACCGCAAACTACTTCGCCTTGTTTGAAGTGATCAATCACTCCTTTGGTAAGTCTTTTGATCCCCCTCGGTGCTGAGGAGCGACTGAGGAGAAAGCTCTGCGGCGCGAGCAGAGCCCGGTGGCACTCTCATTTAGGTCTTATCTCTGGTTGCAAAATCCGAAGCCCCCGGGAGGAGTCGGGCAGGCACAGTACGCTCTCGTAATGAGGAGCCCTCGAAGTTTGATGGCTTTTTTTTTTTTTGCTGCCGCTTGACTTTCCCTTTCTTAAGCAGTTCAAGGAGACGAGCTTTTTGTTAAACCAAGAGATGGATTTTACTTCAGTTCAAAGGGTCCAGGGAGCTTACAAAAAGTGGGCAGCGTCACTGCAACACAGCCATCTCTGGACGGGGGGCACTGACAGCAGTTTGGGACTGATTTTTTTTTTTCCTTTTCCTTTGCTGGAAAGGAAAGAGGATTGAGGGTGCACTCAGTCTGCGCGCACGGAGGTGTGGGGTGATGCCCAGGCCCTGGAGGGGATGTGCTGCAAGCTGCATTGTAGCTTCTCATCTCTCCTTCCGTGGTTAAATCCCGATGGTATTTGAGGCTTGACTGTGGGATTCTGGGTGATCGTTTTGGCACTTAAGTAATTGCCATCCTTCCAGCGAGCGCGTGCTGGGGTCTCCTGGCTGCTGTTCACATCCCTGGCCGCAGCAATCTCTGATTTCAGCCGCCTTCACGTCAGGTTCGCTGAAGCTGTAGAGAGGCCAGAATGTCGCGGTCACGCCACAAAATGGGTGTAGTGGTTGGTTTGTGTTATATTTTTTTTCCCCGTGCTGGGTGTTAAGCCAAGTGTATTTCTCGTTCCCAGCTGGGTACCTTCGTTTCTGGATTGTCATCTCCATACGCCTCAAACTCCTCCTGTTGTTACGGCAAACTGTGCCTTGTAGGAAAGATTTCTAGGGCTGTTCCTCACGCTCACAAGATTCTGGCTGAATGGCAGGGGCAATTTTTAGCTGCTTAAAACCCTCCTAAAATGACTCATCTCACAGAACAGGCTGGGTTTGTGTTCAGATGCTGACCCCGGGGCAGCCAACGTCACCAGTCTCCTGTAAAACTCTTGGCATTGCGGACCTGCCTCTGCCAGCGGGTTTGCGGTCGCTTCTTGAGGGGTACCGGGTGCTGGTGTGACAGAGCGGGACAGGGACACGGCGAGGGAGGACCAGGGCTGGAGGGTTGCCATGTTTCGAGGTTGCCGCGGCAGGGCTGCGTGGGGAGCCTGGAGCGGGAGTACCGGCTCTTGGGCGACGGGACGCTGCGGCGTGCTGGCACGGTCTCTCACAGGAAGGTTTTACGGTGCCAGACTCTAACGGGAGCGATTAATTCCTCGTTCCTGTGAGTGCTGCACTTCTCAAACTGCGCTGGAAAGTAAAAACTCCAGTTAACCTTTACAGATTGTGCTTTCTGGACGCTCACTGTAAGCATCCACGTCTATTCCTGTCTGGATATGCTCTATTGAATTTCTCTGGAAGCCGTAAGCTCCATCTGTATAAGATAGTGACCGTATCCCCGCCTGATGAAGGAGATGTACTGGCACTCGCCTTTTTTGTCCATCGTAGCTGGGTATAGCAGATTTGAACAAGATAAATGTCCCGACAGGAGCTCGCTGGTGGCCCAACTGCTCCAGCCTGGCTGAGCAGCGCAGAGGGTATTGCCCGGGCTCTGGTGGCGGCCTGCCGGGACGGGGGGACACCTTCTCCGGTCCCCCCACACTGCGGGGACAGTGCACAGGTCCAGGACAGTGCGATCCTAAGCCTTAGCAGGGCGCACCTCCCCGTGCGCAGCAGGCGATGAGGGCAGGCTGTCGTGTGGGTGCCGGAGAGCCGCGCTGAGCTCCCCGATGGCCGAGAGGAGTTCGGTCTCACGCGGGTCCCTGGCTGTGCACGAGGGGCAATTGCAAGGCAGCGGCGTGGTCTGACACTGCGGAAGTTGGTGTGGGGAGAAAAAAAGGGCCCTGGAGCCGAGCCGGGGTCCTGGTCCTGGCGGCGCCACTAAAGGGCATCGCCGCTGCTGGTTTGTGCAGCAGCCAAGCACCGGTCACAGGCAGCACCGCTGACGCGGTGCGGGGCTCTGCGCTTACCTCCATGTCTCGTGCTTTTTCCAGTGCGCAAACTGGCGCCCAATGAATTCCCCCACAAACTCTACGTGCAGAACTACACCTCGGCCGTGCCGGGAACGTGCCTGACCATCCGAAAATGGCTCTTCACTACAGAGGAGGAGGTTCTTCTCAATGACAATGACCTGGCAGTCACCTACTTCTTCCATCAGGTAGGTGCCCAAGAGCTGTAATGTCTTACTGGAGGTACGGCAACACGAGCACCCGGCTCCCAAAGTGTCCTCTGGCGTGCTGGCAACAGAGTGTGAGATCGAGGGCCAGCCCTGCTCGGGTGATTTCAAGGAGTTAGAAGTCCATGGCTGGGCGCATCAGCGGTGCCGTGGCGAGCTTGTGGCCGAGTCGCAGTCGGGCTGGCAGGCAGGACTCCCGCCGCTCTCGCTGCGGGGAGTTGCCTTCCCAGGGCAAGCGAAAAGCATCGCGGGAGGCTGCAGCCCTGGGGTCGGATTCTGTTTTCCTCCATTCTGTGTGTTGTCAGCGAAGATGGGGAACAGACTTCTCCCTGTTCACCCGAAGGAAAGGGGACGTTTCTGCCTGTGATTTCACTTTATGCAGATTCTCTGGGATTAAGTGAGTTGTAGAAGAGCCACGCTTTACCATTGCCTGTATAAAGCCAGGCTAGGATGACCAGCTCAGAGGTAGATATCTGCAAAGTTCAGTAAAATGAATCCTGCTCTCTCTCAACCACCAAAAACGCTGTCCCAGCACTCTCTGAGCTGCGCCCGTACCAGCCTTTGGTACAAATTGAAACAAAAACAGTAGTTGACAAATTCTTCGATCTCCCAGACTGGATCTTTACTGGCTGGCAGCTTTACGAGCCGCTGTGCCGGGGGCAGGAGCCCTTGCTGGGCTGTGCAACCGAGGAGTGAAAGGAAGGGGCTGTGTACCTGCTGAGTCCTGAAGGAAAAACACATTTTCCTGCCAAGGCTCTGGCAACACAGTGGGTAAAAGCCAGCACCGCTCTGCTGGAGGCGGCTGTGGCTGTGTGCGGAGCGGAAGGGTTGTACCAGCCTGTCCTTGCCTGTGCCTGAAGGCAAAAGCAGGATTCCAGGTACCAGCATTTCCAGATCCATCCTTTATCGCCAGGGGACATTCTTCCAAAGTCCGCCTGGATGCTTCGGCATCTGTGTGCTCCCCAGGGCAGTCAGAGGCTCGTGGCAGGAGTCAGTGAGTGCGAAGAACCACCTCTCCATCCCTCTGCCTCTCTGGGGACGTTGGTCACCTTCTGGGGCTGTGAATTTTGTGGCTGTTCAAAGCAGCCTCAGGGCCCGCCAGGGAAAGCAAAGCGTTGTGACTCAGAGTCCTCCAGTCTGACCCCCTGGGTTTCCTTTCCCTTTTTCTGTTTAGGCTGTTGATGATGTCAAGAAAGGCTACATCAAAGCAGAGGAGAAGTCCTACCAGTTACAGAAGCTGTGTGAGCAGAGAAAGATGGTCATGGTGAGTTATCCTGCCTGTCCTGTTTGCAGCGCTGTGTCTGGAAAGGAGACACCGGCCCAGGTTGCCCCGAGGAGCTGTGGCTGCCCCATCCCTGGAGGTGTCCAAGGCCGGGTTGGACGGGGCTGGGAGCACCCTGGGCTGGTGGGAGGTGGCCCTGCCCAGGGCAGGGGGGTGGAATGAGATGATCTTCAAAAGTTCCTTCCAACCCAAACCATTCTACGTGCGCAGCCTTGAAAAACACATCTTTCTTGGAAAGCGATAACCGTGGAGAGCTGTGGGAGTGTGGGCTTAGCGCAGGAGGGGTTGGCAGGGCGTGCAGGCACGCAGGAGTGCCAGGCGCGGGGCTGGGCCCTGCCTGGGGGTCGGTGGCTGCTGCGCGAGCCAAAACCACCCCTCATCTCTGGCGCGTTCGCACAGCGGCTTGTCCTTGGCAACGTCAGCCATTGACTCAGCTCCAAACGCGGCAGCGATAAAGCCTTGCGGGTTACTGCCGGTGTTGAAAGGTGAGGTGCTTAACGTGCGGTGTAGCAATCCTTCACCTGCAGCCCTTCGGGGACGGCTCCTTCTTCCTAGTAATTGAGAGGCAAAGGTCTCTCTCTGCCTCGGACCGCCTCTGAGACGGCGGTGCTGCAGTAGGCAAGGGAGCACGGTGTGTCCTGGCCAGCTCGTAATGCGCGTTGCTGCCCCCTCGGTGTGTTAGTTTCTTTTTCTTTTGTCCGGCCGAAGTCTTCCCGAATCGCAAATCCTGTTTCGGAGGAGCTCGCTGTCTGGTGAGGGATTTTTCTCCCTCTTATCACTTTGCCCGGCGAAACACCTGGGGGCTTGGTGCGACTGGAGGAGCCTGCCTGGCTCGGAGGTGGGGGAGCCAAGGGGATGCCCTGAGCCCATCTGCCAGACCAAGCTTGGCTGGAAGATCAAACGGCAGAAGAATCTGACTTGTAAATAACTTCCTGGGTTGCTCGGGGTCCCGAGTGAAGGCAGGCTGCCCTCGGCCTGACTCGCTGCACCCTGCCTGCCTTCTCCAGCCCACCTCTCGAAGCGCAGTGGCCTTGGGATCCTCTGCTCCAGCTTGGCCAGTCTTGGTCAGGGCTCGAACCTTCCCCACAGGTGGTTTGGCTGCGGTAGCTGGACGCCGGGAGGGTCACCTGAAATGCTAAGCCGAGAAGGTTAATTATTAACTAACGATAAGGATTAGTAAATAGACACTTCCTCCTGTGGGTTATCTCATGGCTGTTTTGTTTCTGCTCCTCTGGATGGCTTTCTAATGACCAAAGACAGGTCTGAATCTTTGGAAGGGGTATATCCCACCGTATGTACGCGCACCCCCCAGGTGCAGCGGGGCCGTGGTGTAGAAGGAGGACAAGACGACAATGTCCGTGTCCCAGAGAGCTTGTGAAGTCAAAGTACTTCATCCTCTACCTACCCCTGTGTTATTAAGGGTCCTGCCTGGACCGCAGCGCTTGAGGATTCGGCCCCTTCCTCCGGTCTAGATGTGGCTTTTTTCCTTGGTTAAAAAGTCACTTCAGACTTTGGTGTAGTTCTGCCCTGGGTAAACCTTTCTCGTGTACCGAGAGGCTGTGGGGCTCTGGAGCACCGGGCCCCTGGAGAAGCTCCTGGCTTCTGCCACGTCCCAAGCTCCCAGCGCCACTCCGGTGTCCTCACGGTGCTGCTTTGTCTGTGCTACGCTTGGGGGGGAAAAGAAATGGCCAAAAAACCTCTGTGGGCCTTTTCGTGAGTTGTAGCATTTGCATGGAAGGACTCTGAGAAAGGCAGATCCCACGTCTGCCCGACAGCCTCTCCTTCTGCTCTCGTCTTCTGCCTGTGACCGTCAGGCGGTGGCCCTGGCCACAGCAGTGATTTCGGTCCCGGGGCTGCTTTAGCTCTTCGCTCAGGTCCGTACCCCTCCCGGGGGAGCACGGTCGCACTGATGGGCGACTCCGGCTGCACCGGCTCTCCCCGAAAGCGCTTTTGGGGTTGGAGGGTGTGAGGAGCTCTGCGTTTATCCGTACCTGGATGGATGCAGGGGTTGGGGAGGGGAACTGAGGGGCCGGAGGGGTCTCCTTCCTCCCCGTAGCACAGCCCTGCTGCCCTGGGGGGTTCGGTTTCCTTCGGAGGGGATGCAGCCTCCCTGGGCTGGGGTGAAGCCGGGGATTTCCGAGGGGGCGTGCGAGTGGCGGAGGCGGTGTGGGAAGCGGGAGGATGCAGGGCTCCTCTTCCTCCCCTTCCTCCAAGCAAGCTAGCACCCGCGGCGGCTTTCTCTCCGCGGTATTTAAACATGTTACGGCCGTGCTTTCTCTCCGCAGTATTTAAACGTGTTACGGCCGTGCTTTCTCTCCGCAGTATTTAAACATGTTACGGACGTGCGAGGGTTACAACGAGATCATCTTCCCCCATTGCTCCTGTGACTCTCGGCGGAAGGGACATGTGATCACAGCCATCAGCATTAAGCACTTTAAACTCCACGCCTGCACAGAGGAGGGGCAGCTGGAGGTAAGCGGGGTTCAGGGGAGCTGGGCTTGGCCCCTGCCCTCCACCTCCATGGGCTATAGGGACAGGGTGCCGTGTCCCCGAAGGTTTGGGGGCTCAGGACTGCTGCCGAGAGGCCTCCGGGGGGATTTCGGTGGTGGTTGGGAGCACAGGGGTTTACCTGGCTGCTCCGTGAGCGTTAAATGTGTTTCCGTGGCCACTTCCTCGGCTCGTACCTGTCTCTGCGGCAAGGCTGTCCCAGGCGTCCTCGTTCCCCCTACGTGTGGCCTCGCTTTTGCCACCCGATCTGCCGTAAACCTCGCCGTCCTCGCCGCGTGCTGGCCTCACCTGCGTTTCCTCTTCCTCCAGAACCAGGTAATAGCATTCGAATGGGACGAAATGCAGCGGTGGGACACGGATGAAGAGGGAATGGCATTTTGTTTTGAATACGCGCGAGGAGAGAAGAAACCCCGATGGGTTAAAATCTTCACCCCCTACGTAAGTACCCCTGTTCTTTGCAGAGTCGCTAAGGAAAAGGCCAGAACCTGCTTGTTTTCCCTCTAGAAGCCGGAGGAGCACCCGGTGCTCCAGCTTTTGGGGTGGGAGGAGACGCAGGGGCCGGTGGCCACCAGGAGGAGCCCGCAGCACAGGGAGCTCTGGGCTGGCGACCGGTGCCAGAGTCGCTGGGGCTGGGAGCCAGGGCGGCTCTCTGGGGCTGCTTTGCTGCTCTGAGGGATGCCTGCTTTCTCTTTGCAGTTCAACTACATGCACGAGTGCTTCGAACGGGTTTTCTGCGAGCTCAAGTGGAGGAAGGAGGTAAGAACCTGTAACTGCAGGGAAACGCCTTTGCCTTTTCCAGGGGCGGCTTTTAGCGGCAAGTGTTTCTGCCTGGTCCTCAACAGCAGCTTGTGCGGGGAGTAATCGGACGCTGAGAGGAGTGATACCGCGTCTCCAGGGAGTTCGGGGGGGCGACCGGCTGGCTTCCGAAGCCCTGGGCTCTGTAGGTGGAGGGTGTTTCACCTTGCAGCCGGAGCAAGGAGCTCCCGGTGCTGGGAATGCCTCGTGCACGTGTGACTGACCGGGATAACCAGTTCCCAGGCTGCGCGGCTGCGGCCGGTCGCTCCCCGGTGTCTGCTGTTGAATGCAGATGGCAGAACGTCCATCCTCCGGAGAGATTATGCAGGTTGCTGAATTATTTAGAAAGGGTTGCGAGAGCCTGCGGCGAAAAGCTGCCGAAAAGCGCAGGGAGGTTTTGGGATTATTTTATTTTTTTCATTCTGAATCCCAGGCTGAGGTTGCCTGCTCAGCCTTCGCCCGTCACAGCTCTGCTCAGACCTGGCTCCGAGCCCCGCGTGGGGAGACGCACGCGAGCCAGCCCACCCTGCACCCGTCCCCGCTGCTGTGCTTCCCCTGTCCCATCTTCCCACCTGAGGGAGACGTTTTACCACCTTGTGTCCATCTGCTGCTCCTCCCTGGGGTTGCCCCACATCTGTCGTTCCCCGGGGGCTGCTCCGATCAGCTTCGCTTGCGGGGAGGAGGCAGAGAGCAGCTAGAAAAGCCGGGCGCAGTCAGCCTGCTCGGCCGGCCCCGGGGTGCTCTGGCCCGGGTTCACGCTGTGTGCGGCTACCGAATCGCCATCCTGTGTCTCTGCTGATGCAGAGACGTCGCTCTCCCTGGCGGGGTCGGAGATAAGCAGCTGTTGGAGGTTGGATCCTCTTTTGTTGCCCTTGATCTGATCGCGGTCGCTGTTGGCGTTGCCCCTCCAGTTTCCGCTGATGGCTTGTTTCAGCCCGGCGATGGATTTGGTTACCTAAAACAGGGCTCGAACGCGGCAAGTGTGAAACAGTGATCCAGGAAAATCTGTCCTGCAGCTGCCTGCTCCGAAACGGGAATGATGCCTCCCTCTTTGCTCACCTGGAAGTTTCCTGCCTGCTGGGCATCGTCCCCCAGCAGGGGTGTTGGTGCTCGTCCTCGGCGTGGCTGGGGTCCAGCGTTGGCACTGTGCTGGGTGCGGGACGCGTGTCGGAGACACGCAGAGAGCGCAGGGCCTGGACCGTGGCAGCCGTGCTCGCTGGAGGGTGTAACAGCGGGATGGAGGAGCATAAACCTGGAAGAGTTTTCCAGGAAATAAGAAAACGGGATTCTTGGCTTGCCTTGGCTTCAGGGGTGGAAGCTGAACCTCCCACAAGCAGACGGAGACCGGCAGGCAGCGAGGAGACCTCCTCGCGCTGGGCTGCGCTCCAGCGTCTGCGGCGTCCCGGCTCAGCCCGTTTATGCGGTGGACGGTTGCAGGAGCAGTGGTCAGGAGCCCCCCCGGAGCCCGGACCCGCTCTGTGCCGGCCCTGAGCCTCGCGGCGGGGAGGACGAGAGGCTCCAGAGCGTGTGGTTATACGCTTCGGCTTCGTAAAACGCCCAGCGCTCCCTGTGCGCCACGTGCAGAGCCGAGGAGCGCGGCTCTGGGCTTCGCGTCCCAGCCGGAGGTGACAGCTCTGTCCCTTGTAGGAACAAATCTTTGTGGCTCTCATCTTGGTCCATGAGTGGAAGCTGCCTGCGTGGGCTGCCTGGCTCATTCTCCGAACCCCAGCTCTCTGTGGCTCCCTGTGTCCGACGTGCGTGGAGCACCCCGGATCCCGTCCCGATGCTCTCCCGGCTGCTCCAGCACCAACTGGTCGGTCTCCTCCCGTCTTCCCCACCCGGCTCTGCATTTTTATTTATATCCTTTTTATTTTTTTCCCTTGTAAAGGTGGAGGAGGAAGCAGCAGACAAGGATAACAAGAACTGCAGTAAAGACAATATGTGCAGCAAGGTAATTGGGCTGAAAACAAACAGCATCTGTGCTCTCTGAGCCAGTCTGGCTGCTCTGCTGCGGACGTAGTGTCTCTCCTGCTTCTCCGCTCCAGTTCCTGGTAGCGTAGGACAGTGTCCTTCCGTAGTGCCTTCTCCTTAGAGGGAACCCGCAAAGTAGAATACCCTGCTGCCGCTTTTCATGGCGTAGAGATGGCTTTGCGCTTAAAGGCCTTTTCCCTGACGGTAGAAGCACTTGGTCCTGCCTTGCCCGTCTCCTGGGCTCTGCCAGTCTTTGGATGACGCGGAATGTGACGCCGCAGCTGACGGCTGAGGTCTGAGCCGCAGCTCCCTTCGCCTCCCCGGAGGAGAGGGAAAGGGCGCAGTTGTAAAGGGGACAAACCCATCTTTTTAAAGGACCAAAGACTTGATCCTGCAAGCCGCGGGGTTTTTCCCTGCTGTTTTTCTGCAGCGGCGGCGCAAACACCCTTAGGGATTGATAAATGCCGTTTGCAGCGCTGCTGTAGCAGCAGGGAGCAAAACCACTTGTGCTGTAGCACCTCCTAAACGCACCCCTCTCCTCCTGCTCTGCTCTGCCCGGCCGTTTTCGCGGTCAGCCTGGACGGGATTTAAAGCTGAACACTCCAAATTGCTTCAGGATGCACCGGGACACATCCCTGAACGTTGCCTGCCTGTCTCTAGGATATCTTCTTGTAGGCTTTTACCCCGGCGCTTTTGCCGTAGCGTACGCACGGACGAGGCTTGCGGGGAGTCTCTAACACGGTACTGCCGTGGCGTGGTGTGTGCCGGGCGCCGCAGCCCCTGCAGATGCCTCTCTGCCAGCCGGAGGCTTGTGGCGTCCTCCGCGGGGACGCAGACGTGCGTGCCGCTCTGCCGCCGCGCGCCCAGCAGCGCTTTGCCGTGCTCCCGCTTCAAATTTTACTACTTTGGCTCAGGCGTCGGAAATAGCCGCGGGTTATTTAACTTGCGAGAGGGGAAAGCGCAGTTGTGTGTGGTGAGGCTGAAAGTCGTTAACCCCAGCGGGTGCTTGGAGGCGCTCCGCTCGGGCGGGAGTTGGGTTGCGTTGGCTAGAAAGTGTTGGGACATCAAAGAGGGGCAGGAGCCCCCGGCTGCGGGAACAGAAAGCTGTAGCAGACGGTGTGGGATGCGTCACCCGTTGAGGAAAGAGCCGTGAAACGCGGGGGTGTGGGAGCCTCCCGCCCTGTGTCACGCTTCCTCTGCCAAACAGATCCGGCGCGATAAGGCTCCCCGCGATGGCGCTGGGGTAAACCCTCTGGTCCCGGAGCACCGCGCTCGTGCCGCATGGGGCGTACCTGAGGAAGAACGGGCTTTGCCTGCGCGCCGTCGTGCGTGTGTTCCCCTGTTGCCCCTTCCCACTTAAAAGCAGGTGTTTGATGTCTTCTCCACAAAGCCTGGAGACACCGGCGGGGCTTCGCTGGTGCTGCGGGCAGGTGAACGCGGCGGCTCCGCGGAAGCAAAGAGCCGCAGTTTGCTGTGCCGGGGCTCCGCGCCCCGTCTCATCGCCCAGTGCGAGCCCTCTGGGGACGGCACCGAGGATTGTTGGGCTCTGGAAATTAAACGGCCTCGTTCGGCATCGGGCTGGAGCTGGTGGGCGAGTCGGGAGAGCTGGGGCCGCGGAGGAGCTGCTGGCTCCCAGGGACTGCTCAAAACGTGTCCCGTGCCCATCTCCAGCACCAAGCCATGGAGTTTCCCTCCAGGGAGGCGGCGGTGAGGGCGGCAGACCTCCCTGGCAGGGCTTGTTGCAATCGGCGCAGCCGTGCCAAGGAGCGAGCTGCGAACCGGGCTCTGGGCTTCGCGCTGCAGCCTTCGGATGCAGCAAAAGCCGAGAGGAGCAGCCGCCGCCTCTGCCCTCCCCAGGCCCCACACCTCGAGCCATGGGCGCCGGGCGGCCAGGGCTCGTGTGCCAGCCCGGCTACGCCGGCGCAGGGACCGGCTGCGGGTTGCCCCGGGCTCGGTTCTGCTTCCTGCTGGGGCCGCCGCTGGTGGAGGAGCGCTTGCAGCGCTCGCTGAGCATCGCCTCTTCCCCGCGGCCCGCGGCGTCCCTTCCTGGGGCCGCGGTAGTGGATCTGGAAAGGGAGACGAGGGGAACAGCTTTTCCCTCCCTCTTAAATCAGTTGTTCCTCAGTACCAAACATCCCATTATTCTCTGCTGGGGGAATAGAGTTGTTTTTTTCTTTTCCTTCCATTCAACGTACACGCATGTGCGTGATTTCACCCGGTATAACGAGAGAAGCCCTTGGCTGCAGCTCCTGGCTGCTGCCTCCCCTGCAGCGCGCTCCGTGGGTCACCGCCGCAGCTCCCACCGCCCCCAAAACTCCCTGCGGGGCACGCTGCATCCCCCCAGCGCTGCCTGGTGCCCCCCCGATGCCGTCACCAGCGTTAGGGGAGGGAGGGAAGGGTGATCCTGGATCAGGAGTATTTCCGAGCGGTCACTCGGTACTGTTCTCTCCCCGGCATGAAAGAAGGAGGTTGATGGAACGTGGCAGATACGTTACAGCTGCGTTTCGTGCTCTGTGAAGCGCTGACTTGCCTCCCCGACCGCAGATGCTGGCTGATAACGCTGGGCGTGCTCAGGAAGAGCGGGTTTGAGGCTCAGCCCATCGCGTCTCGCCCAGAAACGGGAGCACGGCTCTTCCTCGCACCCCTCGTGATCCCCACCGTGCGTGCCGGGCGCTAAGGGGGATGTGGTGACCCCCCCCTCCGGTGTCCCTTCCCAGGAGGGGGCCGAGGTGTACGAGGCTGGCTTGCTGCGGGTGACAATCTCTGTTTGGGGACGGCGGGGTGCCTCGGAGCTCGTAGTGGAGTTGCGGGAGCGAGTCGGTGCCACGGGCTGGGGGGGGCAGGCACCGGTGACCCCCGTGACTGAGACGGGGAAAGGGGGGACGCGGGGAAACAGCTCCGTCCTCCTTCCACGAGGGCTGAGCTGCTGCTCGGCTTGGCGTAGCTCGTGCAAGCGTAATTTGGGTTATTCGCAGCCTCCGGCCCTTTTCTAGAGGGAGGGGTGCCGGTGGAGCCGGGAGGGAGCGGGGATTCCTGGGGGGGATCCGTCCCCTTCCCGGGGCTGCTCCTGCCCTCCTTTAATCTCCTGCTCCAGCTGCAGCCGTCGGGCTGAGCCGCTTTCCTGCGGGGCTTTTGCCGTCTCCTCTGCGCAGGAATGGTTCG
The DNA here is from genome assembly GCA_017639485.1 of Pluvialis apricaria. Taxonomy (NCBI): domain Eukaryota; kingdom Metazoa; phylum Chordata; class Aves; order Charadriiformes; family Charadriidae; genus Pluvialis; species Pluvialis apricaria. The sequence continues at coordinate 3,106,388 of CM030033.1, forward strand.
TTAGTGCCGGCGAGGAGCCGGGATGCGCTGGATCGAGGGCTCCCGGAGAGCGCCGCGGTTCTCCGGAGCGGGAGAGCCCCGGGGTGTGTGCGAACCCTCGGCTCGTCCTTCTCCCCTCGGTTTGGGGACTCCCCCCTGGAACGCCACGGCCGTCCTCGCGTGTGGTGCGTCCGCTGGGACCGCTCCAGTCCCTCCTGGCCGGAGCTGGGGGACGCGGTGGGGCAGGCGGGGGGGGTGTCCAGCCCCCCGGTGTGATGCAGAGCGGGCAGCTTACATCCTCGTGGGGCTGCTCGGTGCTGAAATACAGAAATATAGATAGAGAGATATCTATATTTCAGCATATATATATATAAAAACACACGGAAGGGTACCACCAGTGCGACCCCGTAGAAGCGGGGCTGGCGGCGGGGCCGTCTGCCCGGGCCGGGGGCACCGCAGCACCCTGAAGCCGGCGGTGGGGATGGGGTCCCGCAGCGAGGGAGGACGCGGGAGGACCCTCCTTCGCCTTCGGGGCTCCTCTCCCGTGCAGGGTCAGAGCCCGCCCAGGGAAGGGCAGCGAAATCACCCCCCGGATCCGCTTCACCCGCTGGGGACCCCCCCCAAAACCTGCTGCTCCATCCGGGAACGCCTGTCGGAGTCCCCTCGAGCCGTGGCATCGGGGAGCCCTCAGCGCAGGGGGGGCTCACAGCCGTGCCCGTGGTGCAGACCCTCTCCAGTACCCGGCACTGGGACGTGTGTCGGTACTGGGAGGGCTCCTCGCTCCCCAGCACCGCCCTGGGGTGAAGTTTGGCCACCCAGGACGGGGCCGAAGGCTACCGGGGCGCAGAGGGGCTCGGGGGGGAGCCGCCGCGGGACCAGGAGCCCTCCGGCCGTCCCAGGGGCCGCGTGGTTGGGCTGGGGACGGGCAGACCCCCCCGCCACGGGTCACCCCCGTCCCCTTTGCGCCCGCGGCGCTTGGCGGGAGAGGGCAGCTCAGCTCTGCCCCGGTGACACCGCGCTCTTAATGTCCTTTTTCTTCTCTTTCAGAATATCTTTCAGATGGTCAGGTCACAGCAGAGGGACGCGGCCACTTAGCCCCTCCTCGCCGGAGAACGTAACCCCCCCCCCCCCCCCCATTAACACTTAAAATTCTGTTATTGTATTAAAGCCCTTAAACTAAATATTATTAATAATAATACCATTTGTGAAGGTGATGTTTGTGGAGCGCAGCACGCGGGCAGACGCGGTCCAGCGCGGGGGCGGGCGGATGCTGAGCCCGGCGTGGGGGGGTCCCGCTCCGGCACGGACGGTGCTTTTGAGTTTTACGACTGGAACTCGGCGCGTCGCCCGTGCGCACTGCTCGGATGTATGTACGTATGTAAAAAAAAAACAGCAACCGAGGAGCAAGCGACCCACCCCGAAGCGCTCTCTGTATACACAGATACCGTGCGCGTATACACACGTATATATATATAATTTCTTTTCAGATTTCGTAGCGGTTGGCAGTACCTTTTTTTAAGCTGGCGGGTTTTACACGCGCCTCTCCTCCCAACCCCATCGTGGTGGTTTTTTAAAAGCTCACTTTAGGGGGGGGGGGGAAAAAAACAAACACAAAACCAAAAATAAAAAAAGGCAGAAAAAAAGAAAAACAAAAACAGGGGGAAAAAAAGGAAAAAAAAAAAAACACACAAAAAAAAGAGGAAAAAAAAAAACAGGAAAAAAAAAGGGGGGAAAAAGGGAAAAGAAAAAAAAATGAGGGGAAAAAAAAAAAGGAGAAAAAGCAGCAGTGTCAGGGGCAGCGCTTCTCCAGGCACGAGGACCTCTTCGCCTGTATGAGCTCCCGCCATTCTTTCCCCCCTCCCCTGCATTTTGGTTCAGTTCTGGGTATTTTCGCGTGGAGTTTGAGCGCCGGCGGGGGACGCCCGGCTCCGGCAGCCCCGTGGCACCTCGTGGGTTGCAGGATCTGTCCTCCGGCTGTGTCCCGTCCCCCCAACGAGGACCTTCGGGCTTTTCGGAGGAGAGGGGCGAGCGCTCCCCAAAACCCGCCGGCTGCAGCCAGCGACGTGCCGGCAGCTCGGCCGGCTGCGCGGTGCCGCGGAGGAGAAATAAGGTAGAAAAGCCGCTTTTTGGGCTGGTGGCCGTGGGGCCGCCGCGGGTCGCCGTGGGCTCTGTGAGCTTTGGGAGGTGCTGTTCCCGTGGGACACAAGCGTGGAGCGGGGCCGAGCACCGCGGCGGTGCCGCTGGCAAAGGCCGCGCGTTGGTTTGGCGTGGGGTTTCCCCCTTTCTGCCCCTCTTTGGGGTTTTTTTTTCTGCCCCCCCCCAAAATACGCATTTAAAACCCCAATGGGGGAGACTCCATTGTGTCTCCCCCCGCATTGTCGGTATTCCCCACCTCCGCCCGGGTTTTGGGTTAAATTCCCGGTGGGCGCGGGCTCTCTCCGGCTCACGGTGCGAGCAAAGGCGCTGGCCGTGAGCAGGGAATTAATTAGCCCAGCGCCGCAGTAATTGGATTTGCGCTTGGCCGTGGCTCTCGCCCCCCCCGGGGCCGTTGTCCTCAGGAGCCCCATGCGGCCGCAGAGGCCCGGGGGGGGGGGGATTGGGAGAGGTGTGGGGACCCCCCCATCGTAACCAGCCCCACCGCGGCACGAAAGCGCCGGGTCTCAGCAATAATCCCGCTCGACGCCCGCTCCCCTTTGGAGCCGGTGAACCGTGTGTGTCCCCCCCGTCCCCCCCCCGATCTCGCTGCCACCCACATCCTCTTTAATTTATTGGCGAGAACGCTGATTGTCTTTTCACTGCGGTATCTTCTCTCTTTTTTTTTTTTTTTTTAATTATTTTTTTTTTTTATTTGTGAGTCAGAAATGTGACGAAAACGACAAAAAACCCACAAAAAGGAAAAAATAAAAAGCCCCCCCACCCCCCCCCCACCCCGGTTGCCTTCCTCCAGCTGCTCCCGGTGTGCCGTTCCTCCGCCTCTAACCGCGCCGGTTGTTTGGTAAAGTCACTTAGTGTAATTAATTGTAACATATTCTTTTAAATAAATTGATTTATTGATGAAACTACTGGGAACCGCGGCCCTGCTCCTTCCCGCGGGCGCCGGGGCTGATCCTGCCCCGCGCCCTCCCTCCCTCCCGCCCCCAGCGGGGGGTTGGCGATGCTTTAGAGTCTCCTTTAAGTTCTTTTTTTTTTTTTTTTTTAACTTATTTTATTTAGACAGAAAAAAAAAAAAAAGAGGAAAAAAAAAAACCAAAAAGAGGAAAAAAAAAAATTTAAATTATCCAAAGTAACTGCAATAAATAGCAAATAAGTTAAGCGGCGGCGTCTCAACCGCAGACGTCAACTCCCGGGGGGGGGAATCTGCGTGTCCCCCCCCTCCCCGCGCTAACGGCCCCGCGCCCCCCCCCACCCCGTCCCACCCCCGAAACCAACTCAGCAGGTACCAAACCCCCCAAAAGCGGGGGAAGAGAGTGCGCCCCGGCCCCCCCCAAGCCCCCTATTTACAGTGGGGAGCGGCGGGTGTAAACGTGGGGCTGGGGGGTGCCGGGGGGGGCTGCGGGGCTGCGCGGCACCGGGCACGGCCCCCGTTTGGCTGGTGGGGGCCCGGCGCACCCCGGGTTTGGCCGCTGTGGGTCCAGGCAGAGCCGGAGGCAGCGCGTCCCCGTGTCCATCCCCATTTCGGCTACTCCGGGTCCCCGCAGCTCCCGCTGTGCCGCTGCCGGCCGTGCCCCGGCTCCCAAATTTGGCTGGTTTGTGCGCGGCACCGCTCGGCTTCGGCTCTGCTCCGTGTCCGTCCGGCAGCCGGCGCGTCGTCGGCTCGGCTGCGCCCGCCATGTGCAGCACCGGGTGCGTCCCCCGTGGCGGAGCGTCCCCTGTGGTGGAGCATCCCTGTGGCGGAGCATCCCGGTGTCGGATGCGGCAGCCCGGTGTCGGAGCATCGTGGTCTTGGATCCGGCATCCCCATGGTGGAGCATGCCGGTGTCGGAGCATCCCCATGGTGGAGCATCCTGGTGTCGGATGCAGCATCCCGGTGCCAGATCCGGCATCCCCATGGCGGAGCATCCCCATGGCGGAGCATCCCCATGGCGGAGCATCCCGGTGTCAGATCCGGCATCCCCATGGCGGAGCATCCCCATGGCGGAGCATCCCGGTGTCAGATCCGGCATCCCCATGGCGGAGCATCCCCATGGCGGAGCATCCCGGTGTCAGATCCGGCATCCCCATGGCGGAGCATCCCCATGGCGGAGCATCCCAGTGTCAGATCCGGCATCCCCATGGCGGAGCAACCCCATGGCGGAGCATCCCCATGGCGGAGCATCCCGGTGTCAGATCCAGCATCCCCATGGCGGAGCATCCCCATGGCGGAGCATCCCCATGGCGGAGCATCCCGGTGTCGGATGCGGCGTCCCGGTGTCGGAGCATCCCCATGGCGGAGCGTCCCAATTTCAGCTGCTCCGTGTCCGTGCAGTGTCCGTCCGGCGTGCCCCAGCCCCGGCCGTGCCGTGGGGGTGCAGCCCCCCCCGGTCCCCCCCCGCCCCGGTGCAGCCGCCGGTGCCGGTGGGTGAGGCGGGGGGAACTGAGGCAGGGTGGGTGGGCGGAGGGGGGGCGAAGCGGGGTGGCAGTGTGTGTCGGGGAGGGGGTCCCGCTGCGCCCGGGCACGGCCACCCAGGGGCCCTGGGGGGGGGGGGTGGCAGTGCCGGGGACGGTACCCCCAACCGTGGGGGGGGTGTGTGTGTGTGTGTCCCCGTCCCTGGCGGGACACCCCCCCCCCCCCCCCCCTTCCCGGCTTGGAGCGGGTTTTGGTCCTGTTTGGGGAGAAAAAAGCTCCAAGCAGGGGTCCGCGGGGGGGGGGGGGGCAGGGGCCCTGCGGGGAGTGGGGGGGGTCTTTGGGGGGGTGCCCCCCCCCAGGGCAGACTGGACCCGGGGGGTGCTGGCGCCCGGAGCCCACCCAGCCCTGCCGGGACTGGGATGGGCTGGGGGGGGGGGGGGGGGGGGGGGGGGGGGTGTTTGGGGGGGGTCCGGGTCGGTCCTGGAGGGGGGGGGTCCATCCTTCCTGAGCGTGTGGGGGGTCTGTGGGCCCCCCCCAGCAGGACCGAGCCCCGCTGGGGGGGGGGTGGGGGGGGCGCTGCTCTGCAATAGGGGGCACCCAAAGGTGCTGCTCCAGAGCCTCCGGACCTGGGGGGGGGGAGGGGAGATGGGGGGCGTTAAGCAGAGCTGGGGGTGGGGGGGGTCAGGTGGGGCTCCTGGCCGAGGGGAGGGGGGTCCCGGGGGGGTCCCGGGGGTCTCACCGGGCTCAGTACGGCCGATTGGCGTCTTTGGGCCTCTTGAGCTGCACCTTGAGGCGCTTCATGCCGATCTGGAAGCCGTTCATGGCCTGGATGGCCGCCTGGGCGCTGGCCGGGTTGTCAAAGCTCACGAAGCCTGCGGGGACAGTGGGGACAACGGGGACGGTGGGGACAATGGGGACAGTGGGGATGGTGGGGACAGCGGGGACGGTGGGGAAAGGGGTGGCCACAACCCTCCCCTGCCTCTGCCCCGCTGCCCCGGGAGGGGTCTGCCATGGGGCAAGGTGGCCCCGTGGCACGTGGTGTGGTGTCCCCATGCCCTGGCCATGGTGTCCCTGACCCCGATGTCCCCCATGGTCTGACCATGGTGTCCCTGGCCATGATGTCCCCCACAGTCTGGCCATGATGTCCCCAGCTGGGGTGTCTCTGGCCAGGCTGTCCCCATGCTCTGACCATGGTGTCCCCGGTCACAGTGTCTCCATGCCCTGGCCTTGATGTCCCTGGCCATGAGGTCCCCCATGCTCTGGCCATGTTGTCCCCTGTCATGGTTTCCCCATGCTCTGGCCATGGGGTCCTCTGTCATGGTGTCCCCACACCTTGACCATGGTGTCCCCATGCCCTGGCCAGGATGTCCCCAACTGGGGTATCTCTGGCCAGGCTGTCCCCATGCTCTGGCCATGGTGTCCCCGGCCATGATATCCCCATGCCCTGACCATGGTGTCCTTGGCCGGGGTGTCCCCATATGCTGACCCTGGTGTCCCCATGCCCCAGCCGTGGTGTCCCCACCCCCGCCGGTGTCCCCAGGCGGCGGTGGCCCTACCGAAGCACTTGCTCTGGTTGGTGGCGCGGTCCACGAAGACCTTGGCGGAGATGACGTTGCCGAAGGGCAGGAACATCTGCAGGATCTCGGTGTCGGCGAACTCCTGGGGCAGGTGGTAGATGAAGATGTTACAGCCCTCGGGGCCTGCGGAGGGAGCGGCGTCACAGCGGGCACGGGGGGGGGGGGAGTGGGGGGCACCGGCCCCGCGCCCCCAAACCCGGCCCCGGGCACTCACGGGGACCCCGAGACCCCCCCCCCCCCCCCCACGGACACCCCGCAACCCTGCCCTGCACCCACCTCCCCATGGGGGACCCTCAGCCCAACACACCCCCCCCCCCCCAAACTGGGACACCCCCAAACCTCAGTGGGGCACCTCTGAACACCAATCCGGGGGGGGGTGGGGGCACCCCAACACCCCCCACCCCCCCACCACCCCCCCGGGGCTCCTCCAGCCCCTCCCCGGTCCCCTGGGGCACCCCGAGCCCCACACCCTGGGGAGGGTCCCTTGGGGGGGGGGTGGTCCTGGTCGGGGGGGGGTCCCCGGGGTGCGCTCACCTTCGCGCTGCTGCTGCTGCGGGGGGGGCGGGGGGGCGAGCAGGGGCCCCGGGGGGGCGAAGGCCGGGCTCACCAGCCCGTAGGCTGCGGGGTAGGCGGCTGCGGGGGGAGACGGGGTCAGCCCGGCACCGGGGGGGGGGGGCACAGAGACCCCCCCACACACACCCCCAAACCTTTCCCAGTACCCCCAGAGCCATGCAGTGCCCTCCCCCCCCCCAGTGCCCCCCCAGTACCTGCCCCAGCCTTCCAGTGCCCCCCCATCCCCCCCAGTGCCATGCAATGGTCACCCGCTGCTGTCCCAGTGCCCCCCCCCAGTCCCTCCCACCTTCTCCCAGTGCTTCCAGTGCCATGCAATGCCTCCCCCCAGTCCCCCCCAGTCCCAGGCAATGGCCCCCCCAGCTCCTTCCAGTGCTCCCAGTCTCATGCAATGGCCCCCAGTGCCCACCAGTGCCATGCAATGCCCCCCCCAGTCTCCCCCCAGTGCTCCCAGTCTCATGCAATGCCCCCCAGTGCCCACCAGTGCCATGCAATGCCGCCCCAGTCTCCCCCCAGTGCCATGCAATGCCCCCTCACCAGTGCCCTCCAGTGCTGTGCAACGCCCCCCGTTCCCCCCCAGTGCCCACCAGTCCCATGCAATGCTCCCCAGTGCCCCCAGTGCTATGCAATACCCCCCAGTCTCCCCCCCCAGTCCCCACAGTGCCCACCAGTGCCTTGCAATGCCCCCTCCCCAGTCCCTCCCAGTGCTCCCCAGTGCCCCGCAATGACCCCAGTCCCCCCCAGTGCCTCCCAGTACCCACCAATGCCATGCAGTGCCCCACAGTACCTCCACAGTGCCTCCCAGTGCCCCCAGTCCCATGCAATGCCCCCCAGTCCCCCCCGTCCCATGCAATGCCCCCCAATCCCCCCCAGTGCTGGGCAATGTCCCCTCTCCAGTGCTCCCAGTGCCCTCCAGTGCCATGCAATCCCCCCAGTCCCCCCCAGTCCCCCCCCAGTGCTCCCCAGTGCCCCGCAATGACCCCAGTCCCCCCCAGTGCCTCCCAGTACCCACCAACACCATGCAATGCCCCCCAGTACCTCCACAGTGCCTCCCAGTGCCCCCAGTCCCATGCAATGCCCCCCAATCCCCCCCCAGTGCCCCCAGTCCCATGCAATGCCCCCCAATCCCCCCCAGTGCTGGGCAATGTCCCCTCTCCAGTGCCCCCAGTGCCCTCCAGTGCCATGCAATCCCCCCAGTCCCCCCGCAGTGCCTCCCAGTGCTCCCCAGTCCCATGCAATGCTCCCCAATGCTCCCAGTGCCATGCAATGCCCCCTCCCCAGTGCCCCCAGTGCTGTGCCATGCAATCCCCCCAGTCCCCCCCAGTCCCCCCCCAGTGCTCCCCAGTGCCCCGCAATGACCCCAGTCCCCCCCAGTGCCTCCCAGTACCCACCAACACCATGCAATGCCCCCCAGTACCTCCACAGTGCCTCCCAGTGCCCCCAGTCCCATGCAATGCCCCCCAATCCCCCCCCAGTGCCCCCAGTCCCATGCAATGCCCCCCAATCCCCCCCAGTGCTGGGCAATGTCCCCTCTCCAGTGCTCCCAGTGCCCTCCAGTGCCATGCAATCCCCCCAGTCCCCCCCAGTCCCCCCCCAGTGCCTCCCAGTGCCCCCAGTCCCATGCAATGCCCCCCAGTCCCATGCAATGCTCCCCCATGCTCCCAGTGCCATGCAATGCCCCCTCCCCAGTGCCCCCAGTGCTGTGCCATGCAATGCCCCCCAGTCCCCCCCAGTCCCCCCCCAGTGCCATGCAATGACCCCCCAGTCCCCCCCCCAGTGCCCCCCCCAGTGCCCCCAGTCCCGTGCAATGCTCCGCAGTGCTATGCAATGCCCCCTCCCCAGTGCCCCCCCGTACCCACCAATGCCGTGCAATGCCCCCCAGTCCCCCCCAGTGCCCCCCAGTCCCCCCAGTGCCCACCTGTGTAGTGCTGCATGCCGGCGTAGGCCTGCTGCAGGGGGTCCCCGGGGGCGGCGGGGCTCTGGGCTGGGGGCAGAGGGGGCCGTTAGGGGGGCGGCGGGGGGGGGGGGTGGGGGGGGTGAGGGGGTGTGGGGGGCGCAGTGGGTACCTGGGAAGGGGGGGACCCCCCCGGCGTAGACGGCCTCGGGGGCCGGGGGCCCCGCGGGCTGCGCCGGCACCGGGCTGTAGCCGTTGACGCTCAGCGGGGCCGCGATGGCGGGCACCGGCGTGGCGGCCATGGCCGGCGGCGTGCTGGTTCCTGCGGGGACACCCCGCGTCACCCCCCTGCGGTGGCACCTCCACCCCCCCCCCGCCCCAAAAGTGGTCCCATCCCACCGTGTCCCCACCCTGAGGGTGCCCAACCCAGGTGTTTCCAGCTGTGGGGCCACCTCCATGTCCTCGTCCACAGTGCCACCCCCCATGTCACTGTCCCCTCCCTGGGTGTCCCCAACCCCTGGAGTCACCCCCCAGGTCACCATCCATGAGTGTCCCCATCTCCCAGTGTCCCCACCCATGGTGCCACCATCTCTGGTGTCCCTCATCTCCCTGGGGTCCCATGTCACCATCCCATGTCCCCCCGTCTCCTCTTGCTGTCCCCTCTGTGTCCCCTCATCCCCATTCCCATTGTCCCCATCCTGATGTCCCCATCCCCAACGCCACTCTCATGTCCCCACCCCCAGGCGCCCCATCTCCACCTCACCCCACCATGTCCCAAATTCCCAGACATCCCTGCTGTCCCCCATTCCCAGGTGTCCCCTGTATCCCTGTCCCTGGTGTCCACCATCCCTGGTGCCCTCCGTTCCCGGGAGCCCCCATGTCCCCATCCCTGTCCCCCCTGCGCCAGGTGCCACCTACCTGAGGAGGGGGGCAGGGGGGTGGCGATGAGCCCGTTGGGGTTGACTGTGCCCATGTGCTGCATCTGGACGGCCATGGTGGCCATGGGGCTGAGGTAGGCCGAGTGGGCGGCCACCAGGGCCGCCTGCTGCTGCATCAGCTGCGGGGACAGCGCCTGGCACCGGGCACCGGCCACCGGGGTCCCCTCCCGGAGCAATGTGCCCCCCCCCCCCCCCCCCAAATGGGGGACACCCTCATGGCGCCGTGGCTGCCACCCCACTGCCCGGCACCCCAGTGCCACCATCCTGGGCCATGGAGAGCCATCATCTCCCAGTGCCACCATCCCGGGCCATGGAGAGCCATCATCTCCCAGTGTCTCTCACCCCAGTGCCACCATCCCGGGCCATGGAGAGCCATCATCCCCCAGTGTTTCTCACCCCAGTGCCACCATCCCAGGCCATGGAGAGCCATCATCTCCCAGTGTCTCTCACCCCAGTGCCACCATCCCGGGCCATGGAGAGCCATCATCTCCTAGTGTCCCATCTTGGGCCATGGGGGGGGTCCACCACCTTCCCATGACTGTCACCCCAATGTCCCCTCCCGGGCCATGGGCCCACCACAACATCCATCACCCGATGACCCTACCCTGGACCATGGTGGGGGTCTCCCCACCATCTCCCCACGCCCATCACCCAAAGCCCCTCTCCTGGATTATGGGGTCCATCACCCTCCCCTATCTGTCACCCCAGAGCCACGGGGTCCGTCACCTCCCAGTGTCCACCACCCCGGACCCACCACCCAGCGTCCCATCCACGATCAAGGGGGTTCAGCATCTCCCCGTGGCCATCACCAGACACCCATCACCCCAACGATCTCATCCTGGATCATGGGGGTCCAACACCCCCCCCCGTGCCCACCCTGTGTCCCCCCCCCCGGGGCGCCCCCTGCCCACCCTACCGCCTGCGTGTAGGCGCTGTAGGCCCCGAACTGGAGGGCGATGGGGCTGAACATGCCCAGCTGGCTGGCGACCTGCTGCATGCGCCGCAGGCCCCGCTCCTTCTCCGTGTCCGCAAACTTCACCACCAGGCTGGAGGAGGCGCCCTGCGAGGGGACAGCGTGCCATGCCATCACCCGGTGGGTGGCCTCCCATGCTGGGGTGCTGGGACCCCCAGCGGGCAACTGGGTGGGGATGACGATGGTGACAATAATGGCCGTGACGATGGGGACAGTGGTGGAGATGGTGGTGGGGATGGTGAAAGGGAGGATGATGCTGGGGCTGATGGTGGAGATGATGATGGGGAGGATGGTGGGGACAATGATGGGGGAGATGGTGGGGATGATGGTGTGGATGATGGTGGAGATGGTGGAGATGGTGGGGATGATGATGGAGGGGACGGTGGGGGTGATGATGGGGATGATGGTGGGGACAACGGCGGAGATGATGATGAGGATGATGGTGGGGATGATGATGGGGGTGATGGTAGGAAAGGTGATGGGGACGATGGTGGGAAAGATGATGGAGATGGTGGAGATGATGGTGGGGACAGTGGAGATGATGGTGGGGACAGTGGAGATGATGGTGGGGATGATGATGGGGGTGATGATGATGGGGGTGATAGTAGAGATGTGGGGATGATGATGGGGGTGATGGTGGGGACGATGGCGGTGCCCGTCTCACCGGCAGGGTGCGACTCCCGTGGAGGGCGGCGATGGCGGCCTGGGCCTCTGCGTGGCTCTGGAACTTGACGAAGGCGCAGCCTGGGGAGAGCGGGTCAGCGCCGACGCGGGGACAGGGACACCCACCTCCTCCGGGGACACCCACCTCCCCCGGGGGGGCCCGTCACCCTCTCCCCCTCTGTGGCACCCGGGGCCCCTCACCTGGGCGCCTGGGGATGGGGACAAAGGCCACCGTGTGGGGAGCCCTGAGCCCCCTCCATGCCCTGTGGACTCCCCCCCATCACCCCCCCACCCCATGGCCCCCCCAAACCCTCTCCACCCCCCACCATGGACCCGCTTAACCCCCTCCCCACCCCACCCCCACATCCCCGCAGTTCCCACCCCTGCCCCGCAGATCCCCTCCCCCCCACCCCACAGAGCACTCAGGGACCCCTGAGCCCCCCCCCCCAAAAGCCCTGGGGTGCCCCCCCCACCTTTGCTGGTGCCGTCGGGGCCGCGCAGCACCGTGCACTCGTCGATGGTGCCGAAGGGCTCAAACATCTTCCGCACATCTTCGTCCGCCTGCTGCTTGCTCAGCATCCCCACGAAGAGCTTGCGGTCCTCTGGGGGGGGGGAAACGGGATGGGGGGGGGGGGGTGGCACGGGGACAGCAGAGTGGGGAACACCCCCCCCATACACACACTGGGATGGGACACACACACACGCGCGCACACCCCCCCCCCCGGGGACACTGTGGTGGGCCGGGGCCCACTGGGGTGTGGATATGGGGACACCGTGGGGGGCCGGGACCCCCGGGGATGGGGACACCCCACTGGGCTGGGACCGCCCCCCCCCCCCCCCGAGGGTGGGGTGCAGAAATGGGGACAACCCCGGGATGGGGACACCCAAAGGATGGGGACAGCCCCGGGATGAAGTCACCAGGAGGGGATGGGGATAGACCTGGGGGGGGGGATATGGGGTAGGTTGGTGGGGGCACAGGGGCGGTTTGGGGACACAGGGGGTGGGGACACAGCCATGGGGTGGGGGGGTTTGGGGGTGCCGGTACCTCCTCGGCTCTCACTGTCCGCCGGCTTCACCTGGATGGGCCGGTTCATCTGGGGGGGGACAGAGCGGGGATGGGGACACAGCCCCCCGACCCCACCGCAGGGCCCCCCCACCGCCCCCCCGCCGGTGCCCGGATCCACCCCGCACACACCCCACACCCCCCCCCATACACACCTTCCCCGCACCCCAAAGATGCTCCCGTCGCCATGGCAACCCCGGCCCTGCATCCCGTTACCCGGCAACGGGGACGGCGGCCACCGCCATTGGGGGGCTGCGGGGCCCCGAAGATGCGCTAATGAGCGCCCCCACCCCCTCCCCGCTAATTAGGGGGAGATGAGCCCACCCCCGCCCCCCCCCCCCCAGCCCCGTAACCCCCAGAGACCGGGCCGGGGGGGGGGGGGGGGGGAGGGCGCAGATGCCCGGTAACCATGGCAACGGCAGAATATGCTCCATGGCAACCGCCTACTCATCCCCAATTTACCCATCCCCGTTGCCCGGCAACGCCGCTGACATCATCAGCGCTCGCTATAAACAATGACGGGGATGGGGGGGGGGGGTGTGTGGAGATTGGGGGGGGGGGGCTGGGGATTGGGGGGGGACCCCCAGAGCGGCCGTGACCCCGCCCCTCCCCCCCGGGATGGGGCCGGGATGGGGGGGGCGGGGAGGGATGCGGGAGGGGGGGGGGGTATCGCCGTTCTCCATCCCGGGGGGGGCCGCGGGGGGGGCGGGGGAGCGGTCTCAGCCCCGGCTGACCCCGGGCGGTCCCTTTCCCCCGCCGAAAGCGAAGGTGGCCCCAACCCCCCCCCCCCCCCCCCGCCCCAGATGGTGCTGGAAATGCCCCCCCGGGGGTCACTAATCCCCCCCCTAATCCCCCACGGGGCCGGGATCAGCCGGGGCGGGGCGGGGGGGGGCACCGCGGGGGGGGGGGGGGGAAGCAGCGGGCACCCAACACCCCAAATTGCCCCGGGCCCCCCCCCGCCCCCCCAAGCATCACCCCCCGCCCTGGAGACCGCGGGGGTGCGGGGCGGGGGGGGGTCCGGTGCATCCCCGTCCCGGTGCGGCGGGGGCAGCTGTGAGGGCGGGGCCGCCCCTAATCCCCCCCCCCCTCCTCCCATCACCCCCCTCCGCCTCCATCACCCCCCCCCCCCCCCCCCCCGCGGCAAATCCCCCCCCCCCGGGATTTACGGCCCCCAAATCCCCGGATTATCCCGGCGAAGCCAAATCTCCCCCGGGGCCGGCGGGACACGCGCAGCCCGGGGGGGGGGGGGGGGGGAAACGGACACGGACGACACCGACACCCCCCCCCCCCATCCCCGGGGACCCTCAACCCCCCCCCCCCCCGCGAGGCCACGGCCACCCGCGCCCCCCGTGGGGGGGGGTATGGGGGGGGGGGGGTGGATACCTTTGTGATCCCCTCCCCCCCCCGGGCGCCCCAGCTGCGATGGGGGGGGTGGGGGGGCAGTGGGAGCATGGGGTGCCCCCCCCCTCACCCGCTCCCCCCCCCCGGCTTTGTTAGCTCAGCTGCCCGGTGCCCGCAGCTCTCCTGGCAACGCTTCGGTGGCGCCGGGCCTTGGGCAGCGCAGGGCCTTCCTTCGGTGGCGTCGCCAGGCGACGCGGCACCCACCCGTTATTTACACCCCCCCCCACCCCACGGCAGATGTTCGGGGTCGGGGGGGGGTTTTGTGTGTGTCCCCCCCCCCAAAAAAAGGCGGGGGTGCGGGCACCTGGGCCCTCCACGGGTGATGGGGTGGCGGTGTTATGGGTGGGGGGTGTCACGGGTGGGGGGTGTCACGGGTGGGGGGGTGTCACAGGTTGGGGGGGGGGGGTCCCCCCGGGCCCCCACTCACCCCCGGGAGGGTTTTCTGCTCGTGCAGAGCGCTCTGTGCCTTCAGGGCCGACTCGCGGGCGCAGTACGTCAGGAAGGCGCATCCTGGGGAGAGACGGGACGGGGGGGGGGGGCGTGAGGCGGGGGGACACACACACAGACAGCCCCCCCCACCACGGCCCCATAGGGCACCCACGGCCCCCGGACCCCCTACAGCACCCACAGCCACGGCCCCATATGGCACCCAGACCCCCCCCATAGCGCCCAGAGCCCATATGGCACCTGGCACCCACGTCCCCTGGCACCCAGACCCCCCCCCCATAGCGCCCTGACCCCCCCCCAGAGCGCCCTGACCCCCCGTTTCGGGGCGGTGCCCCCCCCGGGCCCAGGCAGGGGACAGGGACGTGTCCCCGGGGTCCCCAGGCCCGGGGCAGCCTCAGCCGGGGGGGGTGTGGGGGTGTCATTGACCCCCTCCAGCCCGGGGGGGAGTCCCGGCCATCCCGAACACCCCCCCCCCCGCAGTTCCACCGCCGTCCCGGTGCCCCTCACCCCCGCCTCGGGCCTGCGCCCCCCCCGGGCCCCCCCCGGGGCACAGCCGGGGCCGGGGGGGGCTGAGGGCTCCAGAGCCCCCCCTCTGCCGCGGAGGGGGTCAGGCATTGGGGGGGGGTCCCCTGCCTTGGACAGACCCCCCCCCCGCGGGCAGCACAGCCCTACCGCCGCCGCCCCCCACCCCAGCACCCCCCCCACCGCCCCCCCCCGGTCCCTCCCCGGTCCCCGAGCGCCGCAAACACCCACCCGACGCCCCCGCGCCGGGCAGAGCCCGCCGAACGCCCCCCGCAACACCCCCACCCCCCCCCAAAACCCCCACACCCCCATCACCCACCCCCCCTCAAACCCCCCCACGGCCCCCACCGGCACAACCGCCCCCGCAGCACCGGCGCGGGCTGCACCCGGGGGCCGCTCCCGGTACCGGGGGGGGGGGGTATTCCCGGTGCTCGGTGCCTATTCCCGGTGCCCGGGGTGGGGGGGGGCTATTCCCAGTGCCGGGGGGGCCGCTCCCGGTGCCTATTCCCGGTACCGGGGAGGGGGCTATTCCCGGTGCCTATTCCCGGTGCTGGGGGGCCGCTCCCGGTGCTCGGTGCCTATTCCCAGTGCCGGGGGGGGGGGGGGGGCTATTCCCGGTGCCCGGGGGGGCCGCTCCCGGTGCCTATTCCCGGTGCCGAGAGGAGGGTTGGGGGGGGGGGGGCTCCCCCGGTGACCCGCGGCTGTACCGAGCTCCCGGTTCCCGTTTCCCCGGTGCTGATGGCGATGATGGTGATGCCCCCACACACCATACCCAACGCCGCCGCCCGCTGTGTCGGTACGGCGCGGGTGGCGGCGGGGAGGGGTGGGGGGGTTGCCCGTTCCCCGGCGCCGCCCGGTGCCCGGTGCCCGGTGCCGGTACCTTTGTGCATGCCGGTGTACTTGTCCTTGATGACGGTGAGCTCGTAGATCTTTCCGAACTGCTCGAAGATGGGTTTCAGGTCCTTCTCCTCCAGGTGCCGCGGGATCTGCCCCACGAAGAGTTTGATGGCGTCGGGCTCCTTCATGGGGCCGCCGGGGGGGGACCGGGCCCCGGGGCCGCTCCCGGCGCTCGCTGCGGCTCCCGGTATGGCCGGTGGTGGTGGTGGTGGTGGTGGTGGTGGCGGCGGCGGCGGTGGTGTTGTGTGGGTGGGGGGGTTGTTTTGCCGGTGCCCGTTCCCCACCGGTCCGGATTCGGTTGCCGGTTGCGGTTCCCCGGTGCCCGGTGCCGGCGCACACAAAGGACGAGGCGGCCCCGGGGCTCGGCGCGGCTCCGGGGACGGGGCGCGGCGGGGCGGGGGCAGCTCTGCCCGGGGGGCGGCGCTCCCGGCTCTCCCGGTAGGTCCCGGCCGTTTCCCCGATGGGGCCTCCCGTGTCCACGGACCCCAAATCCCGACGGCCACCGTCAGCGCCCGACCCGCCGGTACCGCCCGTTCGCCGCCCCGCTGTCCCCGGTAGGGGTAGGGGAAGGGGGGGGGGCCCGGCCCCGGTACCGGGCGGGGACACTCAGCGCCCGGCCCGGCCCATGGCGGCCGCGCTCCACCGAGAGCCCCGGCGGCGGCGGCGGAGCCCCGCGCCCGTTGCGCCCCGGCACCGGCACCGGCTCCCGACGGGCCCGATCCCGTTCAGCCGCTTTTCTTCGCCGACCGGGGGCCGCCCCGCCCCGCCCCGCCCGGCGCTGATGTCAGAGCGGCACCGGCACCGCGAACCGGGTTATAACCGGGTACCGCTACCGGCAACCGGGCACCGCGCACCGGCACCGCCTCGCCCCGGGGCTCCGCCGCGGCGGCCGCCGGGGAGACGGGGGGGGGGGGGGGGGCGTGGGTGGGTGGTGTGCGCACGCGTGTCCGTGCACACGCGGGGGTGTGTGTGTGTGTCCGTCCGTCCGTGTGTCCGCCCCCGCGTGTGTCCGTCCGCCCGTGTCCCCCCCCCCCCCCGCGGGCGCTGTCCCCGGTGCTGAGCGGTGGGAGCCGCCGGGGCGGGGCGGGGCGGGGCGGCCCCACGGACGCGGCGCGCACCGGGGGACACCCACACCCCCCCCCGACCCTCCCCCCACTCCATCACAGCCCCCCCCGCGCCCCCCCCAATCCCCCCCCCGTGTCACCCCCTCGTGTCACCCCCCACGCACCCCCGCCCGTGTCACCCCCTCGTGTCACCCCCCACGCACCCCCGCCCGTGTGTCACCCCCCCCGTGTGTCACACGCCCCCCCCCCGCCGTTGCCAAGACAACGATGGGCGCAGCCAAGATGGCGTCGCCGCAACGTACCCACCAGAGGCCGTGGGGGGGGGGGCGAGACACGGACCCACGGGTGGGGGGGGTACACATTCCCCCCCCCCTCCACACACCCCCACACCCCCCCCCGGGGCGCGCTCACGCGTGGGGGAGGGCGGCGGTGACCCCCCCGTGGCGGTGTGGGCGATCCCCCCCCCCGTCTCTCGGGGGTGTGGGGTGGGGGGGGGGCATGGGCTGACCCACGGGTGACAGTGTGTGTCCCCCCCCTGCGCCCCGGCTGCTGCTGTGGCGCTGTCTCAGGTGGGACACGACCCCCCCCCCCCCGTCGCCCCGCCCCCCCCCGCAGGAATTGCACAAGAACACCCGAATTCGTATTAAGAAAAACAAAAAAATTACCCATTTTCCATAGCGGGAAAAGACAGAAAAACACAGGGAAAGAGCCCTTTTCCCCCCAAAACCCCACGGCCCCCCCCCCCCGGGGAGCCGCTGCTCCGGTGACGGCCTGGTGTGTGCTGCCGGTGGGGGGGGGTGACATCGGGGGGTCCCCACGGCCACGGGGGAGACGGTGGGGGGGGGGGGGGGTCCCGGTGTTGCGTCCCCCCCCCCCCCCGGGTACTGCTGGGCCCGATCCAGGCGGAGCTGGGGGGGCTGCGGGGGGGGGGTCTCACTCCAATAACGGGCGGTGAGACCCCCCCCCCTCCTCGCGCCGCGTCGCTGTGATGTCACTGCGCCCCACCGGTGCTCCGGGAGAAGGTACCGCAGGGTGGGGGTGGGCTGCACCAGGGGGGGTAGAGGGGACCCCCGGGGAGCCACATCCCCCCCCCCCCCAAATCCCCCCACCACACCGACCCCTTTGATCAGTGCTGGGGGGGGGGGGGGAACGCAGGAACAGCCCCCCCGCCCCGTTCAGCGGTACCACACCAGTGCTGGGCACACACCGGCGTCCCACCGTGGCGCTTGGGGGGGGGGGTTTGAAGGAGCCGGGTGGGGGTTTGGGGGTCCCGGGGGGTGTTTGGGGGTCCCGGGGGGGGGGGGGGGTCAGAGGAGTGCCTCCCTGTGCGCCGCCAGCTGCGCCTGCTGCTGCGCCAGCCAGTGCTTGTAGCGCTTGGTCTTGGGCCGCATGAACTTCACCACCGACATGGGCACCCGCACCGTCTCCAGCCCGTTCACCTGCGGCACGGCAGAGGGGCGGGGGGGTCACAGGGGGAGAGAAACCCACCCCCCTGCGTCCCCCCGGCGCCCCCACCCAGGGAGGGGGGGAGCAGCTGCGGCGCCCCGTTTCTCTCCCCTCCATCCCGCGCCCACCGCGGCTCCATCCCGAAATCCCGGCGGGGGGTGGGGGGGGAATGGGAAATGGGGAGGGGGATTGTGGTGGGGGGGGCGGGGAGGTCCTCGCCCCTTCCCTGCCCCGGCGGCTGCGGGAATTCGGCGCAGCCACGGAAGTGGCCGGCGGCGATGACACCACGGCTGCGGCGGCGGCTGCGCTCCCGGCGGGGGCCGGGAAGGACAAAGGCTGAATGGCGGCGGGCGCGGAGGGGCTCCGCTCTATCTGGGGCGCGCGGACGGGGGCGGTGTTGGTTATTTTCTTTTTCTTTTTTTTTAAAATAAAAGTATTTGTGCTCCTCACACGCCGCGCCGGAGGACGGGCCCCGCTGGCGCGGCTCTGGGTTTCTCCGGTGCGGGCACGTGGGAGAAGCGGCCGGCGTCGGACCCCCGCGGGAGGTGGGGACGGGTTGCGCGGGCGAGGGGACGTGGAGGGGTCTGCACCGGGGATGGAGAAGGAGGGGGACACACACACACACCAAAGGGCCACTCGCTCACCGTCACGTCGCACCAGTACTCGCCCCAGCGGGTGATGGGCTCCTCCGGCAGCTTCAGCGCGTGGGGAGGGACGAAAACCCGCAGCTGAGGGACAAAAGGAGGCCCGGGATGAAGGGACGGGGAACGGGGGCGGCCCCACAGCGAGCGCCCCCCCCCGGCTCCCCGGCCCCTCAGCAGCACCCCCGGCACGGCGAGGGCAGAGCCGCCGGGCCCCCGGCGCCGTGCCATGGGAGGGACCGCGGCCTCATCCCCCGATTTATCACCTTCATTCCGTAAATCCCTTTAAGGTCTTAAACCCTCTGCTGAGCCGCTCTCGGCACGTGCCCCGGCTGAGCCCCGCGCCAGGCACAGACGCACCGCCGGCTCCTCAAACCCCTTCGGCGACATCCCTGCCCGGGATTCGGGCCCCCGCCAGCGACTCCTGCGGCTCTGCTCGTGCACGGGAGCTCCCAGCACCGGCAAAGCGCTCCTGGCCGGCGCAGAGGCGGCTCCGGGCGACGCCGGCACCAACCACTCACGTTTTTGAGGAAGTGTCGAGCCACGATTTCGTTGTTCAGCTCCCACTTGACGTTGTTTTTCATGCCCACCTCGAGGCGGCAGCTCTTGAGGAACTTGATGGTCTGGAACGGCGGGGAGGAAGGTGTCGGGGAGCGCTGGGGGTACCGGGGTGCTCCGGCCCTCAGCCCAGCACCGGGGAGCACACAAAACACGCGCGTGCAGGCAGCTGCCTGCTCCAGTGGCAGCCGGAGGGAGCCGCTTCCCGGCGCCCGGCCAAGGCTTTGCGCTTTCCAGGACTCACGGATTTCTCTGGAACAACTCTAGACTCGCCGGTGCCCCTCCGCTCACCTTCTCCCCGCTCTGGGTTTGGAGCACCTCCAGCTTCCCTTCTTGGCGCAACTGCCAGGGAAAGAGGACGGGGGAGAAGTTAAATGAAAGGCAGGCTCGGCAATGCCACGCGCCGGCAGCACGCCGCCGGGGGAAAGGCGGCTCCGCAGAGGCCCGGAGGGTTCTCCCGTCATCGCAAACCCTTCGGCGCTCTGCAAAGGAATTTATTAACAAGCGGGGCTGGGATGGAGGGCTTAGGTGCTCGTTAAGCTCAGTATTATCTTAATGACACGGCACGCGAACTAAGCCGAGACCATTCAGGTAACACCTATGGCGCCCACGTGCAGCTCAGCGAGATCCCGCGCCCGTATTTCTACGGCAATCAGCAGATCTCTCCCCAGGGAACCACAAACACGCAGGTGGAGGGAGATGAGGACGACCCCACAGAGAAACCGACCCTTTGAGTCCTGATTTTCCAGCGTGGACAGGACAAAAACGTCCCCGCCGGGCTGGGAAGCAGCCCCTTCGCACGGACTCACCTTCTTCTCCTCCTCAAACATCTTCTTGTTCTCCGGCGAGGCGTAGACAGCCAGTCCCTGCGGCAGGAGCTTGTTACGACCCACATGTTTCTTCACGCTGACCACGTCTCCCCGGTTCCCCAAATCTGCGGGGAGAGGGGCGAGAGGTGATGTTAGTGAGACCGGCGACGCGTTGCTCGGCCCTCCCACCAGCCCCGCAGGCAGCACCTTGGAGGTTCCATCTGAAGGAGATTTGAACAAAAACCCAACAAACAAACCCCAAACGCCACAAAATTATTGGTTTCGGGACTCCACCGCCCTAAATCATCCCGCAGCCCTAGGGATGAATCCCTGCTGCCACCAGATCGTTGGAAATGGGACCTAATGGGGGGACCCTGCCTTGCCCCTGCGTGGGTGAGGGCAAAACGGCACAGACACGAAATTAACTGTTGTGAGGGGCGCCCAGCTCTGCCGCAGGACAGCAAACGCCGGTAAAAAGGAACGTACTGTCCACCGACTGGGTGAGGATCAGCTCCAAATTCCCCTTGGGCAGGTGCTTGGTGTCCTCCAGCAGCCGGTAGATGCGGTGCCTCCGGGGGTGCAGCCGGGGCTGCCGCCCCTCTTTGCTGAGCGGGACCTGCCACCACCGCTCCACCACCACCGTCTCCTGCCCGGGACCGAGGGCGGGGGGTGTGAGCCTCCCGGTGCCGAGCGACCCGGCAGCAGCCCGCCTGGAAATCCCGTTCCATCCCGGGGAGGAGCGACCGAGGCGAGAGAAAACCCCCACATACCCCCTCCCCCCCCCGCTCCGGTCACCCCGGCCGACAGCAGAGCCGCCTCTCCCACGGGGTCACGGTGTCCACTCGGTAACTCCCAACGCCCCCCCACCCCCGCACTTTATTAAACCCTCCCTCGGCCCATATCCCCCATACCCCCCCCAACGCCCCTATGCCGACCCCCTGCACCGTTCCCCAGCACCCAACAGCCGCCCCCCCCAAGCGCCCCCACTCCCCTCACGGACACCCCCGTACCCCCTCCCGCCCCCAGCGCCCAAACGCGCACCCAGGCAACCCCCACCACACCCGGTGCCGCCCCCCGCCGGCCCTCACCCGGCTGTGGCTGAGGCTCAGGGCCCGGCTCGCCGCCCGCACCAGGAGGCCGCAGCCCCCCCCCCCCCCCCCGGCCCAACATGGCCGCCCCCCTCCCGCCGCCGCCGGCGCCGCCCGAGGACCCCGCGGGGCTGCCCGCCGCGCGCCTGCGCCCGAGGATCCCGCACAGACACACTGCGCCTGCGCAGAAGGACCCCGCGGGGCTGCCCGCCGCGCGCCTGCGCCCAAGGACCCGCCTCCCATACACACTGCGACTGCGCAGAAGGACCCCGCGGGGCTGCCCACCGCCTGCCTGCGCCCAAGGACCCTCCCCCTCCGCGCCTGCGCAGAAGGACGCCCGCAGCGCGCCTGCGCAGGAGCGTCGCACCGGAGCCGGTCGCCGCCGCCCGAGGACCCCACCGGGGGCTGCCCGCCGCACGCCTGCGCCCGGTGCTCCCAGTTGGGACCCCAGTACCCCCAACTCCCCCACACACCCCACCACCCGCCGCCCCCGTGGTGGCCCCGGGCCCCCGTTCTCCCGCCCCGGCACCCCGAAATGACACCCAAACCGGGGGCTCCCCCCGGTCCCAGCTCTCCCCTGACTGGTCCCAGTTCACCGAACGGCCCCTCCCGGGAACACAGGAGCTGGGACACGCTCCCCGCCCCCCCCTCCTCAGAGACCGAGGGTGTTCCCCCCGTCGGGAACGGGGCATCCCGTGGAGCGTGGCGGCGGCGCCTCCCGGTAACCAGGGACAAGGAGTTCTGAAACGTTGCATTTTATTGAACCAGGACACCAACACCGTGCCTTCCCCTCGCCGCCGAACCGGGCTGGGGTGAAAACAATGCATGGCCGGGACAGGCCAGGAGCTCCCGGAGACCCGACCGGTTAACGGCAGCACCGCCGTCGTCCCTTGGCGGAGCAGAGCCCCGGTTATCCCCAGGGAGGGGACGCAGCCCCTCGGCCAGCGTGGCCGTTAAGATACAAAAAAAGTGCCGGTAACCATCAAACCGGGATGAAAACAGGCGCCGGATCCTGGGGGGAGCTGCCGGGGCCGCCACCGCTCGCGGGAGGCTCCTCGCCGTCCTCGCCGCCGCCACCTGCTCAGAGAGGGGGGGTCAGGGGCATCCCGGTGCTGCACTCGGTGCTCCGGCAGAGCCGGTTCAGGGAACGCCCTCCCACCCCGGGAGCGTTGCCGCTCCCGAGGGAACCGGCTGCAGGGGCCAAACCGCGGCAGCGCGTTACCGGTGTAACCGGGTGCGCTCCCCGCCGGCATCCCCGGCATGAGGGGCCTTACCCGCGAGGCTGATGCAGGCTGGGGGGGCGTCACCGGGACTTTTCGGGGGCTCCGACAGGAGGCTCTCCAGGGAGGTGCAGGCGCTGTTCTCCTGTGCCGGGAAGAGCCGCGTTAACCGTCCCCCGGCAGCACCGGGGCTGGCACTTTCCCGGGAAACCGCATAGAAGGATAAGGTGCCCGCTGCGGTGCCGCGTCTGCTCACCGGCATCTCCGCCGCGGGCTCCTCGTCCGGCTGCAGGGGGCTGTCCCCCACCGCCCCTTCCTCCTGGGGAACGGGGACGGCGTAGCCCAGCCGCACCAGCTCCGCGCCGATGTCCAGGTTCTGCACCGAAAGGAGACGGGGCTGGAGAGCCGGTGGCGCTGGAGAAACGCCGGTGTGGGGGTCGGGGGGTGTTTGAACAAGCGCAGCTCGGGGCTGGGGTCCCCTCTCCGCGGCGGGGGCTCACCTCTCCGCTGTGGACGTCGTAGAGCCGGACGTTGGGCCGCGGGCAGAGCCCGGACTGGACGTAACTGGAGATTTTTGCCACCAGCGGTTTCCACTCGGCGCAGTGGGTGAGCCGGTCGAAGGCGTCCAGCGCTGCCTCTTCCCACCCAGTCCCTGCGCAGAGCGTTAACGGGGCAGCGGAGCCCCCTCTTTTAGAAGGGGACGACTCCGGGTGTCACCTGCAGGGCCAAATCCCACCCCCCGGCGCCCCCTCCCCGCTCACCGGCGGGCCCGATGCCGGCCAGGCTGCACTCGATGGCCTGGAAGGGCAGGCTCAAGAAGTCACTCCTGTCAGGGAGAGAAAGCCACCGTCACGCCAGAGAGAAGACTGCCACACGCCGCCGGCTCTCCCAGCGAGGACAGCCCGCCTCAGCCACCATCCCGGCTCCCCGGGGGTTTCCGCGGCTCTTCACGCCCCAACCGCTTCACAAAACACCGGCTGACCCCGGCTAACTCCTCCGGCGACGCAACCACGAGCCCTCGCCACGCTTCCCCAGGGATGTTAAACCGCGGCCCCGTTGTTGTGTGTCCCCCGCCCCCGGTGACACCCCGCGCTCACCGCAGGGCTCGCAGCGCCTCGCGGGGGGCCTCTCCGTTGTCCCCAAAATCCACGTAGTAAAGGTCAAAGTTGCCGTTTTCCAGCGTGCCCAGGACGCGGGCTCGGTACCACTCGCTGTCGTCGGCGTAGGGAGCGGCCACGATGTCCCCTGCTTGGACGGTCGAGAGCTCTGCCTGGGGGGGGACACGGGGTGGGTGACATCCCCAGGCCGGGCGAGGGGACCCACTGCAGGGGGGACACGAGGCCGGCGCCCCGTGGGGTCTCACCGCGCGGCCGCTGCTCTGGTAGTACTGCCCCATCTCGGCCGTCAGCTTGTCCAGCTGCAGGCTGCGGTGGCCGATGATCTGGATCCAGAAGTGGTTGGGGTTTTCCGTGGCCGAAACGTAAACTTCCAGGTGCTCGTCGGCGTGGAAGCTGAAATCGGGGCTGGGAACTGCGGGAGAGGTGCGGGGAACCCCTGTGAGAGCAGCGAAGGGGACCTCCCGCCTCCCGCAGCGATGGGGAGAAGCCGAGATCCCGCTGGCAGAGACACATCTCGGACCACTCGCGTGACAAACGACTCCAGCACCAGCCGGGGAGGCAGCGGCTGAGCCGCCCTCGGCTCCGGCCACGTCAACACCCGCAGCAGGGATGGAGGGCACGAGTCCAGGGCACGAAGCCACCGGCAAGCCGGGGTGACCCGGTGTTACGGTTCAGATGAACACACAACAATTTATGGTCCTTTAGACAATTATTCTCTCACCCGATGACCTCTCCCCACCCAGGAAGGAGAATTGGAACAAACAGGGAAACCCAAGGGTTGACATATAAACAGATTTAATAGAATAACATTAAATAATTAAGAATAACAATACTAAAGAACCAATATTGACCCTGACACCAATATAAAATACACAAGGATTATATTCAGGGTCTGGGGCCAGGGCAAGAAGTTCTCAGGATCGCAGCGATCATGGAAAACTTCTCAGCAAACTTTCTAATTTATACTGAACATGGTTCATGGTATGAAATAACCCCGTTGGCCAGCTTGGGTCAAGCGCTCAGGTCTCGCTCCTTCTCATCCCTGCACCTGGCAAGCTCGAGAACACTGAGACCTTGAAACCCGCATACCGCAGCTAGCTAGAAAGTAAATATTTTCACAAATTCAGACGCTAGCATCTTCTAAAAGTGCAGTTTTCCCTGGCATTAGAAGAGACCTTACTGAAAAGTAAAATCACTGAAAGAGAAATTAATCCTGCGTGGCTCAAACCAGGATGCCCAGCGCCATTAAAACGGCTCCCGACACTCCGCAGGCCCCCGAGGAACCCGAGTAAATATGTCCACCCCGCACAGATTTCTCGTTGCACCCCAGGGACGATACAAACGCTTCTCTTACCCTCAAATTTCGGCACTGCGGCCTCAGGCCCTGCCGCCGGCTCCTCCAGCTCGTCGCTCTCCTCCTCCAGCTCCTCCTGACCCAGGAGTGAGCCCTCACCCCAGGACGAGCCCCCGTCCTCTTCCCTGGGCTCCGGCGCCCTGTCAGGGAGCGGCTCCAGCTCCCGCCGGCTGCCCAGGGGCTGCTTGCGCTGGCACCGCATCGCCGTCGACTGGGCCAGCTCCTTGCGGAAGGCATCCTCTTCCATCAGCTTCTCCATGATGAGTTTCTTGGGGGGAAAGAGGAGAGGGTTGGGCTGGGGGGCCGAGCTGTCCCCCAGCCCTGCTGCCTCCCGCTCACCTTGGCGGCTGCCACTTCCTTCTGCGTCCCCGAGAGCTGGATGACCCTGATGGGGGCCAGGCCGGCGTCGGCCTCGCGCTCGCAGAGCACTTTGGCCCCTGAGCTGCGGCAGATGCCCCGCACCGTCTCACCGCCCCGACCTGCGGGAGAGAGCGCCCCAGGGAACCGAGGCAGACATGCTGTCAGCGTTTTTGGCAGCAATTGTGCCACCACGGACACCGAGCGGGTAAATTTGTGACGCCTCCCGCTGTTCCCTGCCTCCCTGGGGAAGGTGGAGGTACCAATAATCCTGCCAACGGCTCTCTGGGGCACGCAGAGCTGCTCCGACACCGGCGTGCTCTCCGTCACGATCTGGTGGATGGTGGCTTTCGCCCGGCAAACTTGGCTGGGGGAGCCCGAGATCAGCAGTGCCGTCTCCTCGCCCTCGTCCTCTCTCTCCACGTCAATGCGAGCTCCCGTCTCTTGGCATAGCTGCGGGCACAGGGTGTGGGGGGACTGCTATTTACTGGGGCTCCCTGTAAGCTTGGCCTTTCCCTGTCACCCACACGAGCGGGATGGCCTCCGGCACCCCTTACCTTTTTGATGGTGGCTCCCTTCCGACCGATGATGGATTTCACAGCCGCCCGGGGAACTCGCATCTCAATTTCCAGCTCCTCGTCTCCCACGAAGGTCAGCCGCTCCTCTGAGGGCAAAGCGGTGGAGCGATGGCGGCGGGTCCCCACAGCCACCTCCATCCCCACAGCCACCTCCATCCCCGCGGGGAGCAGAAAACCCCCGGGAGGGGGTTATAAACAGCACTGGGGAAACTCAAAACGGGCAAATCTACTCCAACAGCTGCCCCATTCCCAGAGAGGGACCCGCAGGGGCCGTGGAGCTCCCGGGGGTGTTCACCTCAGCACAGCCAGTGAAGGGGAGGGGTGGACGGGCTACAGGGGAGGCGGCTGAAGGCCCACGCATGGAAGGGGACACACACACACACACACGCTGTGACACCCACCTCGGCTCTCCTGGTACCGGCGGTACAGGATGTAGAGGACGGTGGCACCAGCTGGGATCCCCAGGACCACGGCGGCCTTCTGCAGCGTCGTCAGGCTGCTCCAGTAACCCCTCTCCGCCGTCATCCTCCCCACCGCCTGAGGAAGGACCCGGTTCACCGGGAGCCACCCACTGCCTGGCGGTGGGGGAGGCCAGGCCGAGCCCCCTCCACACCTCCCCGCGCCGGGCCACCCTCCGCCCGGGTCCCTCCGGCCCGCACACCCGCGGAGCGGGCGCTCCGGCCTAAGCCCGCCTCAGCCCCGGTGCCGCCGGTACAGGCCGCGGCCTACCCGGCGACCGGGGAGAGAGGAGGAGCCGCCGCAGACGGGTGGGCACCGACCCCTCGCACTCCCACCGCCTGCCGGGGGCGGTCTCAAGCTACCTGGGGAGCCCGGTCCCGGCGGTGCGGACGGCGGGAACCGACGCCGGTCGGGACCCCCCGGCGCGGCCTCGCACCGATCCCCCCTCACCGCCGCCACCGCCTCCCGCGCCCTGCCGCCACTAGCCCCGCCCCCTCCCCGCCGCCCTCCAATCACCGCGCCGCACCTCCCCGCCCCACCAATCACCGCCGAAGGAGCGGCGGCCAATCCCCGGGCGGCCTCCCCGTAGGGAAGGTGCGAAGGGGGGCGGGACACAACACCCGCCTGGGAATAAAGCGGCCAATCCCCGCCGCGCGGCGGCCGGCTGGAGCCAATCGGCGAGCAGCCCGGCCCCGCCCTGAGCGGTGAGTGACGGGCGAACCGTCCCGTAGGGCGGGCGGGGAGGGGGCTCTGCCCCGCCCCTCAACGCCCCGCGTGGCCGTGGGGTCCCCGGGGAGCGGGGCGGGGCCCGGTGTCACCCGGGGCCACCCCCCCGTGTCACCCCCTGCCCCCCCCCCCGCGCCGCCGTTCCCCGCGTGACAGAGCCCACGGACACACCGTTCCCCGAAAAGCCTTTATTCCCCCTCGGTACCGCCACGGTGCCCCCCCGTCACCGCACCGGGCCACCCGTGACAGGGGGGACACCCCCACCCACGCGTGTCCGCCCACGCCGGAGCCTGTGGCTGTGGGACAGTGGGCCCGTCCCGGGTGGGGACCAGCACCCGCCGCGGCCCGGGGGACCCCGAAGTGCTCTGCGGGGCGGGGGCACCCATGGGTGACAGGGCATCCCCCCGCGATGGGGCACCCACGGGTGACGGGGCACCCACGGGTGACAGAGCCTTGCTGGGTGATGGAGCCCCCCCCCCGTGTGATGGAGCCCCGCTGCGTGACGGAGCATTGCCAGGTGACGGAGCATCGCCAGGTGACAGACCATCCCTGGGTGATGGAGTGTCACCAGGGGACAAAACCCCACCGGGTGACAGCGTGTCACCGGGACGATGGATCCCCCGTGGGTGACGGAGAACCACCGGGTGACAGAGCACCTCTGGGTGACAAAGCCCCGCCCGGTGACAAAGCCCCTCTGGGTGCTGGGTCCTCCTTGGGTGGTGGAGCGTCGCTGGGTGATGGAGCATCGCCGGGTGATGGAGCTCCTCTGGGTGACGGAGCATCACCGGGTGACAAAACCCCGTCGGATGGTGGGCTGTCACTGGGTGCTGCGTCCTCCGGGGGAGACAGATCCCCTCTGGGTGACAGAGCCCCTCTGGGTGCTGGGTCCTCCTTGGGTGATGGAGCGTCGCCGGGTGATGGGGTATCACCGGGTGACGGAGCATCTCTGGGTGATGGAGCATCACCGCGCGACAAAGCCCCGCCGGGTGACAGAGTGTCACCAGGTGACGGCTCCTCCGTGGGTGACAGATCATCGCCGGGTGACGGAGCATCACCGGGTGATGAAATCCCACCGGGTGACAGAGCCCCGCTGGCTGCGGGTGCCCCCTGGCCGTGGGAGCACCCATGGGTGCCAGTGCCCCCCGCCAGCCCCGGTTTGGAGGGGACGGGACACCCGGGCGTCGGGGCGGCGCGGGGGGCGCTCAGCGGGCGCTGCCGGGGCTCTCGGCGTCGGAGGCGAAGAGCTCGCGGTAGAGCGGGGGGAAGGCGGCGTGCAGCACCCCGGGGTGCAGGCGGCGGAAGGCCTGGAGCTGCTCCACGTGCTGCGAGCACAGCGCCCGCAGGCGGCCCTGCGGCGGCAGCTGCCGGCGGGGACACGCGTGTCACACACCGGCCACGCCGGGGGACACGCACCACACGCACACGCACACGGAGGGGACACGCGTGTCACACACCGGCCACGCCGGGAGACACACACCACATGCATGTGCACACGGAGGGGACACGTGTGTCATGCACACGGACAAGACATGGGCTCGTCACATGTCTGCCACCCCAGGGGACATGCATCGCACATGCACACACTTGAAGGGGAACCGTGTGTCACACACACGGAGGGGACCCGTGTGTCACACACACACACAGAGGGGACCTGTGTCACACGCCGGCCATGCCAGGAGATGCACACTACACACACATGCATGGAGGGGACACACGTGTCACACATATGGAGGACATGTGCCCATCACACGCCTGCCACCCCAGGGGACATGCATCGCATGTGCACGGACATGGAGGGGACACGTGTGTCACACACACACACGGAGGGGACGCACACCCATCACATGCCTGCCACACCAGGGGACACGCGCAACATATGCACACACACGGAGGGGACACGTGTGTCACGTACACAGAGGGGACACATGTCATGCACACAGAGGGGACATGTGCCTGTCACACGCCTGCCACCCCAAGGGACATGCATCGCACATGCACATACATGGAGAGGACATGTGTGTCACACACACTCAGAGGGGACACACACCCGCCACATGCCTGCCACACCAGGGGACACGCACTGTGCACGCACATGGAGGGGACAGGCGTGTGACACACACAGGGCGCCCCCGTCCCGCCCGCCCCGTGCCCGCACCCTGTCCAGGAGCCCCTCGCGGTGGGTCCGGCGCAGCAGGAGGCGGAAGGCCACTTCCAGGTGTCCCTGCAGCCGCGCCACCTTGGCCTGCTCCTGCAGCCACGGCCGGTCTGGGGACAGGGGACACGGCGGGTGGCGTGGGGATGGGGACAGGGAGGGGACAGGGAGGGGATGGGATGGGGACAGGGTGAGGGCTGGGATGGGGATGGGGACAGGGATGGGATTGGCATGGGGACAGGATGGGGTCAGGTTTGGGATGGGGACAGGATGGGGACAGGGATGGGATGGGGATGGGGATGGGATGGGGACAGGTTTGGGATGGGGACAGGATGGGGACAGGGATGGGATGGGGATGGGGATGGGGACAGAGATGGGATTGGCATGGGGACAGGGACAGGGACAAGGATGGGATTGGCATGGGGATGGGATGGGGACAGGATGGGGACAAAATGGTGACAGGGATGAGATGGGGATGGGGACAGGGCAGGGATTGGCACGGGGACAAGATGGTGACAAGTTTGGGATTGGCATGGGGGCAGGGGTGGGACTGTGATGGGGACAGGGTGGGAATGAACACGGATGGGGACAAGGAGAGGATGAGGATGGAGATGGTGACAAGGACAGGGACGGGGAGTGGTGGGACCGTGGCAGGATGGGATGAGGATGGGGACAGGATGGGGACCGCACCAGCACAGGGACAGGGCTGGGGACGGGAATGGGGACAGGGACCGGCTGGGACTGAGAGCGGGAGGGTGGGGACACCACGGGGACAGGGCGGGGGGACACCTCAGGACACCCAACGCCACCACCCGGCACCCGCTCCAGGACCAAACCACGGGCTTCTGGGCAAAGCCTCGTCTGGGTTCCTACGGGGACAGGGAGGGAAACCGAGGCACGGGGAGGGGACAGGGGACAGGGGACATGTCCCTCACTGGCGTTGACGAGGACGAGGGCGCTGAAGAGGGCCACCTCACTCTCCGAGAAGTGCAGAGCGCAGAGGCTCTGGGCAAAGTCGAAGATGGAGCTGATGAGCTCGTGGCAGCCTGCGGGGAGCCCTCGTCACCACCTGTGTCCCCCCCGTGTCCCCTCATGTCCCCCCCTGGTGTCCCCAGCCCTACCCAGGGCTCGGAAGAGCTCGGCGCCGGCGTACTTGCCCTCGAAGAAGACGGTGCGGTTGTCGGAGTTGAAGGCCCGGCACATGCGCACCAGCACCACCTCCATGGCGCCTGCCACCGCCCGCCGGCGGGATGGGGACGGGGACGGTGGCACCGGGGACACGCGGCCCCACAGTGCCACCGCTCGGGGTTGGGTCGGTGGCCCCGCGGCACCAGCCCTCGTGGCCCTCATCTTGCCGGTGGGACCCATGGGACTGTCACCTCCACGGTAGGGTGAGGGTGGCCCTTGGGGACTGTCACCCCCCCAGTGGAGCCCATGGGACTGTCACCTCCCTGGTGGGGTCAGGGTGGCCCTTGGGAACTGTCACCTCCCCAGTGGGACCCATGGGACTGTCACCTCCCCGGCGGGGTTGGAGTG
Organism: Pluvialis apricaria; assembly: GCA_017639485.1. Lineage (NCBI taxonomy): Eukaryota > Metazoa > Chordata > Aves > Charadriiformes > Charadriidae > Pluvialis > Pluvialis apricaria. The sequence goes on from CM030033.1 coordinate 3,136,964, forward strand.
GCCCTCAGGGACTGTCACCTCCCCAGTGGGGTCAGGGTGGCCCTTGGGGACTCTCACCTCCCCAGTGGGACCCATGGGACTGTCACCTCCCTGGTGGGGTTGGAGTGGCCCTTGGGAACTGTCACCTCCCCAGTGGGACCCATGGGACTGTCACCTCCCCAATAAGGTCAGAGTGGCCCCTGGGGACTGTCCCCTCCCTGGTGGCACCAGAGCAGCCCATCGCCTGGGGACACCGGGCTTGGGGAGACGGGGGCCGCAGGGACTGGTGGGGCTGGGGACAAAGGGGCTGGGGTGACCCTGGCACTGGGGGGACAGGGGACGCGGTGGCCCCGTACCCGCTTTGAGGAGGACGATCTGGTCGTTCTGGCAGAGGTCCATGAAGCCGCGCAGGCGCTTGGCGAACTCCACCACGTACTGGATGGCCTCGGTGATGCGCCCGGCGCAGCGCTGCCACATCTCCTCCATGGACTGCGGGACCGGCCGTCACCCCCACCCCAAACCCCCCTCCCTCCCCGAACGTCCCCATCGCTCCGCGCCGCGCCACGCTGCAGGCCCGGCCACCTGGCCCTCGGCATCCCCCGGGTGCCACCGTGTCCCCACCCCGGCGGCCTCACCTTCTTCTGGTAGGCGCAAACCTCCTCGCGGGAGAAGGTGTCCCAGCGCCGGAGCTGCAGGTCCTCTGCGCGGAGCTGACACGTCTCCCGGTACGACTTGAGGACGTTCTGGGTGAGGTGCTCTGCGGGGGGCGGCGGGACGGGGGCTCGGGGACGGGGATGGGGACGGGGACAGGGCTGGCAGCCCTTGACCATGTCCCCAGGGGGTGAGGTCCCTCCACCAACCGGCATCCATGAGTGATGCAGCCAGGTCCCACCACCATGGAGCGCCCACGGGTGATGCACCAATGTCCCACCACCACTGAGCACCCGTGGGTGGTGGAGGCAGGTCCAACCACCACTGAGCACCTGTGGGTGGTGCACCGAGGTCCCACCACCATGGAGCACCCATGGGCAGTGGAGACAGATTCCACCACCACTGAGAACCTAGTGGTGATGGAGCCAGGTCCCACCACCACTGAGCACCCGTGGGTGACGCATCGAGGTCCAACCACCATGGAGCACCCATAAGCGATGCACCAAGGTCCCACCACCGTGGAGCACCCATGGGTGACAGACCCAGCCCCCACGAGCACGTGGCACCCAGCGACTCACCGATCTCCACGCCGGAGGATGTGGGTGACTCCAGGAGGCCGCTGACAGTGGGGTGTGGGTAGAAGTCGGGGCCGTCCCCATCCCCATCCCCATCCGGACCCCGCTTGGTCCCCTCCAGCCGCCCGGGCTGCCGCTCCACCGCGGGACCAGCCCTGCCCTCCGTCCCGCCGTGGTGGGTGCCGGCAGGGGTCAGCGGGTGTCCCCGGCACGCCGGCACCCCGGGGGGGACGGCGGGTGTCCCCTCGGCCGCCCGCTCCCGCTGCCGCTGCTCCAGCTGCTGCTGCACCTCGGCCTGCAGCCGGTCCCGCTGCTTCTTGGACATGCGGCCGAATTTGACGGCTGCGGGAAGAGGCGGCGCTGGCGGGGGGGACACGGGACACACGCGTGTCCTCACATGTATGTCCACACGCGTGTGCGTGCACCGGCCCGGCTCTCCCGCGACCTACATAGCCGTGGCACCGGGGCTTTCCGGCCCCACGCGTGTGCCGCCGCGGTCCCCGCTTCCTCCGGGCGCACCCACGGGCCCTCCGCTTCCTCCCGGGGGACACCGCGGCCCCCCCCGGGGGTGTCCCACGGTCCCCAGGAGGGCACGGACCTGGGGGGGGGGGGGACGGGGATGGGGGGGGACACCCAGGTATAGGGGGGGGCGTTCAGGTGAGGGGGACGGGGACCCATGAGGGGGGGCATCCAGGTATGGGGGGGCACCCGGGTATGGGGGGGCACCCAGGTGGGGGGGCATCCAGGTATTGGGGGGGCACCCGGGTATGGGGGGGCACCCAGGTAGGTGGGGGGGGTTCACACAGGTAGGGGGGTTCACCCAGGCATGGGGGGGAAGCATCTGGGTATGGGGGGGCACCCAGGTTGGGGGGGCACCCGGAAATGAGGGGGGATGCACTCAGGTGGGGGGGACACCCAGGTATGGGGGGGGGGGGGTACACCCAGGTTTGGGGGGGGGGTGCACCCAGGTTTGGGGGGGGATGCAGTCAGGTATGGGGTTTGGCACCGAGGTATAGGGGGTGCACCCAGGTTGGGGGGGCACTCAGGTGGGGGGGGGGGTCACGCAGAAATGGGGGAGGGATGTGATAAGCTATGGGGGGGGCACCCAGGTGGGGGGGGGTTCATCCAGCTATGGGGGGCACCCAGGTGTGGGGGGGGGCACCCATGTATGGGGGGCACCCAGGTTGGGGGGGGGGCACCGAGGTATAGGGGGGGATGCACCCAGGGGTGGGGGGTGTGCCCCGGCGTGGGGGGCCGCGGGCACCCACCGTCGCGGGACATGCCGAGGCGCAGGCACTTCTGCAGGCGGCAGTGCTGGCAGCGGTTGCGGCTGGCGCGGTCGATGGGGCAGTTCTGCTGGCGGCTGCAGGCGTAGCTCAGGCTGCTCTGCTGGCTGCGCCGGAAAAATCCCTGCGCGGGGGTCACCGCCACGCCGACACCCCGACACCCCGGCACCCCGACACCATGGCACCCCGACACGCCAATACACCGCCACCCCAACACCACGGCACCACATCACCATGGCACCCCGACACCCTGGCACCATGGTACCATGGCACCCCGGCACCCCAACACCATGGCACCCCGACACCCCGACACCCCAGCACCACAGTACCATGGCACCCCAACAACCTGGCACCCTGACACCCCAGCACCATTGGCATACTGACATCCCGGCTCCCCGGCACCATGGCACCCTGACACCCCAACACCCTGACACCCCTGCACCCTACACCCCAGCACCGTGGCATACTGACACCCCAACACCCCGACACCCTGGCACCCTGACACCCCAACACCCTGACACACTGACACCCCAACACCCTGACACCCCTGCACCCTACACCCCAGCACCATGGCATACTGACACCCCAACACCCCGACACCCTGACACACTGACACCCTGACACCATGGCACCCTGACACCCCAACGCCCCAACATCCCAACACCCCAGCACCCCGACACACTGACACCCCAGCACTGTGGCATACTGACACCCCAACACCCTGACACACTGACACCCCAACACCCCAGCACCCCAGCACCCCAACAACCTGGCACTTCAACATCCCGATACCCTGACACCCCGATACCCCGACAGACACCCCCACACCCTGACACCCTGATGCTCTGACACCCCAAAAACCTGACACCCCGGCACCCTGACACCCCAACACCCCAACACCCTGACACCCCGACACCCTGGCACCCCTGCACCCTACACCCCAGCACCGTGGCATACTGACACCCCAACACCCTGACACCATGGCACCCTGACACCCCAACACCCCAGCACCCCGACACCTCGACATCCCGATACCCTGACACTCTGATGCTCTGACACCCCAAAAACCTTACACCCCGGCACCCTGACACCCCGGCACCCTGACACCCCGGCACCCCGACAGCCTGACACCCCAACACTCTGGCACCCTGACACCCCAACACCCCAGCACCCTGACACCCCAGCACCTCGACATCCCGATACCCTGACACCCCGACACCCCGACACCCCGACACCCCGACACCCCGGTGCCCCGGCCCACCTTGCAGCCCTCGCAGGTGATGACGCCGTAGTGGATCCCGGAGGATTTGTCCCCGCAGATCTTGCAGGGGATCACCTCGATGTGGGCTGCGGGGGGGGAGGGACGGGGTGGGCGCCCGTCCCGGGGCACCCCCGGGGCTCCCGGGGCCCTCACGGCCCCTCCGGGCACACGGGGCACCGCGTGTGCCACCCGTGTCCCTGCACGCGCTCCCTGGGACCACATGGGCCCACGTGTCCCCTATGGGCCCAAATGTCCCCTATGGGCCCACGTGGCACCTATGGGACCCCGTGTCCCCTATGGGACCCCACGTCCCCTATGGGCTCCCATGTCACCACACGGGCTCACGTGGCTGCTGTGGGCTTATGTGTCTCCTATAGGCTCACGTCCCCCATGGGCTCACGTCACCCCGTGGGCTCCTGTGTCCCCCCCTGGGTTCCCGTGTCACCCCGCGGGCTCCTGAGGTCCCCTATGGCACCACGTGTCCCCCCTGGGACCACATCTGCCACCCACGGTCCCACCAGGACGCCAGGGGCTCACGTGTCCCCTGCGACCATCGGTGTCCCCTATGGACCCCGGTGTCTCGTGCCCCCATGAGCCCACCCGGTCCCCATGGGCTCCCGTGGCACCTACGGGCTCCTGCGGCACCCCATGGGCTCCGCCATCCTCCCGGCGCTCGGGGCCCCCCCAGGAGCCCGTGGGTGCCCCCGGGCGTCCCCCGGCAGCCCCGGCACAGGGTGGGCCCTGCCGGACGCCGGGGGCTGCCGAAACCGCAGCGGCAGCGAGCGCCGGCGAAGCCACAACTGGGACACGGCCCCACCTCGCAGGAAGGCACCCGCCACCCCGGCACAGCCCGGCACGGCACCGGCACAGCCCGGCATGGCCTCAGCGTGGCCCCGGCGTGGCACTGGTGTGGTCCCGGCATGGCCCTGGCACAGCACCGGCATGGCACCAGTGGGCAGGGGGCCGTGGGGGGCTGTCACAGGGATGGGGGGCACCTGAGCCACGGGAGTGGGGGACACCGGGGTCAGGGACACCAGGGATGGGGACACTGGGGCTGGGGACATGGGGGGACACCAGAGCTGGGGACACCAGGCCTGGGGACATGGGGGGACACCAGGGCTGGGGACACTGGGGCTGGTGCCACCAGGGATGGGGACACCAGGGCTGAGGACATGGGGGGACACCAGGGCTGGGGACACTCGGGCTGGTGCCACCAGGGATGGGGACACCAGGGCTGAGGACATGGGGGGACACCAGGGCTGGGAACACTGGGGCTGGTGCCACCAGGGATGGGGACAGTGGGGCTGGGGACACCACGAATGGGGACACCAGGGCTGAGGACATCAGGGGACACCAGGGCTGGGGACACCAGGGCTGGGGATGTGGGGGAACACCGGGGATGGGGACACGGGGGGGGCACCAGGGCTGGGGACACTGGGGCTGGTGCCACCAGGGCTGGGGACACCAGGGCTGGGGATGTGGGGGGACACCAGGGCTGGTGCCACCAGGGATGGGGACACCATGGCCAGGGGACGCCTGAGCCTGAGGGGACACCGGAGCCAAGGGACACGGGAGCTGGTGCGGCCCCGGGAGCAGAGGGACACCAGCGCACGCACGCCAGAGCTGGGGGACACCGGGGTGGGGACACTGCCACTATGGGGGGGACACCCCAACCCCAGAGTCCCCAGGAGACCCTCTGGTCCCCCGACGGCCACCGGCTTGTCACCCTCTGCCCTGCACACGCTTGTGCACGTACACGCACATCCCTGCAGGCGTGCACACACTTGTGTGCACATGGACATGCCTGAGCCCCCTCCCGCCTGCGTGCACATGCTTGCACACTCATGTGCATGTGTGGGCACACTTGTGCACACCTGCATGTGCTCATTCAAGCATGGGGGTGATGGGGGGATGATGCACGCTTGGGCATGCTCCAGCACGCACGGGCACACCCCGGCACACGCACACGCCCTCAGTCATGCGCACGCTCAGGCACGCTTGCCCGCGCTTGTGCACGGTTGCAACGGGTCGTGCAAAGCCGCGAACGCTCCCGCCCGCTCCTGCGGGCTGCTGCACGCTTGTCCGTGCTTGCACACATTCATGCATGCTCGCGCGGGTTCACAAGTGCTTGCGCGTGCTTGCGCGTGCTTGCACACGCCACCGCACACCTATGCGTGCTCACGCACGCTCTCACGCACTGGGGGATGCTTGCGCAGGCTGGTCCACGTCCGCCGATGCTCACGCACGCTCTCGCACGCTCCCGCGCGCGCCCGCACCCTCGCGCCCGCTCTCGCCCCGCTTGTGCACAGCCGCAGCCACTCCTTCACGCGCACACACGCGTGCACACGCCCGCACCTCTTCCTCCCGAGGCCGAATCCGCTTCGTCGGCTTTTTCCACCCGCCCCAGTTTTGGGGCCCGGTGGCCGCCCTCGCATCCGGCGGCCGGGCACCGGGGACCCCCGCCGCGACGCCGGCCCGGGGGGGCCCTGGGAATTCGGCGCTTTGAGTCAGCCCCGCGCCCCGACACCCGCATTAGTCAACGGTGCCGGCGCCGGCGGCTGCCAGGAAGCGCCGCTTTCGGGTGCTGCTCCTGCCGGGAACCGGCGGCGAGAGGTCGACGAGGTCTCAGCCGGCCCCACGCCTCCCCGCCAGCACCCGCTGCTCCCACGGCACCCACCTGCTCCCACGGGCACCGGTTCCCCCGGGCGCCCACCGGCAGCATGGGCACCCACCGGTACCCGGCAGCCCCACCAGCACCCACTGGTACCCACCGGTACCCGGCAGCCCCACCAGCACCCGCCAGCCCCATGGGCACCCAGCAGTACCTGTCATCTCCACCAGCACCTACCAGCCCCACCAGCACCCACCAACCCCACCAGCACCCACTAGCACCCATCCTCTCCACCAGCACCCACCAACATTCACCAGAACTCACCAGCCCCACCAGCACCCATCCTCTCCACCAGAACCCACCAGCACCCACCAGCACCCATCCTCTCCACCAGAACCCACCAGCACCCACCAGCACCCATCCTCTCCACCAGAACCCACCAGCACCCACCAGCACCCATCCTCTCCACCAGAACCCACCAGCCCCACCAGCACCCACTAGCACCCATCCTCTCCACCAGCACCCACCAACATCCACCAGAACCCACCAGCCCCATCAGCACCCATCCTCTCCACCAGAACCCACCAGCACCCACCAGCACCCATCCTCTCCACCAGCCCCACCAGCACCCACCAGAACCCACCAGCACCCATCACCTCCACCAGAACCCACCAGCACCCACCAGAACCCACCAGCCCCACCAGCACCCACCAACACCCATCCTCTCCACCAGAACCCACCAGCACCCACCAGCACCCATCCTCTCCACCAGAACCCACCAGCCCCACCAGCCCCCACCAGCACCCATCCTCTCCACCAGCCCCACCAGCACCCACCAGAACCCACCAGCACCCATCACCTCCACGAGAACCCACCAGCACCCACCAGAACCCACCAGCACCCATCATGCCCACCAGCCCCACCAGTACCCTTCCACCCCATGGACCTGCTGGCACCCATTAGCCCCACCAGCCCCACCAGCCCCACCAGCCCCACAGGGCCCCCACCATCTCCACGGGTGCCCACGGGCCCCTTTCAGCCCCACGGGGACCCACATCAGCCGTGGGGACACCCACCGGCACCCTCACCCCCCCCAGCACCCACGGGGACCCGCTGGCACCCATCAGCACCCACCGTCCCCGGGGCGGGGGGACAACCTGGCGCTGCCGGCCCCCACTCCCCAGCCGCGGCGTCATGGCAAAACACGCCATGACATGGGTAGACACGTCACGGCACAGGCCAACACGCCATGGCACGCACCCCCTGGGGACCCCGGCACCCATGGGTGCCGGCATCCCTGTCTCGGCTTCCCCAGTGCCGCGGGGGGGGGGTGCGGGGGGCTGCGGGTGGGGGTGGCGCGGGAGCAGGGCCACCTGCATGTCCCCGTCCGTGTCCCCGTCGGTGTCACCTGCGCCAGCCCCGCGCAGCTGCCGGCGCCCACCACATCTAAGGGCGCGCGCCCGACCCGCAGGTGCGCGGGGGCACCCATGGGTGCTGGGGAGGGGGGGAACGGGGCTGCCCAGCGCCGCGGCACCGCCGGGACACACCGCAACATGCCGTAACACGCGTGCACGCCCTGCGACACGCATACATGCCCCGAAACACGTATGCACGTCCCGCTGCGTGCATGGAGGCTCGGAGCCGTGTACCACACCCGCACCGCGCTGTGCCGCCCCGCAACATGGGTGCACACGCCATCACACATGTGCGTGGCACGGGTCCGCACCGTAACACGCGTGCACACGCCGCAACATGTGCGTGCACGCAGCAACACGCCACAACAGGCACGCACAGAGCCCGGAGTGCGTGCACATGCAGTTACACAACCCTCACCGTGCGTGTGCCCCAAAACACGCCCGCACACGCCACAACATGCATGGTCGTGCTGTAACATGCGCCAACACGCCTGCGTGAGCTGTAAAACACGTGTGACACTGACACACGCGATCCCTGTGCCCCGGCAGCTCCTGGTGCTCACACACGCACATGCTCATGTGCACACTCCCACGCGTGTCTGCACACACATATGTGCTCCCACAGGTGTGCACGGGCACGCACATGCACACGCACTCCCACATGCCTGCACACGCGTGGTCTGACACGCTCCCGTCTGTTTGCACACACGCACACCGCTGTGCCCACACGTGTGCACACACACCCTCAACCACTGCCACACCTGCTTGCACACCCCCCCTGTGCCCACACGCCGGCACAAACACACACACACACCCCCTTGCACATGCACCTGCGTCCTCCTGCACGCTTGCACACACACGTGCACTCCCCTGCCTGCTCCCACACACTCCCACAGGCGTGCACAGACACACACCTTCACCCTTGCACACGCACACACACTCCTGCAGGCTCCTACGTGCCTGCACGCCCGCCCGCCCGCTCTCACAAGCCTCCACGGACTGCACATACACGCGTGCACACCCCTGCGTGCTCCCGCACCCTTGCACACACGCGTGCAAACCCCAGCACACACCCACACCCCCCCCCCCCGCACGCACACACATGCACACCCGCTCCTCCGTGCCAGCTGTGGCACGTTCCCCCACACTCGCACGCTCCCCCACGCCTGCACACACGCGTGCCCGCTCCCACACGCGTGCCCAGCCGCACGCGCTCCCCCAACCCGCTTCCCCCGCTTTGCACACACGGACACCCCCTCCCACCCCCTGCCCCACGCACACACCCCCCCCCCCACGGCTCCCCCGGCCTGGCACGCACCCCCACGCCCGCACACGCGTGTGCCCCCGCCCGCAGCCCCCCGTGACGGGCCCTACCTCGCATGGCGGCGGCGGCGGCGGCGGCGAGGGCGGCGCGGCCGAGCGTTATAAGGGCGCCGGGGCCCCCCCGGCATCCTGCCCCCCCCCCCCGGCATCCTGCCCCCCCGGCCCCACGCACTGGAAATTTCCGACTTTCCACGGCGCGGCCGGGGGGGAAACTGAGGCACGGGGTGGGGGGGGGTGGGGGCGCGGTGCCCCCCCACTCCCCGTGACCCCGGTGACCCCCGGAGCGGGGGACACAGGCGGCCCGGCGGGCACCGTCCCCACGGCCCCAAATCTCCCCGAGGAGGCTCCGGCACCCCCAGGCCCCACGGCGCCCCACGGCGCCCCGGTGCGCCCGGCTCTGGGGGGGCAGTGGCGGGACCCCAGGGGACCCCGGTGTCCCCAGCTTTGGGGCGCAGCGGCGGCATCCCGTGACACCCCGGTGAGCTCAGCCCTGGGGTGCAGCCGCAGGACCCCACAGCACCCCAGTATCCACGGCTTTGGGGTGCAGCCGTGGGACCCCAGGGGACCCCAATGTCCCCAGCTCGGGGGTGCAGCCGCGGGACCTCACAGCACCGCAGTGTCCCCCGCTTTGGGGTGCAGCTGTGGGACCCCGCAGCACCCCAATGTGCCCGGCTTCGGGGTGCAGCTGTGGGACCCCACGACACCCCGATGTGCCCCGCTTTGGTGTGCAGCCGTGGGACCCCAATGGCCCCAGCTGTGGGGTGCAGCGATGGGAGCCCACAGCCCCCCAGTGTCCCCCGCTGTGGGGTGCAGCAGTGGGTACCCAGGGGACCCCAGCGTGCCCGGCTTTGGGGTGCAGCGATGGAACCCCGCAGCACCCCACTGTCCCCACCTTTAGGGCGCAGCCGCGGGTCCCCACGTCACCCTGACGTACCCGGCCGTGGGGTGCAGCCGGGGGGCCCCACAGCACCCCGGTGCGCCCGGCTCAGGGCTGCAGCCACGGGACCCCCGTGTCCCCCCGCGCCCGTGGGCGTTCGGGCGCTGCCGGGTCGGGAGCGGGGAACTGAGCCCCGAGCTCGGGCGAGCGCCACCCGGGCCCCGGGGGGTCCCCACGGCCACCCGGCCCTGCTCCGTGCCCCGTGTCCCCGTGTCCCCGTGCCCCCGTGCCCCCGTGCCCCGTGTCCCCGTGTCCCCCCTCCCGCTGCCGCCGCCGCGGGCTCCATCTGCCGCCGGGACGGGCGCTGCCCCCCGCCCAGGCCCCGCCCACTCCGCCCACAAACCCCGCCCACCACCTCTTGGCCACGCCCACGCCAAGCCGCCAGGCGGCCGTCACAGCCCCGCCCACCCCCCCCCTGACCCCGCCCACCCCCCTTGACCCCGCCCACCCCTTCTGCCGCCCCGGCCCCGCCCGCACGATCAGGCCACGCCCCCCCGCTGCCGGCCACGCCCCCCGCCGCCAGGGGTCCCCGCGGCGAACCCCCCCCTCGGTGTCCCCCCCGTGTCGCGGCGGCCCCACGGTGCCGTGTCCCCCCCATCCCCCGTGGGCACGCACGGACCCCGAGGTGGCCGCAGCGGGGACACGGGGGGGGGGGACACACACGGGGGGGGGGGGCCCCGAAGGGTTCCCTCCCCCCTCCTCCCCCCCCGGGACCCCCTCCCCCGCTGTGGGGTCCCACCCGTGACCCCCCCGAGCCCACAGAAACACCAGGGACACGAGGGGTGACAGGCAGCCGCTCTGATGATTGTGGTCCCCCCAGGCCAGGGGGACACGGGGGGGGCGGGGGGGGTGGGGCACGGAGGGGACATGGGGTGACATAGGGCAGGACACGGGGGGGGGACATGGGGGGACATGGGGTGACATGGGGGGGACACGGGGGTGACATGGGGTGACGTAGGGTGGGACACGGGGTGGGACATGGGGGGACAAGGCGGGGGGGACATGGGGGTGACACGGGGTTATATGTGGGTGACATGGGTGACATGGGGGGGACACGTGGGGGTGACACGGAGTGACATGGGGTGACATGGGGGGACACGGGGGTGATGTGGATGGGATACAGGGGGGACATGAGGGGACGTGGAGGACACATGGGGTGACATGGAGTGACACAGGGTGATGTGGAGGGGACATGGAGGTGACATGGGGGGACACAGGGGTGATATGGGGTGACACGGGTGACACGGGTGTGACATGGATGGGATACAGGGGGGGCACGAGGGGACGCGGGGGACACAGGGTGACACGGAGTGACACAGGGTGATGTGGCGGGGACATGGGGGTGACATGGGGGGGACACAGGGGTGATATGGGGTGACACGGGGGTGATGTGGCCGGGTTAAAAGGGGGACACAGGGGGGACACGGAGGTGACACGGGGTGACACGGAGTGACACGGGGGTGCCCGGGGACAGCTACCGCCCCCCGTCCTCCTCCTGTGCCCGGTGCTTGGCGGGGTCGGGCCGGATGAAGAGACCTGGAGCAGACGGGGGGGGGACACGCACGGGTGGATGTGTGTCCCCATGTGTGTCCCCCTCCCCTCCGCCCCTGCCACCCCCAAGGGGGGGTTGTCCCCCCCGTCCTCACCGGTGGCCCGGGCGTGCAGCGTGTCCCCGTCGGCGCCGCGGACCTGGCAGGAGAGGAAGACCTTGCGCCCCTCCAGCCGCTCGGCGCGGCTGTCCACCAGCAGCACGGCGCCCAGCGGCACGGGGCTGGGGGGACACGGGGACACCGCGGCTCAGCTCCCCTCCCTGTGTGTCCCCCCCCCCGGCCTTGGGGACACCCCCCGCCCCTGGGGACACTCACGCCAGGTAGTCGATGCTGAGGTTGGCCGTCATCACCGGGCCGGCCACCGCCAGGGCGCAGGTCCCCAGGGCGCTGTCGATGATGGTGGCGATGGCACCGCCATGGGTGAGGCTGGGGGGGGTGACACACGCGGTGAGTGCCAGCGCCGGGGTGGGGGGACACGCGGTGGCGGTGGCGGTGGCACTCACCCGGGGTGTCCCTCCAGGTAGGGCCCCGGCTGGACGAGGCAGAGCAGGCGGCGCTCGGCGGCGTTGAGGAACATGGCGTACTCGAAGCCGTTGCCGTCGCCGTCGATGGCGCGCAGGAAGAGCCGCGTGTCCTCCGGCGGCGACGCCGACGTCACCCCCGCCCCCGGCACCCCCCCGAGCCCCGGCGAGCCCCCGCCCGGGCGATGGTGGCGAGCGCGGCGGTAGGAGGGCAACCGCGCCCAGGCCCCGCCGGCGGCCATGTCGAGGAGGCGCCGGTAGTGCCGCAGCATGGCCCCGCTCCAGGCGCCGTTGGGCACCGCCAGGTCCCGGGGGGGGGTCCGGGAGGGGGGCGGGGGGCGGCGGGTGGGGCCGGGCGGGGCAGAGGGGGCGGCGCCCGGCGGAGAGCAGCCGCCGCAGCGCCCCGACCCCGCGCCACATGGCGGCGGGCGGTGACATCACGCCCGGGCGGTGGGGTGGGAGGTGATGTCGCACCTGGTCAGGGGGGTCGCTGGTGATGTCACAAACGGTCAGTGAGGTCACTGGTGATGTCGCACCTGGTCAGAGGGGTCATTGGTGATGTCACAGCCGATCACTGAAGTCAGTGGTGATGTCACACCTGATCAGTGGGGTCACTGGTGATGTCGCACCTGGTCAGAGGGGTCACTGGTGATGTCACAGCCAATCACTGAGGTCACTGGTGATGTCACACCTGGTCAGTGAGGTCAGCGGTGATGTCACAGCCAATCACTGAGGTCACTGGTGATGTCACAGCCGGTCAGTGGGGTCACTGGTGATGTCACAAACAATCACTGAGGTCACTGGTGATGTCACAGCCAGTCAGTGGGGTCACTGGTGATGTCACAGCCGATCACTGAGGTCACTGGTGATGTCATACCTGGTCAGAGGGGTCACTGGTGATGTCAAAGCCGATCAGTGAGGTCACTGGTAATGTCACATCTGGTCTGTGAGGTCACTGGTGATGTCACGCTCAGTCACTGGGGTCACTGGTGATGTCACACCCGGTCGCTGCTGCCGCTGCTGCAGAGCGGTGATGTCACACGCCGTCACCGGCCCCGACGGTGATGTCACGCCCTGTCAGGAAGAGCCGGCGCTGCCCAGCCCAGGGCAGGGGCAGTGACGTCACTCCCGGTGCCCCCCCCCCCCCGTGTGACCCCAGCGCGGTCAGGGACGGCCGGGTCAGAGGTCAGAGGTCAGGGGTCAGGGGTCAGCCCCCGTCCCTGTCCCACCTTCGCGGCCACTGCCACCCCCCGGCCCCGACCCCGTGACCCCCCGGCCACGTGACCCCCCGGCCACGTGACCCCCGCGACCCCCGCGACCCCCGCGCGCACCCTCCCTCCCGCGCTGCGCCGCGCGCGGCTCCGGACGAGGCGACCGCTGCCGAGCGGTCAGGGCGGCCACGCCCACTGACGTCACCGGCGGGGCGGGGCCGCCGCTGCTTCCGTGGCGGCCCCGCCCCGCCCCGCCCCGCGGGACCCATATAGGACCCCATAGACCCCCGCGCGGCCCCTATGGACCCCCTATGGGTCCCCATAGACCCCCATACCGCTCCACACAGCCCCTATGGACCCCCTATAGACCCCTATGGGTCCCTATAGACCCCCATACCGCTCCACACAGCCCCTATGGACCCCCTATAGACCCCTATGGGCCCCTATAGACCCCCATACCGCTCCACACAGCCCCTATGGACCCCCTATAGACCCCTATGGGCCCCTATAGACCCCCATACCGCTCCACACAGCCCCTACGGACCCCATCTGCGCCCCTATAGACCCCCATACAGCCCCTATGAACGCCCTACAGACCCCTATGGACCCCATACACCCCCTATAGACCCCTACGGACCACATAGAGCCCCTATGCGCCCCTGTAGACCCCCATTCCACCCCACACAGCCCCTATGGACCCCCTATGGGCCCCTATGGCCCCCCCGTAGACCTCCATAGCACCCCACACAGCCCCTATGGACCCCATATAGGCCCCTATGGACCCCCTATATACCCCTATAGGCCCCCATACAGCCCCCTATATCTCCCGTGGACTCTATACAGCCCCATACGGCCCACACACCCCCCTAAGCAGCCCCATACAGCCCTGTACAGCCCCTACGGACCCCCACACAACCCCTATACACCTCTGTGCAGCCCCTCCAGACCCCCCCTACACCCCTATACCACCCCGTACAGCGCTATACAGCCCCTCCGGACGCCCATACACCCCTATACAGCTCCTGTGGACCCCCATACAGCCCATATATATCCCTATGCAGCTCTCTTTGGCGCTACAGCCACCGTGTACATAGCTATATAGCCCTCTGAGGGCCTTACAGACATCTATATGTGCCTATACAGCCCTCTGCAGGCCTTATACAGCTCCAAACCGCTCCGTATGGCTCCTGTAGGAGCTCGTACAAACCCCCGCAGCACTTACAGGTCACCTATATATCCATGTACAGCCCTGTATGGGCCATATAGACCCCCGCACAGCCCTGGGCGGCCCCTATACACCCCCCTATAGCCCTTTTTGATTCCTATAGACGCCCCCACAGGCCTGGGTTGCCCCTATACACCCCCCTATAGCCCTTTCTGATTCCTATAGACCCCCGCACAGCCCTGGGCAGCCCCTATACACCCCCCTATAGACCTTTTTGATTCCTATAGACCCCCGCACAGCCCTGGGCAGCCCCTATACACCCCCCTATAGCCCTTTCTGATTCCTATAGACCCCCCCCAGCCCTGGGCGGCCCCTATACACCCCCCTATAGCCATTTTTGATTCCTATAGACGCCCCCACAGGCCTGGGTGACCCCTATACACCCCCCTATAGCCCTTTTTGATTCCTATAGACCCCCCCACAGCCCTGGGCGGCCCCTATACCCCTTTTATGTTCCTATAGAACCCTCCCAGCCCTGGGCGGCCCCTATACACCCCCCTATAGCCCTTTTTGATTCCCATAGACCCCCCCACAGCCCTGGGCGGCCCCTATACACCCCCCTATAGCCCTCCGTGGCTGCCGCAGAGCCCCTGTACAGCCCGGGGCAGCCCCTATAGAAGCCCTACACAGTCCCTATACAGCGCCCCCATAGGGCCCTATAGACCCCCCCCCACCCCCCCCCCGGCCCTCATCAGCGCCCACGGCCGAGGCCACCCCCCGGGGGGGGGACGGGGACCCCAAGGAAGGAGGCAGCTCCCGCGTAGTACAAAACACCTTTATTGGGGCGGGGACAGCGGGGGGCACCGGGGCAGCCCCCGGGGGTGGGGGGGCAGCACCCGGGGTGGGGATGAGCACCCATAGGTGCGGGGATATGGGGCAGCACCCATGGGTGGGGGGCAGCCCCCAGGGGTGCGGGGATATGGGGCAGCATCCGGGGTGGGGGTCAGCACCCATGGGTGGGGGGTGTGTGTGGGGCAGCACCCATGGGTGGGGGGGTGCGGGGCAGCCCGCCGGCGCTGCCCTCACTTCCTGCCCTTCTGCTTCATGTGCAGCACGAAGTAGTCGTTGCAGGCGATGGTGAGCCCGGCCACCAGCGAGAAGAAGCCCTGGAAGCCGACGGTGCCGTCCCGGCACTGGTCCAGGTCCCGCAGGATCTTCTCCAGGGCCATGGGGTCGCGCTGGTTCTGGGGAGCACAGGGTCAGGGCCCCTCACCCCGCCCCGGGGCTGCGGCGCCCGCGGGGACCCCCCCGCACAGGCGTGGGGGCCCGGCTGGCTGGCCTGCTATAGGGTCCGATCCCAGGGGGGCTATAGGGATTTATTCTGGATGCTATAGGGTCTGCTCTGGGGCAGCCATAGGGTCCGATCCGAGGGGGGCTATAGGTTCTGCTCTGGGCGTGCTATAGGGATTGATCCTGGATGCTATAGGGCCTGAACCCAGAGGTGCTATAGGGTCTTCTCCCAAGGGGGCTATAGGGTCTGACTCTGGGGGAGCAATAGGGTCTGATCCCCAGGGGTGCTATAGGGTCTGCTCTGGGGGAGCTATAGGGTCTTATCCCAAGGGGGCTATAGGGTCTGACTCTGGGGGAGCTATAAGGATTGATCCTGGATGCTATAGGGTCTGACTCCAGGGGTGTTATGGGGTCTGCTCCTGCTGAGCTATAGGTTCTGACCTCAGGTAGCGCTATAGGGCCTGCTCCCAGGGCAGCTATAGGGTCTACTGCGGGGTGTGCTATAGGGCCTGATCCCAGGGAGTGCTATAGGGTCTGCTCTGGAGGAGCTATAGGGATTGATCCTGGGTGCTATAGGGTCTGGTCCCAGGGGTGTTATAGGGTGTGACTCTGGGGGTGCTGTAGGGTCTGGTCCCGGGGGTGTTATAGGGTGTGACTCTGGGGGTGCTATAGGGTCTGGTCCCGGGGGTGTTATAGGGTGTGACTCTGGGGGTGCTATAGGGTCTGGTCCCGGGGGTGCTATAGGGTGTGACTCTGGGGGTGCTGTAGGGTCTGGTCCCGGGGGTGTTATAGGGTGTGACTCTGGGGGTGCTATAGGGTCTGGTCCCGGGGGTGTTATAGGGTGTGACTCTGGGGGTGCTATAGGGTCTGGTCCCAGGGGTGTTATAGGGTGTGACTCTGGGGGTGCTATAGGGTCTGGTCCCGGGGGTGTTATAGGGTGTGACTCTGGGGGTGCTATAGGGTCTGGTCCCGGGGGTGCTATAGGGTCTGCTCCAGGGAAGCTATAGGGCCTGATCCCAGGGGCGCTATAGGGTCTGCTCTGGGGGAGCTATAGAGATTGATCCCAGGGCGCTATAGGGTCCGTGTGTCCCCCCCCAACCCCCCCGGGCTCCCGCTGCCGCCGCACCTCCAGGAACCCGGGGAACTCCTTCTCCATGAGCGCCCGCAGGTCCTCCTTGCCCAGGTGGTTCTTGTCCCCCGCGTACTTGTGGAAGGTGAACATGAGGGTCTCCATGGCGTGCTCCATCTGGGAGGGCATGGCGGCGCCGGGGGGGGGGCTGCACAGGAGGGGGGGGGGTGTCACAGCTCAGCCGTGTGCCCCACACCCCCCCCCCCCCCCCCCGAGCGGGGCTGAGCCCCGGCACCGCTCATCGCACCGGGAGCGGTTTTCCAACCGCCGGGAATGACTCAGCTCCGGACTGCGGCCGCGGGGTGGGGCGGGGGGACACACACACACACACACATTCATGTCCTACGGGTGTGTCCCCTGTCCCCCCCCCACCGGCGATGGGGCACCCTGGGGAACCCCAGTGAGTCACGGGGAGGAGGGACACACACACACACACGACATTGCGCAAAGCCCCCGGGTGGGGGTGCACCCCGCCTCAGTTTCCCCATCACCGGGGGGGGGGTCACCGGGAGGGCAGCCCCAAAAAAGGCCCCCCCCCCCCAAAAGGCTAACACTCCTCCAGGGGGTGACCCCCCCCCAAGGAGTGATTCCCCCCCCCCCCCCCCGCATGGGTAACATCACTTTGGGCAGGGACCCCCGATGCGGGGTGATGTGTGGTCCCCATGGGATGGCTCTTCCCCCCCCCACCCCACGCCACCCCCAAACCTCGGTGGGTGTCGCCCCCCCCCCCCCCTCAGTGCCACCCAAGGGTTGGGGACAGTGGTGGGGGGACGGCGGTGCCACACCCCAGCGCGGCGCCACCACCGAAACAGGAACCGGCCCATCCCGCGGCTCCGAAAACTTGGGGGGGCCCCAGGGGCGGGGGGGGACACACACGACACGGGGGACACACAGCAGGACACCCCCCCCCCCCCATCCAGCCCTGGGGACACCCCCACACCCCCCCCAGGCGGGATGTGCCCCCCCCCAAACCTTCGAGCGGGGTGGGGGGGGGGCCCTGACCCACGTTTGGGCCCCCCCCTCCCCGAAGGGGGGTGCGGGGCTGAGTCCCCCTTTAATGGGGGGGGGGGGGGGGAAGCCCGGGGGTCCCGCTGGGGGGGGGGGGGGGGCGGTGCAGAATGGGGGGGGGGGGGGAGAGCAGGATTGGGGTCCCCCCGTAGCGGGGGGGGGGGGGGCGGACTCGGGGTTCCCACCGGGGGGGGCATTTCTGGGGGTCCCCCCCTCTAAAGGAGGGGTGCAGGATCGCCCCCCCCCCCCCCAAGCGCGGCGCAGGATTGGGCCCCCCACCCCAAGCGGGATGCAGGGATGGGGTGGGGGGGTGTCCCCCCCCCATAAGATGGGGGTCCCCAGCGCGGGGTGCCCCCCCCCGGCGCGGTACTCACGGCGGAGCGGAGCGGAGCGGGACGGGACGGGACGGGCAGTGCCGGGGCGCGGCGCCGCCCGGGATAAGGCACGGCGGGGGCGGGCCGGGGGGGGGCGCCGGGGGGGCCCCGCTGACTCACCCGCTCCCCGCCCGGCCCCGCTCCGCCCTCATCACCCCCCCCCACCCCCCCGTCCGCTCCCCGCTCCGCTGCCCCCCCAGGACCCCCAATTCTGCCCCACCAACCCCCCCGTCCTGTCCTGTTGCCCCCCCATCCTGCCCACTGCCCCCCCCCCCCCCCCCATAAGCCCCTTCGGACATCCCAGCCACCCCCTCCCCCCCCGCCCCACTGCCCCCCCCGGGAACCCCCCGCCCGCCCTCTGCCACCCCCAATCCTGCCCCACTGCCCCCCCGGACCCCCAATTCTGACCCCCCCCGTCCTGTCCTGTGGGCCCCCCCCAATACCCCCATGGACCCCCCCCCCGCCCCCCCCCCCCCCAGCGGGGACTCCCCCCATCCCCCCCCCCTCCGCACCCACGGGGACTTCCCCCCCCCCCCCGTTATCATTGTAATTATCATTATCGTTATTATTATCAATCACTTTGTTTCCCCCCCCCGCGGGGACACCGCCCCGGCGCGTGCCGGCGCTAATTAGCACTAATTGGGCGCCCAGGCGTGGGACCCCGCGGCGGCCCCGCCCCCCCCGCGGCGGCACCGGGCGGGGGGGGGGACGGACACACGGACACGGGGGGGGCACAGGGACACACGTACACCCCCCTGCGGTGCTGCCCCCCCCCTCCCCTCCCCCCCCCGGCCCCGCCCCGGAGGGGGCAAAGGTGGGGGGGGAGGGGCAGGGCCGTGGGTGCGGTCCCGGGACGGGGCGAAGGGCGACCCCCCTTCTCCTGGGGGGGGACACCCCCCGTGCCCCCAGGGTGTCCCCAGGGTGTCGTCGTCCTCCCCCAGAGGGGACCCCCCCCAGCCCCTGAGGGACCCCCATGTCCCCAGAGCCCCCCCCCCTTCCAGCCAACCCCCCCTTAAGGGCCTCCCCGTCCTCGCAGGGCCCCCCCCGGCCCCCCCCCCCCCCCCCCCCCCGCCTCACGGACCCCCCTCAGTCCCCAGGGCCGCCTCAAATCTCACAGACGCCCCCTCCCCTAAACACGGCGCCCCCCCGAGCTCTGCCCGCACTCAAGATGGCGGCGCCCCCTCGTGCCCCGCAACGGGCGCCGCCTGCCCGCTTCCGAGATGGCGGCCGCGCGCCCACGTGGCCGAAGGGCGTGGCGGCCTGTGCCAGTCGTTCCCTCACCCGACATGGCGGCCGCTCACCAACGCTCCTGAAGGGCGCTGAAGCCGGCGGCCGGTGACCCGGATGTGCCCGCCCTCCCGCCCTTATCCAAGAGGGCGGCGCCCTCCCTGGCTTTCCCAACGGGAGTGAAGGCGGAGAGGTTAGCGTGGCCCGGAAGTGGGTGTGGCTCGCACGGCGCCAGTGGGCGGGATCTCGTTCCTTCCCCCCCGGATGTTGCGTCGCTCCGTGAGCCGCGGCGGCCGCCTGCGAGCGGGGAGCGGAGCGGAGCGGACGGAGCCAACATGGCGGCGCCGAGGCTGGGCCGGCCGTGACGGGGAGGCCGCGGCGCCTCAGCCCGGGCAGCCCCGCAAAGACGCCAGCGGGGCCGGCACAGCGCAGCGGGGGCCGAGCCGGCGGGCATGGCGGGGGCGGCGTGAGGGAAGGCCTCAGCGGTCCCTACGGGTGAGGGGACGGGCCCGGGCCCGGGCCTAGGCCGCCCCCCCCTCAAACCTCCCCTCAGCGCGGCCGGTACCGGGCAGGGGCAGCGCAGGAGAGGCCTCGGGTGCCCGGGGGATGGGGGCCTAAAGGGGGTCGCAGTGCCGTGGCCGCGGGGCCGAGCCGCTCCCCGCCGAGCCCCCCCTCCCCCGCCGCTCCCGGGGCCTTGCGGGGCAGGACGGGGCCGTTCCCTGTGCGGTGGCTGCGGGAATTTCGACCGAGAAGCTTAAAAAAAAGGGGTGCGGAGAAGGGGCCGAGAGCGGCGGGGACCGATAACGGGGAAGGGAAGGAGCGAGCGGCCCAGCGAAGCCTCGCCCATCTGCAGCTTCACCCCGTTTGGGGGATTTCGTGCTGTATTTTGGGAGCGTTAAGGTGAAATTGTGGGCGAGCCCCCAGTTTTTATTTTTTTTGGTTGTTGCTACAAAGGTAGGGCAGGTTGGGCCGGAGCGGCTGAGCGCCCGGCGCGGGGCCCGGCTCTCCTGAGAGATCAGCCGGACTTAAGGAGCCGGTGGGGAGGAGGTGAGCGTGCTAATTGTGAGTAGATGCCAAGGAAGAAGGTATGGGCTGAATTTTAAACGAATAACCCAGTTCAGATGACCTTCTCTTGGCTCTTTTATTAAGGTTTATCACTTAACCCGGTCCAGTTTCTGGAGGCGTTGCTATACTCGGAAAGCAAATCGAGGTTTCAGGTATTCTGAGTACCCTGCCCGTCACCTGGGCCTGGGAGGGCGGCGTAAAGTCCTGCTGGTAAGAAGGGAACAGGGGAGTCAGTTCTTCAGGAATGGTGTCTTTAAAAAAAGAAATGGCCTAGAGAGCGCAGGGTGGGTTCCGGACTTTGCTTTTCCTCCTCCCCATGTCAATAAATTATTAAGTTGGGGGAAAAAAAAAAGAAGGTTTTGGGAGAAAAAAAAATAAATAAATTGGGTGGCTTCTGGCAAGTCGACCAGCTTTAACACTGACCGCCGATCCCCGACTCTGGAAGTTTGGCTTCCCCGCTGCAAGAGCCATACGTGAAACTCTGTAGGAGCTTCCACGTTTTTGTTGTAGTTTATTTAAAAAGTCGAGGAAAAAAGGGGATAGAAGACTTCTTAAACACACTCTCGCTTGGCTGCTGTTTGAATCGTGGATATAAGCAAGACCAGACGAGCTCCTCACTAAGGTGGGTGTTCCTATATGTATATATTTTTTTTTTTTGTTTCCTCTAACATACTAACAATTTGCCCGTCCCTCCTCTCCTGTAAGGAGCTGCGTGTGTGAGCTTTGTGCTGTTGGGATGGACCAGGAGAGGCTCAGTCCTACACACACGCAGCCCGGCCTCGCTGGGATTGGTATCTCGGGTCCGACGGTTGCCTGCCTGCGTTAATAACTGCGGTCGGGCTCATTGTCCCGGCTTGGGAAAGTTTGGGGAGCGTGGCTGCGGGTGAATCCTGATCAGGCATCGTTTTGCTGATGAAAAGGGCGAGATTGGTAAAGCCCCGGCTGACGTCGGTGGCGGTGCGTCCCGCTTACGCGCCGGCGTAGGGGAGGTTCGGGGAGAGCCAGCGGCGCTGCTGGGAGTTTCCAGCTTTGGGAGTTTATTGAGAATTCTCCTCTTTTCCCCGTCAGCGTGCGGTGGCTCGGGCGCTGTTCCTGGGTGGTGGTGGTGCTCCATCTCGGCACCCCGGTAGTAACCGGCGGGGGGTGTTTCTGTGAGGTCCCTTTGCCGGTGCCGGTCGGGGCGGGCGTTAGCAGCGTGTGAAATCAAGGCTGTAGCTGCCGCTCAGCGGCAGAAATTAGATTGGGCGATTAATGGAGGTGGCAGGAATTAGACGGGGGGTGGGGGGCGGGATGAATGGAAGTGAAAAAGCACTTTCTGCACTTAAAATTAAAAATCCCCCTCCCCGAACGAAACCCGTGCACCAACAAACCCCCCGATCCTTCCCTGAAACAACTGCTGGCGGAAACCGTGGGGTTACGAATACTTTGTCCGGTGACGCAGCGTGGCTGAATGCTTCCTTCTCCTCTTCCTCCTCCGGCCTTCCCTGCCGCGGGGTGGCCGGGGATGGCCCTGCACGCTCCTCGTTTGCCGGTGGCATCAAGTGTGTTCCACTGGGCTGTGGCGCTAGTGGGTTTGCTGTCCTTAGCGGTGGGTTTCGGATCTTTTTCTGCCCTGTGGGTGTTACCGTACCGGCTCAGGCCCGCTGACCCAGATACAAAGTGGTACAGAGGGAAGGTCAAAAAAAAAAACCAAACCTCAAAGAGGACAATTATGGATTAATCTTATTTCTTCTCAGCTCCCTTTGATGGGTTCATCCTCTGCCCAGCAGGAACCGTTTTTATCCCCACTTTTCTCATTAATCCGTCTTGTCCCGTAGCGAGTTTGTCAGCTGAGGTTACCTGTCCCGCGGGTGTGATGCCTCGGGATGACGAGTGCTGGGACAGCCATTGGGGTGACCGCGCCACGGTCACCGTAGGCAGCGTCCCATTCGTCTGCCAGCCCGGGAATCGGGAAGATTTGCCAGCCGTGTCGCCAGGTATTTGATCCCACAAAAAAGCAGCCTCGGCGAGTGGCTCCGGAGCCGGTGGCCTGTCCGGTGCAGTCCCGGGCTTCTGGGAGAGGATTCGGCTGCAGGCGGAGGTTCGGAGGCAGGACTGCCGTCCTGACGGACGGGATCCATGCCCTCTGCTCGCGGTGAGCTGTGGGGCGGCTGAGCCCTTTCCCGAGGAAGGAGAGGGGACGAAACGCGTGTTCGGTGTGACGGCGACGGCAGGAGCTGTCGGGAGGTGAGCCGGGCAGCCGGAACGACTCGAGACTAATTGCCTTTTGCAAAGGCAGTTTCATGTTGAAGGTTATCTGAAGAGGAGAGGAAGAAATCTGGTTAACTGCTGCCGGGGTGGTGAAACCAAAGCGTTCGGCTGTTTGTTTCTGTTTGTGTTTTCTTCTCTTTGGTAATCGAGTGCGTAGGGAAAGCTGGTGCTCGGGTTCTGGTTCTGCCTCGGGCTCCGTGGCGCCATTCATCCGGCTCTGCCGCGGCCGGTCCTCGCCGAGTCGGGTAGGATCAGGTCTGGGCTGCAGCAAAAATGCGACTAGGTGTCTCCCTCGCATCTGTTTGTGGCGCGCCGAGCCGGCAGGACAGAGGAGGCTGGGATAGGAAAAATTCACCTAAAAGCCAAATTTCGACTTGGAAGTTGGTATTTGTGACTTCCGTGCCCATCCAGACAGGAATGCGCTGTCAGGAGGTGGGTTTTGGCGGTATTTAACCGAACCTCAGTGGCAAAAATCCCCAGCATCCGCATGGATTAAGTCAGATGTTTGAGTAAGGCTCGGACTGATTAACTGCAGAGCTTTGTAGGCACCAAAAGCTTGTTTTTCCTGTTCATCTTAAATTATTTTAATGATCCTGGAGCGCTGCGGAAGGTCTCCTCCCGAGGAGAGCCTCCTCCCGAGCGGCTGTGATGTGCTGCTCGTTTGTGCTGAGGTGCGGGGGTCTTTGGGGACGCCGGTGCGGGGTCTCGTCACTTCTGCCCCGGAACAGGAGAGCCGCGGCGCAATCGGCCAGCCGGGACACGGGCATCTCCTCACCTTCTGCTGGGAGATCTTTCCTGCTCCGTACGCTCACGACGGAGCCGTTCCTTGAGGAAAATTGAAGGATTTTAAGTTTTTTTGGGTTTTTTTAAATGTATGTGCGCAGCAAAGCGCTCTAGTCTTCCGATCCTGTGGGTTTAAGGCGGGAGGAGAGCCAAAGGCGAGGGGAAGCAGGGATCTCTTCCAAGTAGCGGCCGCTGGAATCCCCTGCTTGAAAATAAATTTAACAGCTTTTTGTGGTTTTGGGTGGTGCAGCTGTAAGGAACTGCCCCCCGGGACTCAGTACCTCCCCCCCGACGTGCACACACGCGTCGCGGCTCTTCTGCTGAATCTCTTCGTGCTGTGTTTAGGCAGCACAATGTCAAATTGCCTTTTTGGTTTTTGTTTTTTTTTTTTTGGCCTCCCTGGAAGAAAAAATGCAATGTAACTCCAGGGTGGTTGGCACTCAATAATCAAAAGATTGCGCCTGCCTGATTTCTGCCTGGGGTTTATGCAATTCGGCGCTTGGCAAACCCGACTGCAGCGCAACGAGCCGTTTTAAATGAAATGCTCCAAAAGAGGGTCCCGGGGAGCGGCTCCCGGCGCTTCCTGTGGCCCCGGTTCGGGTGGTTCCTCCCGGTTTCGTGGTGCGGGGCAGGCGGAACAGGCGCTGCTCTGGGGACAGAGGTCGGGATTCTGGGGCTGCCCCGGGATGCTGGTGCAGTGTAAATACCCAGGCAATTAGCTGATACGTGGGTGTGCGGGTTTACGCTCAGTCTTTTATCGCAGAGCTGCTTACGGGACACGGGGAGGAGAGCAGAGACCGCCTTGCACCCGCCCCTGCCCCTTTCCTGGGTGCTTTGCTTTGCGCAGGGATATTTACAGCTCCCGCTGCAAAACCCCGGAGCAGAGGGAGAGCCGTGGGGGCCGGCGGGCACCGGAGCCGCCCGGCCGTGGGTTCACTTACTGCTCGACACCAGTGCCACAGCACCGAACTGGTCTGAACACAGCCGAGGAGTGCCGGGGGCTTTACCGTCAGCTTGAAATACCGCTTTCGGCAAACACTTTGGTTGCTCTCGGTGGGTTTTTTTCTGCTCACGACAGCGACCATCAGGACTAAGGGTTGTTTGTCTTGATTTTTATTTTTTAACACTTTTATTCTGTGTTCATGCAATCGCCTGGTGCTGCCAGTTGATGTTCTGTTGTGACGCAGCCGCAGCTCCTGGTAAAGGCCCCTCCGTCCATAACTTGGCTTTCACAGGGCTTACGAGACCGGAGGAATCCGTTCCCTGCCGGGATGTGCCAGGCTGCGGCCCAGCGCTCTCCGGCTTCTCCGTGGAGCTGATGTGGCTCAACTCCGGGGGCAGGAGGAGCCCTTGTAGAAGAACCGGGGCGCTTTATTTGGACTTTTCTCCCCCCTCTCCTGGCTACAGGCTGTTTGTACCAAGAAATACCTTCGCTAGAAGCTGTATTGATACGACTTTTCCGCTTGCGGGGGGGGAAACTGTGTGGTATACATTGCCCTCTCCTCCCCAGCTGGAGTAGTCGGAGCCGCGGCAGACTGTTTGCAGAGCAGCAGTCACTCAACACGTTTTTAATTTAAGCTATTTGCATTTTATGATAGGAATTAAAACTCTCCCACAGCGCTGGTGGCCGACGGGCCCCGGCGAGGGCTCCGCATTCCCCCGCCTGCCCGGTGCCAAAGCGTGAGTCACGGGCTGTGCCGGGAATAGACCGGAGATTCCTGCCGGTGTCCCGTGTTTACGCCGCCGTTGCCTCACTGTTTTGGGAACCGTAACCAAGCAAAGTCGCTCCGTGGTGACGCCGGGCTGGGGTGAGCTCTCAGGGGGGAGAGAGGGAGCCATGGCCCTGTGCCGCACGGAGCAGAGCCAACCACCGCAGGGCTGGACCCTGCCCGGAGAACCGCAGGGGTGGTACCACACTGCGATCCCGGCTCTCCTGCAGCCTCCGGTCCAGTGTCCCGCAGGGCGGGAGGACTCCTGACCCGGTGACACTAATGAGGGACATCGTTTTAGGGTATAACTGTGATGCGAGGGCAGCGTGACTCCCCTGTACGGCACGCGTGCCGGCCCGCCGATGGTGCGCCTGGGGCAGGTGCCCTTTTGCCACCAGCCCCGAGCCGGAGACACGCTGCAGGCGCTGAAATGCGCTTTGGGGGTCCGAAGGCCCTCCACGTAGCTCTGGGGGTGCCCTGGGCCCGTGCGTCACCCCAGCGCCACGCGGTTTGCTCCTAACCCAATCTCCGCATGCCCCGAGTGACTGGCATTGCCGAAGGGCTCGTCACCGGTTCCCAGCCTCTTGCGGCTGACTCTGCGGTGGCACGGTGCCGTCCCCAGGCACGGGACACCTTAATGTCACCCGCTTCGCTGTGACAGCCCTCGATCCCCGCAGGAGGCCAGGCAAGGGCCAGGATTCCTGCAGGTCCCTCCTCTCTTCAGCCGGGTGCGTGACTCCCCGCAGGTCTGGGGGAAGAAACAGAGGTGTCGGTGCCGCTGAAAGAGAGCCGGGTGACGGCAGAAGCGTTGAGGAACTTCCCCGGGGGTGGCCGTAACCGGGTGAGAAACCTGCTGAGACGGGGAGGGTGAGCCCTGTGTCGGCCGCTGAAGCCAGTCTGACGAGGCTCGCTCTCCTCCGACTTTGAAGCCGAGCAGGTCGGGGCCTGCCGGGCGCCTGATTTCCTTCTCCCTTGATGTTTCGGCATGATACCGGTGGCTGCGCCAAACGGTTAGTGCCCGCTGGTGCGGCGGTGGAGGGTTCAGGCTGTCGAGCCGCCCTCTCGGCTTTGCTGGGGTGGAGGAGATCGGTCCTCGCCTGTGTCGCGCTCTGGAGCCCCGTAGCTCGTAGGTGTTTCTGCCAGACAGTGTTTGGGGTCATAAGTTAACGTGGCAGAACCCTGTCGGTGCTGGCAGAGCCCGGTGCCGTCGGTCTGGTACCCAACCCTTGATTTTTGGTGTAAGATGCGCCGGCAGAGGAGAGGATGAGTTGCCGCCGAGCGTGGAGGTGTGCTGGAGGGATGCAGAGCGGGGTTTTTAATCGAGTCTCAATCGGGAAGGGATTAAAGCCTGTTGGCACTCTTTGTCTTCTAGGGTTGTGGTGCTAAGAGGAGCCGCCGGCTCGGCGCGTGCCGGCAGCGGTGGAAGATGGCCGCCTTCAAACGGAGCCGAGCGCAAGCCTGGCCGGAGGAACAGGGCGACCGGGAGCACGGGCTGTACAGCCTGCACCGCATGTTCGACATCGTGGGCACCCACCTCACCCACCGGGACGTGCGGGTGCTCTCCTTCCTCTTCGTGGACGTGATCGACGATTACGAGAGGGGGATGATCCGCAGCGGCCGGGACTTCTTGCTGGCGCTGGAGCGGCAGGGCCGCTGCGACGAGACCAACTTCCGACAGGTGCTGCAATTGCTGCGGATCATCACTCGCCACGACCTGCTGCCGTACGTCACCCTCAAGAGGCGACGGGCCGGTAAGTGACACCGGTGGCAGCCCGGGTCTGCTCCCTAACGAAGCTCGCTTCGTTATTCTCCTGTTTCTCCTCACTGACGCCCCGCAGGTGCGGTGGTTAAAGGAACCCGAGGGTTGTAAGGACGACCGGCTGCCAGAACAGCGGGGAAATGCAGGCAGAGAAGGCAAACGGGTCTTTTATAGGGTTTCAGCAAGCACCCGCGCACAGTTTTGGGGGGTTAAAGCCTCATTTTGTTTCTGGAAAGCACTGAGATCTCCTCCTTCCTTTAGCGGCAGAGAACCAGGATTCCTGCCGCGTGCTGTGCAGCTCCGCGACTCCCGGCGCTCCCAGCTCCGCGCCTCCGACTCCCGGCTCTCCCAGCTCCCGCTGCGCGTCCCTGGTTTTTAGGGAAATGCTGCTTTTGGCCCAGAGCCTCACAAGATGCCGTGGGTGGCCTCAGGGCTGTGCCGGGGAGCGAAAAGGAGCCGGGAGGGTGCAGGGGAGGTCGTGGCTGCTGTGCTTGACGCGGCGTCGGGGGAAACTGGCTCCTCCTCTCGGGGCTGAGGCGAGTGTGGGAAGGCGACCGATGTCCTCCCCGAGCTGGAGCTGTCGGTCCTGCGGCGTGCAGTACGCAGAGGGGCCAGACTGAGAAACCCATGTCCAAATTCAGATTTTTTTTCCCCACCGATTTTCCAGTGGGATGCCCCAAACCCTCTTTTGACTGCCCCTTCCCCACCCCTCCCCTCTCTCTCGTGGCTCGGAGACGCCAGCAGTGACCCGGCCCTTCGGATCTGGATAACTTGGTGGGGTTTTGGTTACTTCGTGGTGCTGCCAGGCTGAGCTGACCCCCTGCCCTCCGCCAGCTCGGGCCCCGTGCTATTTTTTTTTTTTGACGAAACCCCTGCATTTACAGTTGAAGGAGCCTAACCCCCGATTAACCAGAACCGGAGGAGTCGCGAAGGAGAGCGCGCTTGTTGCAGGGCTGTGTAAGGCAGCCGCTCTGGCAGGATTCAACCTCTGAAATTTGCATCTTCTCTTGAAATTAAGATAATTGGGCTTTCCTTGGCAGTTTCAGGCTGCTGAGTCTCCCCGGTTTCTGCTCACACTGTGGGCAACGGCGCTGTTCCCCGCCAGCGCTTGGGAAAGCGGTGAGCGCAAGTAGAGGCAGGCGTTAAAAACTCTGCGTTTTGGAGAGAGTGAGAGGAGGGACGGCAGCGCCGGTGTGACCAAACCCTTCTCACTGGGGCCATCACCAGGAGCGTGGCCCCGTGCTGCCTCCGTCCCGCCAGGGGCGGACTGGATCGGGCGGCTTGAAAATTACCGGGGTTCTTTGCTCAGTCGCTTCCTAACCAGCACCGGGGAGGGAACGGGGACGCTGCTGCCTCGTGCCGCCCCGAAACACCAGAGACTTCCAGCGCTGCTCGACCTCGTGGGATGGAGTTCCTCCCATGGGAGGCTCAGACCAAATGCTGTGATGATTTTCCCATTATCCGATGTTTTCTGGGAGCTCGGAGTGCACTCGCTGCCCTGTGTGCCGCTCGGGAACGCGGCTGCGCTGGGAATGCATCCCAGGCTGTTCCCGGCCATGGCTGGCGGCAGAGCCCCTCTCGGCGCAGCCGGCACCGCCGATGGGTGCGAGCAGGCGGAGGCGGCTGTTTACGAGGGTCGGTGCCGGCGTAACCTTCCAGCACGCTTCCTCTGCACCAAGCCAAGAAAAACTAGAGGCAAAGGGAAAGCGGCGGGTGAGCGCGTTACACGGCCCAGCTGTGCGGCGCTCGGATTCGGGGCGGTTCCACGGGGCACAGGGGTGGATCCGCGGCTCCGCGTCCCCCAGTTTGTGTAGGGTTTCGGGGTGTCACGGCACTATTTCTGTGTTTCTGGAGCAGCTTTTTCCTTGTCTCACACAAAAATCCAAACGGAAGGGGCTCTCGGCTGCTGTACCTTGGTCGGCTGGAGCCAGGCGAGCCCTCCCCGTGTCGGGTTTTGGTGGTTTTCAGGGACGTGGGATGGATTGATATTAAAACGCGATACCCACGCGGTCGGGGAGCCAGAGTTTGGCGTTTGCGGCTCTGTACCTGTGAGCTCTCGTTCTTGTGATGTCTCTGGCCACGCTTGGGTGGAAACGGTTTAATTAAATGCACCAAAATAGCATTGCAAAAAGCTGTAAGAAATGCACGTTACGCATGGTTTATACCGCGCAGCGCTTTGCATTGAAAGAGGAGGGGGTGGGTGGTTAGAGGAAGCTTCCTCTGGATTTAACGAGCTGACTCTCGTTCCTGCTTCCCGTGTCCTTCCAGACCCCGCAGCGGCCAGGAGGTCGCGTCTCCTGCCTCCTCCTTACTCCTGGCTCTGAAAAGGAGCGAAACCCCTTCCCGAATCACCTTGGTGCAGCCGGGCGAAGGTGGGGAGGGCCAGGGAGAGCCGCAGTTTGGCCGGCTTTGGTCCGCCAGGGATGGGAGGGATCCTGCCCGGGGTCGGGCAGTACTCTGAGCTCACCAAACAGCACAAAAACAACCCGTGGAAAACGTCCCGGCCCTCAAAAATAACTCATTTCACCCCATAATTGCTCAGTGGCTGCTTCGGCTCAGCAGCTCGACGCTCCTCAAAACCCCGCGTCCTGCCAGTGCGTGACTTCAAAGGTTTGATATGCCAAATTCGGGTAAATAACGGCTCAGTGTTCTGGGTGCACGCCGGTTTATCCTAAAGCATTTCAAGCAGCCGGGTCCGTACCGGGGGCCTGGAGCTGCTGCCGTCCCCCCTCCGGCTCCGCTGTGCCGGGGCTGCGGAGGAGGAGGAGCGGCTGCTCCCCCAGACCTTTGCTCAGACCCCCCCGAGCCGTGGGAGCCTGTGTGGGGAGCCGGGGATGACTCTGGGGTGGTCGGAGCGATTGCCGGGTACGCACGACCCGGTACCGAGCTGGCGCGGTGCAGGAGCGGTGCTGGAAGCGCTGCCTGCCTTGGCCGGAGTTGTTCCCGGGGGATTGCGTGCGTGCTGGGCCGTTCCGCGGCCGAGTGTTGGGAGTATCTCTGGTAACTCATGGAAACGGCCTTTCCTGCGCCGCCGCCGCCGGGAGCTTGGCTCCCAAACGGGGATTTTTCCGAGAGAACTGGCTGGAGAAACGCCGCCGCGCGCGGGGGGAGGCGGAGCAGCTCAAACGTCTCAGCGTCCGCCGCGCCGGGGCAGATCTGCCCTGGCCTACCCCGAAAGGGACCCCTGTCCCCTCTGTCCCCTGCAAAAGGGACCTGTGTCCCCTCTGAAAGGGACCCGTGTGCCCTCTGTCCCCCCCAAAAAGGACCTGTGTCGTCCCCCCCAAGGGACTTGTGTCCCCGCAGAGGAACCCATGTCCCCTCTGTCCCCTCTGAAAGGGACCCGTGTCCCCTCTGTCCCCTGCAAAAAGGACCTGTGTGCCCCCCCACCAAGGGACCCGTGTCCCCTCTATCCCCTGCAAAAGGGACCTGTGTCCCCTCTGTCCCCTCCAAAAGGGACCGGTGTGTCCCCCCAGAGGAACCCATGTCCCCTCTGTCGCCCCTAAAGGGACCTGTGCCCCTCTGTCCCCCCCTAAAGGGACCTCTGTCCCCTCTAAAAGGGAGCTGTGTCCCCTTCGAAAGGGACCTATGTCCCCTCTGTCCCCTCCAAAAGGGACCCATGTCCCCTGCAAAAGGGACCTCTGTCTAAAGGGACCCGTGTCCCCTCTGTCCCCTGTGAAAGAGACCCGTGTTCCCTGTGTCCCCTCCGAAAGGGACATGTGTCCTCCCCTAAAGGGACCTGTGTCCCCTCTGTCCCCTGCGAAAGGGATCTGTGTCCCCCCCCAGAGGGACCCGTGTCCCCTCTGTCCCTTCTGAAAGGGACCCGTGTCCCCTCTGTCCCCTGCGAAAGGGACCCGTGTCCCCCCCAAAAGAGACCTGTGTCACCCCCCAAGGGACCCGTGTCCCCTCTGAAAGGCACTGGTGTCCCCTCTGTCCCCTCCAAAAGAGACCTGTGTCCCCTGTTAAAGGGACCTCTGTCCTCCCCTAAAGGGACCTGTGTCCCCTCTGTTCCCTGCGAAAGGGACCCGTGTCCCCTCCAAAAGAGACCTGTGTCACCCCCCAAGGGACCCGTGTCCCCTCTGAAAGGCACTGGTGTCCCCTCTGTCCCCTCCAAAAGAGACCTGTGTCCCCTGTTAAAGGGACCTCTGTCCTCCCCTAAAGGGACCTGTGTCCCCTCTGTTCCCTGCGAAAGGGACCCATGTCCCCTCCAAAAGAGACCTGTGTCACCCCCCAAGGGACCCGTGTCCCCTCTGAAAGGCACTGGTGTCCCCTCCAAAAGGGACCTGTGTCCCCTCTCTCCTGCAGTGTGTCCGGACCTGGTGGACAAGTACCTGGAGGAGACGTCCATTCGCTACGTGACGCCCCGAGCTCACGGCGAGGCGGAGCACGGCCTCGGCCACCCCCATAAATCAGGTGGGTGCGGGCGCCCGCGGGCAGACCCCCTCGCCGTGACGCTTCTGTCACCGCTGTGGTGACACCCGGCGCTGCTGCCACCAGCCCCACACTCTGGGGGGCGTTTAACGTCCCTTCCCACAACGGCAGCGCCGCGGGGAGGCCGTTCGGTGCGGTTTGGGGTTCCCCTGTCGGGGTGTGCGCGGGCTGCTGGGGGGCTGCCTTGGGACGAGCGTGCCGGGATGGCGGGGGGACACAGCTGGGAGGTGACAGCAGCGTGGGAAGGGAGGGGGGGCGTGCTGGATTTCGGTGTCGGGCACGGAGCAGAAGTGCTCAAACGCAGATGTGGAGGGGGAGCGGCCCCGGGGAGCTTTGGGAGGGGGAGCGGCTGCCCCGAGATGTCCACAGGGAGAGGGGGGTGGTGGGGCTCAGCGTCCCTCTCCCCGCGCAGTGCCTCCCCACCACCCCGTGGTCTGCTGCTCCTCCGCGGGACCCCAAATCTGTACCAAGAGGCCCGGCCGCGGCAGGACCCTCCTCAGCAGCCAGCGCAAGAGGAGGAAGTCGGCGACGCCGGACCCCAAGGAGAAGCAGACCTGCGGTAAGAGCCTCCCGGGGTGGGAGGGTTTTGGGGCGGGGGGGGGGGGGGTTTGGGGGTTCCTGTCCCCACACCGGAGCACTCACCGCCCTCCCCGCTTCCCTCAGACATCCGCCTGCGAGTCCGAGCCGAGTACTGCCAGCACGAGACGGCGCTTCAAGGCAACGTCTTCTCCAACAAGCAGGACCCCTTGGAGCGCCAGTTCGAGCGCTTCAACCAGGCCAACACCATCCTGAAGTCCCGGGACCTGGGTTCCATCATCTGTGACATAAAATTCTCAGAGCTCACCTACCTCGACGCGTTCTGGCGCGATTACATCAACGGCTCTTTGCTGGAAGCCCTCAAGGGCGTCTTCATCACGGACTCGCTCAAACAAGCCGTGGGCCACGAAGCCATCAAACTGCTGGTCAATGTGGACGAGGAGGATTACGAGGTGGGGCGCCAGAAACTCCTGAGGAACTTGATGCTGCAGACGGCGCCCTGACGCCCGACGCCGCTCGGTGGGATCCAAGCTTTTTTCCTTCTCCTTTTCGGTTGTTTTTTTTTTTTTCCTCTTTTTTTTTTTTCCTTTTTTTTTTCCTAAAAGAAAAGGAAAAGATGATTGAACACCCCCCCCCCCGCCTCGCCCGGTACTGGGCAACTCTGGGTTGGGAGCCGCGGGGAGCGCCGGAGGCGTACGTGTTTCCTCACCCCCCCTGTCCTGTCACCTCCTCTCTCGCTTCATTTTCCTTTTTTTTTTTTGTTGTTGTTTTTTTCTCTTTTATTTTGTATCCATTAAAGACAAACAAACAAACAAACAAAAAGGCAAAAATCCTGCCTGGGGCGCATCAGTGACGGGGCTGGGGGGAGCCTGGGCGGGGGGGGGGGGCGGTGGAGGTTTGTACGGGGGTGGGCTCAGTGCCGGCTCTGGGGGTGGCTTTGTCCCCCTCTCCTGCCCTGGTGTCACCGTCACGGGGGGGCTCCGTGTGTCCCCCACGTTTCTCCTTCAAATACCGCCCCCCTCCCCCCGCTGTCGCCTCAGTGGGTTTCTCAGGAGTAAAACCGTCCCCCGCGGCGTCCCCCGGACCATGTGCCTTCGTGTCCCCCTCCCCTGCGGGGGCCGGGGTTGGGGGAGGACCAGCGCCGAGGGACGCCCCGAAATCTCCTGCCTGGCCCTGTCCCTCCCCTCTCCAGCTGGCGACTGGGACAGACTGGGACAAGGGGCAGGCGGGGGGGGCGGCGCGGTCTGCCTGTTGCTGGCAGCAGGCAGCACAGCCTCTGCCTGCGTGCGGTGTAGGGGGGGCGGCAGCGCGTGGACCTTGGCTGTAGCCCCCACCCCGTCCCCAGAGAGCCCCCAAAATGGCTGTGGCCCCGCCCCGTAGCCGCTCCCGGGGAGGGGCGCGGTGAATTTTTTCCAGCTCCATCCTGGTTTTGTGGTTTTTCTCCCCGTCCCCGCTCGGCTGCTGGGGGGAGAAGGTGTGTGGACCCCTCCCCAGAACTCGTGGTGCGTGTGGCCCCCCCCCCCGGGGCACGCAGTCCCCCGTGTCCCCCCCCCCCGCTTTACGGACGATTCTGGCACAACTTGGTGTAATTTCTGTGACTTCTGTATTTTTTAAACTTCAATATAACGGTCATATTCCCTGTGTAGCTTTTGGGTTTCTTGAAATAAACATCTACCGCAGTGCCTGGCTCCTTCCTTCCGCGCCAGGGGGGACCCTGGACGCCCCCTCCCGGCAGTGCAGGGGCTTTGGGGGGACATCTAAAAAGAGGGGGGGGACCCTCCTGGCTGTGGCACAGGGGAGAGGGGAGCCCTGAGTGCATCTTGCTGCCACGTTTTGGGGAGAAAGGGTCTGAAACAGAGCGGATCTGGCCCAGCTCCGGCTTTCACGGCAGCAGGGAGAGGCTCATGGCGCCGGCGCCAGCCCCGCGGCCGCCACGGTGCCGTAGAGGTCGGGCCGGCGGTGGCCGTGCACCGGGATCTCGCGGCGGACGCGGTGCAGGTACTCGAGGTCGATCTCGGCGTAGCAGAGCCCGGGTCCCTCGCGGCACTGGGCCACCACGGCGCCCCAGGGGTCCACCACCAGCGAGTGGCCGTAGGACGTCCGGCGCTCGTGGTTCTTCCCGGTCTGGGCGGCCGCCACCACGTAGCACTGGCTCTCGATGGCCCGGGCCCGCAGCAGCACCTGCGGGGGGACACGGCGCTGCCAGACATGGGGACACCGCAGTGCCACCTGTCCCTTCAATACCCCCCCAAAAAAGAGGCTTTTTATCTGAAATTTGCCCCTCTTGGCTGCTGCAGGATTCACCCCCCCGCGCTCGCTGCTGGGGGTGATCGGGGCGAGGGCGCAGCCCCACTCCGACAGCCCCCGGGCTGTCCCCAGCTCCGCGGTTGGGGACAAAAGGGCCGAGCTCACCTCCCAGTGCGCTGAGCCCGTGGGGACGGTGAAGGCCGAGGGGTAGGTGAGGATCTCGGCGCCGGCACGGCGCAGCGCCAGCGAGATCTCGGGGAAGCGCAGGTCGTAGCAGATGGAGAGGCCGAGCTGGAGGGGATGAGGAGGGGACATCAGCGAGGACACGGCACCAGGGCCCCGGGGGGGGCTGTGGGCAGGGGTTTGGGTGACAGTGGAGGGGATGCAGTGCCGAGGAGCCCTTTGCGGTCCCCAGAGGCGCCCATCCACCCCGTACCTTCCCCGCCGGCGTGCTGACCGGGGCCAGGATCTCGGTGCCGGGGTTGGTGAAGCTGCTCTCCTTCATGGTGACGCGTCCCTCCAGCTCCACGTCACACAGGTGGGTTTTCCTGTAGGCGGCCACGAGGTGACCTGGGGACAAGAGGGTGCGAGGGAAAGTGGGGGGACGTCCACAGGGGACCCCAGGTTGGCGGGACAGGGCCGGGGGCGCTCACCTGTGGGGTCCAGCAGCGCGTGGCAGTTGTAGATGCGCTGCGTGGTGGGCCAGTCCCGGCCGCGCTCGTGGAAGCCACCCAGGGACAGCCACACGCCGCAGTCCCTGGGGAGGGGGACCCGGCGTCACCCGGAGATCTCCCTCTCCGCCACCCGGCTCCACGGGACCAGGTGCCCCTCGGTACCTTGCCAGCGCGGCGTAGCGTCCCATGATGTCCCCATCCAGCCCCTCGGCCAGGCTGAGGGTCTGCGCCGTGTCGGAGCCGATGTAGTCGAATCCCTCGGGGAGGAAGACGAGGCAGGCG
Source organism: Pluvialis apricaria (assembly GCA_017639485.1). NCBI lineage: Eukaryota > Metazoa > Chordata > Aves > Charadriiformes > Charadriidae > Pluvialis > Pluvialis apricaria. The sequence continues at coordinate 3,172,211 of CM030033.1, forward strand.
CCGCGACCGGCCGCTTCCCGCACCAGCCCGGCGCAGGCGGCAAAGTTCAGCTCCTTGTCCGGCGTGGAGGTGACCTGGCCCACGGCCACCAGCGGCTTCAGCCCCGGTGGACCCGCCATGGTGCGGGGCGGCCGGCTGCGGCACAGTGCGGACGTCAGACCCGGGGACGCCGGCAGCCCCACAGGTGTCCCCCCCTCTCTGTGTCCCCCGGGGTACCTGCCCGCGGTACCGGAGCTGCGCGGGCGTCTCGGGGTGCAGAGGCAGCGCAGGGGGGTCCGGGGCACCGCGCTCAGCCTGGGGCCGGGGGGACACCGGGGCGGGGAGAGGGGGTCACGGCCGCTGCCTGATCCCGGTGCCGCGGGGGACCCACGGCCAAGGGGACGGCTCCGGCCCCATAAAGGGGCCTGGCACCGGCCAGACCCCTCCTGCGGCCCCAGTGACTCCAGTCCAGACCCCAACTGCCCCCCAGCACCCCCCAAACTGCCCCCCTGCACCCCCCCAAACTGCCCCAAGCCAGACCCCAACCGCTCCAGCACCAACAAATTGCCCCCAGCACCCTCCAAACTGCCCCCAGCACACCATAAACTGCCTCCAGCACACCACAAACTGCCCCCAGCACACCCCAAACTGCCCCAGGCCAGACCCCAACTACCCCAGCACCCCCCAAACTTCCCCCGGCACCCCATAAACTGCCCCCAGACTGCCCCAGGCCAGACCCCAACCGCCCCAGCACCCCCCAAACTCCCCCCAGCACCCTCCAAACTGTCCCAGGCCAGACCCCAACCGCCCCAGCACCAATAAATTGCCCCCAGCACCCCATCAACTGCCCCCAGCACCCTCCAAAATGCACCCAGCGCCCCCAAACTGCCCCCAGCACCCCCCAAACTGCCCCAACACCCCCAGTTTCCCCCAGCTCTGCCCCACCTCAGCCCCCCCACCTGCCCCCAGGCCCCATCACACCCTCCCAATGGCCCAATTTACCCCAAATCTCTCCCTCCCGCACCCCCACCGATAACCTCCTGCGCCCCCCAACTGCCCCCCGGCCCCTGCCCGCCCCCCCAAGCCCCTCCGGTCCCCCCAGTCCGTACATGCCCCGCCGGCGGCACGGAGGGGACGGCGGGCAAAGTCCCCCTCAACCGCGCCCGCAGCAAACATGGCGCCAGCGCCGTTGCCCTCTACCAAGATGGCGCCCGGCCGGACCCCGCCCCGTTTCCGGTCTGTGCCGGAAGGGGCGGTGCCCGCGGCGCGGTGAGGGGGCGTGGGGAGAAGATGGCGGACAGCGCGAAGGGGCGCCCGGCGGCGGCCCCCGGAGGGAAAGCGCTGACGGCGGAGCAGGTCCGGGCCTGGGGGCGGCGGAGGGGACCCGGCAGGGGCCGGGCACCGGGGGAGGGTCCCTGGGGAGGGCCCCGGCCCTGGGGGGGCGGTCCCCGGGCAGCGGGGAGGGGGGCTGTCCCCGGGCAGGCCCGGTGTGGGGTCCCGGCCCTGTCACCGTCGCTGTCCCCGCAGGTGGTGGCCCGGTTCAACCGGCTGCGGCAGGAGCAGCGGGGCCTGGCCTCGAAGGCGGCCGAGCTGGAGCTGGAGCTCAACGAGCACAGGTGGGACTGGGGGAGTGTGTGTGGGCCGCCGGGGCCTGCACTGCCTCTCTCTCCTCGCCCTCATCCTCCTCATTCCTCCTCTCCCTCCTCATCGCTCTTCATCCTCCTCACCCTCCCCATCCCTCCTCACCCTCCCCATCCCTCCCTCATCCCTCCTCTCCCTCCCCATCCCTCCTCTCCCTCCTCACCCTCCCCATCCCTCCTCACTCCTCCTCATTCCTCCTCTCCCTCCTCATTTCTCCTCATCCTTCCTCACCCTCCTCTTCCTCCTCTCCCTCCCAGCCTGGTCATCGAGACGCTGCGGGAGGTGGATCCCACGCGTAAGTGTTACCGCATGGTGGGCGGCATCCTGGTGGAGCGCACGGTCAAGGAGGTGCTGCCGGCCCTGGAGAACAACAAGGAGCAGGTGAGGGGCCGCCCCCCCACGCCCCCTGGAGCCCCCTGAGCCCCCTCTTGGGACCCCTGGAGGCCCCCTCGGATCCCCCGAGTCACCCCATCCCCCCCAGTGACCCCCTGAGCCCCACCTTGGGACCCCCTGGGACCTCCCAAGCCACTCCTGGACCCCCCTGAGCCCCTCAGAGTCCTCCTGGGACACCCAGAGCCCTCCCAGGACCCCCCCGAGCCCCCCCTTGGGACCCTCCAGGACCCCCCCGAGGCCCCCCGGGACCCCCTGGACTCCCCTTGGGATGCCTTGAGACCCCCGGACCCTCCCTGGGACCCTACAGAGCCCCCCCAGAGCCCCTCCCAGGACCCTCGCAGCCCACCCTGGGGCCCCCCAAGAGCCCCTCTGTGAACCTGTGACCCCCTGAGCACCCAGGGGACCCTCCTGACCCCCTAAGCCACCCTAGGAGCCCCCTCAGCTCCCCTTGGGACCCCCCCAGAGCCCCCCCACCTCCCTGGGACCCGGCCCCTCTCCCGGCTGCCTCCCCCTGACCTCTCCCCCCCCCCCCCCCCCCCTTTTTTTTTCCCCCAGATCAGCAAAATCATCGAGTCGCTGACGCAGCAGCTGCAGGCGAAGGGCCGGGAGCTGAACGAGTTTCGGGAGAAGCACAACATTCGCCTGGTGGGGGAGGATGACCCCCGGCAGCCCCCCAAGGAAGGGCCCGAGGGCGCGGGGGCCAAGGGCAGCGCGGCCGGCGTCCTGGTCTCCTAGCTTCCCCCCCCCCGGCTCCCGGCCCCCCCCCGCGCTGTGTTTAGTGCTGCTCCTCATGTGTTTTTGTTAAATAAATGTCTTTTTTTTTTTTCCTTTGGTCGCGGGCCAGGCGTGGGCGCTGAGGGCGGCTGCTGCTCCCCGGGCTCTGAGGGGGGGGGGGTGGGCAGGAAAGGAGGGGGTGCAGCCCCGGGGGAGGTCAGACCCCCCCGTTCCGGCTTACCACGGAGGGGGCACAGTCCCACCGTCCCCTCTGCGTGGGGGGAGGTGACACTTTTGGGGACGTTGAGGGGGGAGAGGGTGGTTCTGGGCTGTCCTCGGCCGCTGTTTCCTTGCTCCGGCTTCCAAAAATGCTCCGTGGCGCTTCCCTGGGGGCAGCGGATGGTGTTCCCCCCCCCCCCCCCCGGACCCCCCTTGGGACATACCGACCCTCCCCGGACCCCCTTGGGACGCCCCCAAGCCCCCATTGGGTCCCCTGTCACCCCCCCAGTGCCTGAAACACCGCGGGGGGGACCCCAAAATAGGGGTGGTGGGTGACATGGGGGGGGGTGTACACCCCAAAAGGTGGGGAGAAGGGATGGAGGGGGGGGGGGGGCAGGTCCTCTCCCTTGCTCAGAAGGGACACGGTGGTGGCAGCGGGGAGGGAGGGTGTCCCCGTCACCCTGAGCGAGGCAGAGTCCGGTGCGCGCCGGCGCGTGCTGGCGTGTGGCACCCCAGGGTGCGGCTGGTGGTGGCGGGGGGGGGACACAACGGGGACGGGAGGGGACGTGGCTGCTGTTGACTGTACACAGCCCCCACCCGCGGCGTCACCCGTCACCGGGCCCGGCCGGTTCCCCACCGGCCACCAGCCCCATATAACACCGGTGACACCAGGGCTGTCGGGGGACGCCATGGAGGGTGCCGGGGGGCCGCGGCTGGCGGAGGCCGAGCGGGAGAGTCTGTTGGGCTCCGTCCACGGCGTCTCAGGGCCCGGTACCGCCGGCGGGGACACGGGGGACACCGATGGCCTTTGTTTTGCCTCCCCCCCCCCCCCCCCCCCAAAATGGGGTGTGGGAGATGGAGGGGGCGCCCGGGGAAGGTCGTGGGGAGGGGACGGTGTTGGGGACGCGGGAGCTGCCCCGGGAGGGGGGGGGGAAGGGTTTGGTGGCGGTGTCGGGGTGACGGTGTCGTGTCCCCGCAGTGGTGACGGCCACCCGCATGGCGGGGGCGGCCATGTACGAGCTGGTGCGCGTGGGGCACGCGGAGCTGGTGGGGGAGATCATCCGGCTGGAGGGGGACATGGCCACCCTCCAGGTCTACGAGGAGACCTGTATCCTGCCACGCCGCTGGGCCCCGCGGCCCCTTCCCCCTCCTGCTCCGTCCTTTGTCCCCTGTCCCCACATCTCCCCCTCCTGCCCTTCCCTCCCTCCCCTGTCCCCTCCTGTGCCCCCCCCGTCCCCCTGCCCTGCCCTGTCCCCACCGTCCTCTGCTGTCACCTTGTCCTGTCCCTGTCCCCTCCCTGTCCACCCTGTCGTGTCCTTCCCCTGTCCCCCCCATCCTGCCCCATCCCCCTGTCCTGTCCCCTCCCTTCCCCCCCCAGCACCCCTGTCCCCTCCCTGTCCCCTCCTGTCCCCCCAGTCTTGCCCTGTTCCCCCTGTCCCCTCTGACCTGTCCCCCCCCAGCTCCCTTGTCCCCTCCCTGTCCCCCCATCCTGCCCTGTCCCCCGTCCTGTCACCTCTCTCCCCCAGTCCCCCCCACAGCCCCCCATCCCCTCCCTGTCCCCCCTGTCCCCCCCAGCCCTCCTGTCCCCTCCTGTCCCCCCAATCTCATCCTGTTCCCCTCTGTCCCCTCTGTCCTGTCCTCTCCCTGTCCCCCCATCCTGCCCTGTCCCCCTGTCCTGTCCGCTCCCTGTCCCCCCCCTCAGCCCCCCTGTCCCCTCCTGTGCCCCCAATCTCATCCTGTTCCCCCTGTCCTGTCCTCTCCCTGTCCCTCTGTCCTGTCCTGTCCCCCCCAGCCCCCGTCACCTCCTGTCACCCCAATCTCGTCCTATTCCCCCTGTCCCCTCCGTCCTGTCCCCTCCCTGTCCCCCCCGTCCCCTCCAGCCCTCCTGTCCCTCTCTCCTGTTCCCCCTGTCCCCTCCTGTCACCCCAATCTCATCCTGTTCCCCCTGTCCCCTCCGTCCTGTCCCCTCCCTGTCCCCCTGTCCTGACACCTCTCTGTCCCCCCTGTCCCCCCCCAGCCCCCCTGCCCCCTCCTGTCCCCCAATCTCATCCTGTCCCCTCCCTGTCCCCCAGTCTCATCCTGTTCCCCTTGTCCCCTCCATCCCCCCATCCTGTCCTGTCCCCTCCCTGTTCCCTCCCGTCCCCCCAATCTCATCCTCTTCCCCCTGTCCCCTCCGTCCTGTCCCCTCCCTGTCTCGCCCCCCAGCCCCGCTGACCCCCTCCCGCACTGTCCCCCCATCTTCCCCTGCCCCTCTGCTCCCCGTGTCCCCCTCCCCGTCCCCGTCCCCATCTGGCGGTGGCCTTTCCTGAGCGCGGGGGCAGCGGGGGTGCGGGTGGGGGACCCGGTGCTGCGCACGGGGAAGCCGCTCTCGGTGGAGCTGGGCCCCGGCATCCTGGGCTCCATCTTCGACGGGATCCAGCGCCCGCTGCGCGACATCGCCCACCTCACCCGCAGCATCTACATCCCGCGGGGCACCAACGTCCCCGCGCTGCCCCGCCACCTCACCTGGGACTTCGTCCCCAGCAAGGACCTGCGGGTGCGCGTCCCACCGCGGGGGCTGTGGGGGACGCCCCTTCTCCCGGCGCCCCCGGAGGGGACGGCAGCCCATCCCCGTTGGGGTCCTGCAGCCTCACGGCCGCCCCTCTGCCAGGTTGGGAGCCACGTCACCGGGGGGGACATCTACGGGACGGTGATGGAGAACTCGCTCATCCAGCACAAGATCATGGTGCCACCACGCAGCCGGGGCACCGTCACCTACATCGCGCCCCCCGGGCACTATAGCGTGTCGGTAAGGGCGGGTGACGGGGTGATGGGTGCTGGGGTGACAGGAGGACATGGTGATGGGTGGCAGGGTGATGGATGTTGGGGTGATGAGCATTGGGGTGATGGGTGACGGGGTGATGGGGTGACGGGATGACATGGTGATGGGTGGCAGAGTGACGGGTGATGGGTTGATGGATGTTGGGGTGGTGGGGTTGTGGGTGGTGGGGTGGCGTGTGATGGGGTGACGGGATGACATGGTGATGGGTGGCAGAGTGATGGGTGATGGGTTGACGGGTGTTGGGGTGATGGGTGATGCGGTGACGGGATGACATGGTGATGGGTGGTGGGGTGATGGGTGAGGAGTTGATGGATGTTGGGGTAACGGGGTGGCGGGTGATGGGTGATGGGTTGATGGATGTTGGGGTGATGGGGTGGTGGGTGTTGGGGTGACGGGAGGACATGGTGATGGGTGGCAGAGTGATGGGTGATGGGTTGACGGATGTTGGGGTGATGGGTGTTGGGGTGATGGGGTGACGGGATGACATGGTGATGGGTGATGGGTTGACAGATGTTGGGGTGTTGGGGTGATGGGTGATGGGTGATGCGGTGACAGGATGACATGATGATGGCTGGTGGGGTGATGGGTGATGAGTTGATGGATGTTGGGGTGATGGGATGGCAGATGTTGGGGTGATGGGGTGGCAGGTGATGGGTTGATGGGTGATGGGTGGATGGATGTTGGGGTGGTGGGGTGAGGGGGTGACGGGTGATGGGGTGACAGGATGACATGGTGATGGGTGGTGGGGTGATGGGTGATGGGTGGATGGATGTTGGGGTGGTGGGTGTTGCGGTGATGGGTGATGGGGTGACGGGATGACATGGAGATGGATATCGGGGTCCCCGGTCCCCCCTGCCCTGCCTGTCCCCGCAGGACGTGGTGCTGGAGCTGGACTTCCAGGGCAGCGCGGAGAAGCTGACCATGCTCCAGGTCTGGCCCGTGAGGCAGACCCGGCCCGTGGCCGAGAAGCTGCCGGCGAACCACCCGCTGCTGACGGGCCAGCGCGTGCTGGACGCCCTCTTCCCGTAGGGACCGGGACGGGGACGGCGTGGGGGACAAGGGTGGGACATGGGGACAGGCGTGGGGACGGAGCTGGAAATGGGGACGGGGGATGAGGAAAGGGACAGGGGTGGGGACGGTGGTGGAGCTGGAGATGGGGATTGGGGACGGGGAGAGGAGATGGGGAACAGGGACAGGGGTGAGGACAGGGACAGGAGAATGGGGACAGGGACAGGGGTGGGGACAGGGATGGGGACAGGGGACGGCAGTGTGGGACAGGGATGGAAGCGGGTATGGGGCTGGAGATGGGAATAAGGGACAGGGATGGGGTCAGGGGTGGGGACAGGGATGGGGTGGGGACAGTCCTGCCAGGGAAAAAGGGGAGAGTGGGAGGGGTGATGGGTGACACCGTGGGGGTCACACTCACTGCAGACAGTCCCCAGGAGGGACGGGGACAGGGACGGGGATGGGGACAAGGGTCCCTCCCACCTCCATGGGGACATAGCCGGGCAGTGTCGGGGGACTGCAGCCACCGCTCTTGGCCATCCCCACGCATCCCCGTCCCCAGGTGCGTGCAGGGTGGCACCACGGCCATCCCGGGCGCCTTCGGCTGCGGCAAAACCGTCATCTCCCAGTCCCTGTCCAAGTACTCCAACAGCGACATCATCGTCTACGTGGGCTGCGGCGAGCGGGGCAACGAGATGTCCGAGGTCCTGCGGGACTTCCCCGAGGTGGGGACAGGGGACGGGGGTGACAGCGAGCCGGGCGCTGCCGGGCTGGTGGCCGGGCGGTGACAGTGACACCGTCCCCAGCTCACCATGGAGGTGGACGGGAGGACGGAGACCATCATGAAGCGCACGACGCTGGTGGCCAACACCTCCAACATGCCGGTGGCCGCCCGCGAAGCCTCCATCTACACCGGTGCGCCGGGGAACGCCACGGTGGGGGGCGTGTGCGTGTGAGCGTGCATAGGCACGTGTGAGCGTGCAGGGCGTGTGTGAGTGTTCACATGTGTGCACACGTGCCATGAGGCCACCTGTGCGCCCAGCCACGCACGTGGGTGGGTGCACACATGGGCGGCCGTGAGCTCGCTGGAGCGTGCCGGTGGGCGCGCTGAGCGTGCGAGGGCCGCGGACGAGCGTGCGAGCCGCGTGCCGCCGGCGCAGGCATCACACTCTCCGAGTACTTCCGCGACATGGGCTACCACGTCAGCATGATGGCTGACTCCACCTCCCGCTGGGCCGAGGCGCTGCGCGAGATCTCGGGGCGCTTGGCCGAGATGCCGGCGGGTGAGCCCCGTTCCTGGGCACATGGCGGGAACCCCTCGCCCCGCCGCCAGCCCTGAGGCCGCGGTGAGGGGCTCCGGCCACCCCCGGTGATGCCATCCGTGCTCCCCCCTCCCTCCGCAGACAGCGGCTACCCGGCGTACTTGGGCGCACGCTTGGCCTCCTTCTACGAGCGCGCGGGGCGAGCGCGCTGCCTGGGCTCCCCTGCCCGCGAGGGCAGCGTCAGCATCGTCGGCGCGTGAGTGCGGGGGCACTGCGGGACTGTGTGTGTGTGTGGGGGGCAGAATGGGGGGACCCCCACCCCAGCACCCAGCTGACCCCCCCCCGCTGTCCCCCACAGCGTGTCCCCGCCGGGAGGGGACTTCTCGGACCCCGTCACCTCGGCCACGCTGGGCATCGTGCAGGTGAGCGGGGGCACCCCGGGGACCCCCATCCCACTGCGGACCACCCTGACCCCCCCCCCCGGCGCCGCCGCTCCCCAGGTGTTTTGGGGTCTGGACAAGAAGCTGGCGCAGCGCAAGCACTTCCCGTCGGTGAACTGGCTGATCAGCTACAGCCGGTACCTGCGGGCGCTGGAGCCCCACTACGAGGGGCTGCACCCCGAGTTCCCCGCCCTGCGCAGCCGCGCCAGGGAGATCCTGCAGGAGGAGGAGGAGTTGGCCGAGATCGTCCAGCTGGTCGGCAAGGTGGGGCGGGATGTGGGCTACGGGGTGGGGATACGGGGTGGGGATGGGATGGGGATGGGATGAGGATGGGGATGGGATGGGATGGGATGGGATGGGATGGGATGGGATGGGATGGGATGAAATAGGGATATGGGATATGGGATGGGGATATGGGATGGAGGTATGGGATGAGGACGGGATGAGGATACGGGATACAGGATGGGGATGGGATGAGGATGGGGATGGGATGGGATGGGATGGGATGAGATGGGGCTATGGGATATGGGATGGAGGTATGGGATGAGGACGGGATGAGGATACGGGATACAGGATGGGGATGAGGATATGGGATGAGACAGGGATGAGGATGGGATGGGATGGGATGGGATGGGATGGGATGAGATGGGGATATGGGATGGGATGTGCTGGGATGGGATGAGGATATGGGATATGGTGTGGGATGGGATGAGGATATGGGATGAGGATATGGGATATGGTGTGGGATGGGATGGGATGAGGATATGGGATATGGGATGGAGGTATGGGATGAGGACGGGATGAGGATACAGGATACAGGATGGGGATGAGGATATGGGATGAGACAGGGATGAGGATGGGATGGGATGGGATGAGATGGGGATATGGGATGGGATGTGCTGGGATGGGATGAGGATATGGGATATGGTGTGGGATGGGATGAGGATATGGGATGAGGATATGGGATATGGTGTGGGATGGGATGGGATGAGGCTATGGGATATGGGATGGGGATGAGGATGGGATGGGATGAGATGGGGATATGGGATGAGATGGGCTGGGATGGGATGAGGATATGGGATATGGGGTGGGGATGGGGGATAGGGGATGAGGAAAGGATGGGGATGTGGGATATGGGATGGGGATGTGGGATATGGGATGGGGATGGAGATGTGGATGGAATCGTGTTGGGGAAGGGGTGGGGATGAGGGACAAAAGGGATGGGGAAGTGGAGAGGGATATGGGATGGGGATGGGAGGGGATGGGGATGGGGGTGAGGATAGCATGGGGGATGTGGGATAGCGATGAGGATGGGGATATGGGATATGGGATGGGGACATGGGATACGGGATGGGGACGGGATGGATGGGGATGGGGACACGGACACCCAAGACCTGTCCCCCCCCCCCAGGCGTCCCTCGCCGAGGCCGACAAGGTGACGCTGGAGGTGGCGAAGCTCCTCAAGGATGACTTCCTCCAGCAGAACGGCTACTCCTCCTACGACAGGTACCCCCGGCCCCCCGCGGCCCCCCGCCCCCTCGGCCCAGCCCTGACCCCCCCGCTCCCCCCTGCCCCAGGTTCTGCCCCTTCTACAAGACAGTGGGGATGCTGCAGAACATGGTCACCTTCTACGAGCTGGCGCGGCACGCCGTGGAGGCCACCAGCCCGGGTGAGCGCCGTGTCACCTGGGCCACCATCCGCGAGAACCTGGGGGACATCCTCTACAAGCTGAGCGCCATGAAGTTCAAGGTGGGGGGGGGGGGGGGCTGCGACCCCCATTGGGGATGGGGAGGGTGGGGTAGTGGTGGCGGTGGTGGTGCCACCGTGTCCCCTGTGTCCCCAGGACCCGGTGAAGGACGGTGAAGCCAACATCATGGCAGCCTTCGCCCAACTCAACGAGGAGATGCAGGCGGCTTTCCGCAACCTGGAGGACTGAGGGGGGGGGGGGGGGCAGGAAAAGGTGGGGGGTGGGGGTGTTAGGGGTGGGGGGGGTCCCCCCACCCAATAAAGGTCCCGAGGCGGCGCGCAGCCTCCGGGCGTGGTTTCCCCGCTGCAAATGGGAGCGTCCGGTGCCCCCCCCGGGTGCTGGCACCGTCCCCTCCCTTTGGGGGGGGGCCGGGGGGGTCCCTTTCCTGCTCCAGCCTGGGAGGGAGAGGGGGGTGAAAGTCGGGGCGGGGGGGCGGGGCAGCGCCTTCGGGACCTGGGAGGGTTGTGGGGGGGGCTGACGTGGTGGTTTGGGGGTCCATCTGCCCCCCCCGGGGAGGAGCCCCCTTTCTCCACGCTGAGCACTGGGGGGTTCGGCACACGTGTGGGGGACCCCGGGGCGGGGGGGGGTACAGTGGGGCTGAGCTGCCTGCGGAGGGGTGGCGGTGGGACACGAGGGGGGAACTGTGACCCCCCCCCCCGCCCTGGGTGGGACATGGGGGTGACAGTGACAACCTGGGTGGGACATGGGGGTGATGGGGACCTCCCGGGTGGCACATGGGGAGGGGTCACAGTGACCCCCCTGGATCACCCCTGAGCATCCTCCAGCAGTGGGGAGAGTGACGGGACACGGGGGTGACGGTGACAACCTGGGTGGGACATGGGGGCAGTGGTGACACCCTGGGTAGGACATGGGGGTGACAGTGACAACCTGGGTGGAACATGGGGGTGACGGTGACAACCTGGGTAGGACATGGGGGTGATGGTGACAACCTGGGTGGGACATGAGGGTGATGGTGACAGCCTGAGTGGGACACGGGGGTGACGGTGACACCCTGGGTAGGACATGGGGGTGACAGTGACAACCTGGGTGGGACATGGGGGTGATGGTGACACCCTGGGTAGGACATGGGGGTGACAGTGACAACCTGGGTGGGACATGGGGGTGATGGTGACACCCTGGGTAGGACATGGGGGTGACAGTGACAACCTGGGTGGAACATGGGGGTGACGGTGACAACCTGGGTGGCACATGAGGGTGATGGTGACAACCTGGGTGGGACACGGGGGTGACAGTGACCCCCTGGATGGGACACGGGGGTGATGGTGACAACCTGGGTAGGACATGGGGGCAGTGGTGACCCCCTGGGTGGCACATGGGGGTGACGGTGACCCCCTGGGTGGGACACGGGGGTGACAGTGCCCCCCCTTGGTGGGACATTGAGGTGACGGTGACCCCCTGGGTGGGACACGACGTTGACGGACACCTCGTGGGCGGGACACGGGGGTGACAATGACCTCCGGGGCCAGAGCTGCGGTGACAAGGGAGGTGACACCACCGAGGACTTCGGGGGGAGGAACGGGGGGGACGCACAGCCCGGTCCTGCGGGGGCATTTGGGGACACCGGGACGGCCCCGCCCGCCACGTGGCTGGATCCGGCCCTCTGTGTGTGTGGGGGGAGTGGTGTCCCTATTTGTGTCTCCCCCCCGGGGCTGGCGGGGTCTCCCCGGGGACGCCCCCCCGCCCCCCACGCCGGGGGAACCCCGGCGTGGGGGGCGGGGGGGCGTCCCCGGGGAGACCCCGCCAGCCCCGGGGGGGGGGGGTTTGTCCTGTGTCGTATGTGACTGTGTGTCCCCCCCGCGTCCTCGGTGCCGCCCCCGCCCGCCCCGTCCCGCCCCCCCCCCCGCCCGGAGCCACCGCCCGGCGATGTGGGCGCTGCTGCTGCCCCTGGGGCTGGGGTCGGCCCTGCTGCCCCCCGGTGGGTGTCGCCGCTCGGGGGGGGGTCCCCGGGGGGTGCGGAGGGTGCTGGGGGGGGGGTCCAAGGGCTGCGGGGGGGTCTGGGGGGCTGCGGGGTGCTGAGGGTGGGGGGGTCCGGGGGGTGCAGAGGGTGCTGGGGGGGGTGTCCAAGGGGTCCGGGGGGGTCTGGGGGGGGCCGCAGGGAGTCGGGGGGGGGACAGAGGGTGCTGGGGGGGTCCAAGGGGTTCGGGGGGGGCTGCGGGGTGCAGGGGGTGAAGGGGATCCGGGGGGCTGTGGGGTGAAGGGGGTCCGGGGGCTGCAGAGGGTGCTGGGGGGGGGTCCAAGGGGTCCGGGGGGCTCTGGGGGTGCAGAGGGTGCTGGGGGGGGTCCAAGGGTTCCGGGGGGGGGCTGCAGGGGGTGAAGGGGGTCCGGGAGGTTCTGTGGGGCTGCGGGGTTCAAGGGGGTGCAGGGGGGCCGGGGGGTGCAGAGGGTGGGGGGGGTTCGGGGGTCTCTGGGGTGCTCTGGGGGTGCAGGGGGCCCGGGGGGGGGTCTGTGGAGCTGAGGGGTGCAAGGGGGTGCAGGGCGTCCGGAGGGTGCTGGGGGGGGTGCATGGGGTGAAGGGGGCCCGGGGGGCTCTGAGGGGGCTGCGGGGGGCACAGGGGGGTGTTGCGGGTCCGGGGGGGTCTGTGGGGCTGCGGGGAGTCCGGGGGGTGCAGCGGGTGCTGGGGGGGGTGTATGGGGTGAAGGGGGCCCGGGGGGGGGGGACTCTGGGGGGGGCGTGCGGGGGGTACAGGGGGGTGCCCGGGCACCGGCGGGGCTGCGGGAGACGGCGGGGCTCGGGGTGGGGGGAGGAAATGTCCCCGTCCCGGTCCCGGTCCCGTCCCCGAGCTGTGGTGGTGACGGTCCCCGAGTGTCCCACAGTGGCGAGTGCCCGTTATGGCCACACCGTGGGACGGTGACAGTCCCCGCGGTCCCGCAGCAGTGTCCCCCGTGGCCGTGAGACAATGACAGTCCCCAGGGTGCCACAGCAGTGTCCCCCGTGCGACAGTGACAGTCCCTGGGGTCCCGCAGCAGTGTCCCCCGTGGGATGGCGGCAATCCCCAGGGTCCCACAGCAGTGTCCCCCGTGGCTGTGGGACAGTGACAGTCCCTGGGGTCCTGCAGCAGTGTCCCCCGTGGGATGGTGACAATCCCTGGGGTCCCATAGCAGTGTCCCCCATGGCCATGCGACAGTGACAATCCCCAGGGTCCTGCAGCAGTGTCCCCCGTGGGATGGTGACAGTCCCCAGGGTGCCCCTGTGTCCATACGATGGGTGGGTGCCACTGCCGGTGACCGTCCCCATTGTCCCCAGGCCCCCCGGCGCTGGCCCCCCGCCGTGGCCCAGCCGAGCTGTCCGCGGGCCGCGGTGACACCTCGGGGGGCTGCGATCTGTGCCACAGCCCCCACCGGGGCCGGGCGCAGGCCAACGGCACGCGGGGTGCCAGCATCACCCTGGGGTGCCCCGTGGCGGGTGCCCCCCTGGGCCGCCTGCGGGCCGTGCACTGGCACTTCTGGGGTGACCCCGCGGGTGCCGGTGCCGCCGTCTGCAGCCGGAGCCACGGCCCCCCCCGCTGCGGCCCCCGCTACGGCCCCCGCACCACGCTGCTGGCGCCCCGCGACACCCCGGGGGTGCTGGTGCTGCGGGGCCTGCGGGCCGGGGACGCCGGCACCTACAGCTGCCTGCTGCTGGGCGAGGACGACTGCGCCTGCGGGGAGGTGACGCTGCTGCTCCTCGGGGGTGAGCGGGGACGGGGACCCCTCACCCTGGCAGCGGGGCTGGGGGGGGGGGTGGGGGGGTGGGAGCCCCTCACCCTGGTGTCGGGGCTATAGGGGTGGTGGGAGCCCCTCACCCCGGTGTCGGGGCTGCGGTGGGGATGGTGGGAGCCCCTCACCCGGGTGTTGGGGCAGTGGGTGCTGTGGAGATGGAGGGGCAGTCGCAGAGCCCCTCACCCCGGCATCAGGGCTGTGGGGATGGAGGGGGGCAGTGGGAGACCCTCACCCTGGTGTTGGGGCTGTGGGGATGGTGGGAGCCCCTCACCCCGGCGTCGGGGCTGTGGGTGCTGTGGGGATGGAGGGGGTCAGCAGGAGCCGCTCACCCCCATTTCAGGGCGGTGGGGATGGTGGGAGCCCCTCACTGCGGCGTCGGGGCGGTGGGGTCCTGGGCAGCCCCTGAGGTGGGGTCTGTGTTCCCCCCCCCCCACAGGTGCCCCCTGCAGCCCCCCCTGCTCCGGGGCCCCCCCCCCAACAGCGGCTTCAGCCTCGGCCTCCTCCTCCTCCTCCTCCTCCTCCTGCTGCTGCTCCTGCTGCCGCCGCCCCGCGGGCTGTGAGCGCGTGTGCACGCGTGTGCGAGTGAGTGTGCACGTCCGTGTGTGTCTGTGCACGTGTGTGTGAGTCTGTGTGTGCACACGTGTGTGTGAGTGTGTGCACAGGGGGTGTGTGCGTGGGTGTGCGAGGGGCAGTGGGCACGTGGGGGTGTGAGGGGTGGGGACACGGCGGGGGGGGGTGTGTGTGTGTGTGCACGAGCGTGCCTGGCCCCGTGTGACAGCGCGTGCGCAGGGGCTGTGTGTGCCGCCTGCCAGGGCACACGCGTGTGCAGCACGTGTGTGTGTCCCCTCCATGTGTGCCACCCTCATGGTGGCACCTGGGGACAGCCCCGGCCTCTGTGGCCACCCCCGGGGACTGACCCCCACCCCGGGGGGCTCCCACCCCCCGGGACTCACACCCACAGTGTCCCCCGTGTCCCCCGTGTCCCCAGTGTCTCCGTCCCCATTGTCCCTATCCCTCATGTCCCCAGTGTCCCCCATGTCCCCAGTGTCCGTGTCCCTGGTGTCCCCCATGCCCCTCATGTCCCTGACCCCAGTGTCCCCACCCCCAGTGCTCCTGTCCCTGGTGTCCCCAGTTCCCCCAGAGTCCCTCATGTCTCCCATGCCCCTGTCCCCCCCTAACCCCAGTGTCCCCATTCGTCCCTGGTGTCCCCAGAGTCCCTCATGTCCCCAGTGCCCCTGTCCCCCCCCAACCCCGGTGTCCACATTCGTCCCTGGTGTCCACCATGTCCCCCGTGTCCCCTCCCCACCCAAGTGACCACGGTGTCCCCAGCCCTGCCCGGGTCTGATCCTGCCCGCGGCGATGGCACCCGCTGTCCCCAGGGTGCTGGCACCCTGATGGGGGACCCCGGCTGTGTCCCCTGCGACCCCCCCCCCCTCCCCCCCGCAGTGTCACCTCGGGGGGGGACGGGGACACCAGCGGGGACAAGCTTTTGCCGTGTCAGCACCCGGGTGGTGGCAGCACCCAGAGCCTTCCCCGCATTGTGTCCCCGACAATGGCAGTGCCACGTGCGCCCGCGGCCTCAGCCCCCCCGCGGCCCCTGTCCCCATCCCGCAGGGACAGAGGGGCAGAGGGACAGAGGGACAGAGGGACAGGCGGCCATGGGGCACCCGGCTGGCGGGTGCTGAAGGCAGGTGAGTGGGCGGGGGGGGGGTTCCCGGGGGGGGTCTGTCCCCAGTGTCCCCACCCGCCTCCCAGAGGTGCCACCCCGGGTCCCCCGCGGTGTCCCCACAGTTGTCCCCCAGCGCTACCACCCACGGGTACCCCCGCGTCCCCCGGAGATGCCACCCCCCGGTAACACCCTACCCCTGGAGACGTCTCCGTGGTTGTCCCCAACATCCCCTGGAGATGCCACCCCCGGGCCCCCCCACGTCCACTGGAGTTGTCCCCACATTTGTCCCCAGCGTCCCCTGGCAATGCCACCCCCGGGTACCCCTCTACCCCTGGAGATGTCCCCACGGTTGTCCCCTGTGTCCCGGGGTGCTGCCACCCCTGGGTACCCCCACGTCCCCTGGAGATGTCCCCATGGTTGTCCCCAACATCCCCTGGATGTGCCAGCACAGAGTTACGCCCATGTCCCCCAGATTTGTCTCCACGGTTGTCCCCAGTGTCCCTCTGGAGATGCCACCCCCCCCCCCCCCCACATACCCTCTGCCCCTGGAGATGTCCCTATGGGTGTCCCCAACATCCCCTGGAAATGCCACCCCCGGGTACCCCCGTGTCCCACGTTTGTCCCCAACGTGCCCCAGCGCAGGGGGATGCCGACGGGCGGGGGGCTGCTCTGCGGGGCCAGCGGCCTGGCCCTGCTCCTGGCCGCCACCGCCACCCACTTCTGGCTGCAGCGCCGGGCGCCCGGGGGGCACCGCCAGCCTCGGGCTGTGGCACGCCTGCCTCGGGGGACACTGCCGCCCCCAGCCTGGCACCCCGGGTACGCATCGGGGAGATGAGTTGTGTCCGGTCTCTGCGGGTGGGGACGGGGGGACACTGCTGCGCTGAGCTGTGCGCAGTCTCTGCGGGTGGGGATGGGGGGGCACTGCTGCGCTGAGCTGTGCGCGGTCTCTGCGGGTGGGGACGGGGGCCACTGCTGCGCTGAGCTGTCCGCGGTCTCTGCGGGTGGGGATGGGGGGCACTGCTGCGCTGAGCTGTGCGCGGTCTCTGCGGGTGGGATGGGGACACTGCTGCGCTGAGCTGTGCGCGGTCTCTGCGGGTGGGGACGGGGTCACTGCTGCGCTGAGCTGTGCGCGGTCTCTGCGGGTGGGGATGGGGGGGCACTGCTGCGCTGAGCTGTGCGCGGTCTCTGCGGGTGGGGACGGGGGCACTGCTGCGCTGAGCTGTACGCGGTCTCTGCGGGTGGGGATGGGGGCACTGCTGCGCTGAGCTGTGCGCGGTCTCTGCGGGTGGGATGGGGGACACTGCTGCGCTGAGCTGTGCGCGGTCTCTGCGGGTGGGGACGGGGGCACTGCTGCGCTGAGCTGTGCGCGGTCTCTGCGGGTGGGGATGGGGGGGCACTGCTGCGCTGAGCTGTGCGCGGTCTCTGCGGGTGGGGACGGGGGCACTGCTGCGCTGAGCTGTACGCGGTCTCTGCGGGTGGGGATGGGGGCACTGCTGCGCTGAGCTGTGCGCGGTCTCTGCGGGTGGGGACGGGGGGCACTGCTGCGCTGAGCTGTGCGCGGTCTCTGCGGGCGGGGACGGGGGGGGCACTGCTGCGCTGAGCTGTGCGCGGTCTCTGTGGGTGGGGACGGGGGGGGCACTGCTGCGCTGAGCTGTGTGCGGTCTCTGCGGGCGGGGACGGGGGGGCACTGCTGCGCGAGCTGTGCGCGGTCTCTGCGGTGGGGATGGGGGGGCACTGCTGCGCTGAGCTGTGCGCGGTCTCTGCGGCCGTGGGGATGGGGGGCACTGCTGCGCTGAGCTGTGCGCGGTCTCTGCGGGCGGGGAGGGGGCACTGCTGCGCTGAGCTGTGCGCGGTCTCCTGCGGGCGGGGACGGGGGGCACTGCTGCGCTGAGCTGTGTGCGGGTCTCTGCGGGTGGGGGACGGGGGGGGCACTGCTGCGCTGAGCTGTGCGCGGTCTCTGCGGGTGGGGATGGGGGGCACTGCTGCGCTGAGCTGTGCGCGGTCTCTGCGGGTGGGGATGGGGGGCACTGCTGCGCTGAGCTGTGCGCGTCTCTGCGGGTGGGGATGGGGGGCACTGCTGCGCTGAGCTGTGGCGGTCTCTGCGGGTGCGATGGGGCACTGCTGCGCTGAGCTGTGCGCGGTCTCTGCGGGTGGGGATGGGGGCACTGCTGCGCTGAGCTGTGCGCGGTCTCTGCGGGTGCGATGGGGCACTGCTGCGCTGAGCTGTGCGCGGTCTCTGCGGGTGCGATGGGGCACTGCTGCGCTGAGCTGTGCGCGGTCTCTGCGGGTGCGATGGGGCACTGCTGCGCTGAGCTGTGCGCGGTCTCTGCGGGTGCGATGGGGCACTGCTGCGCTGAGCTGTGCGCGGTCTCTGCGGGTGGGGACGGGGGCACTGCTGCGCTGAGCTGTGCGCGGTCTCTGCGGGTGGGGACGGGGGCACTGCTGCGCTGAGCTGTGCGGTCTCTGCGGGTGGGATGGGGCACTGCTGCGCTGAGCTGTGCGCGGTCTCTGCGGGTGGGATGGGGCACTGCTGCGCTGAGCTGTGCGCGGTCTCTGCGGGTGGGACGTGGGGGCACTGCTGCGCTGAGCTGTGCGCGGTCTCTGCGGGTGGGATGGGGGGGCACTGCTGCGCTGAGCTGTGCGCGGTCTCTGCGGGTGGGGACGGGGGGGCACTGCTGCGCTGAGCTGTGCGCGGTCTCTGCGGGTGGGGACGGGGGGGGCACTGCTGCGCTGAGCTGTGCGCGGTCTCTGCGGGTGGGGACGGGGGGGCACTGCTGCGCTGAGCTGTGCGCGGTCTCTGCGGGTGGGGACGGGGGGGGCACTGCTGCGCTGAGCTGTGCGCGGTCTCTGCGGGTGCGATGGGGGGGCACTGCTGCACTGAGCTGTGCGCGGTCTCTGCGGGCGGGGACGGGGGGGGCACTGCTGCGCTGAGCTGTGTCCGGTCTCTGCGGGTGGGATGGGGGGGGGCACTGCTGCGCTGAGCTGTGCGCGGTCTCTGCGGGTGGGGACGGGGGGGGCACTGCTGCGCTGAGCTGTGCGCGGTCTCTGCGGGTGGGGACGGGGGGGGCACTGCTGCGCTGAGCTGTGCGCGGTCTCTGCGGGTGCGATGGGGGCATTGCTGCGCTGAGCTGTGCGCGGTCTCTGCGGGCGGGGGGGGCACTGCTGCGCTGAGCTGTGCGCGGTCTCTGCGGGTGGGGACGGGGGGGGCACTGCTGCGCTGAGCTGTGCGCGGTCTCTGCGGGCGGGGGGGCACTGCTGCGCTGAGCTGTGCGCGGTCTCTGCGGGTGGGGATGGGGGGGGCACTGCTGCGCTGAGCTGTGCGCGGTCTCTGCGGGTGGGGACGGGGGGGGGCACTGCTGCGCTGAGCTGTGCGCGGTCTCTGCGGGTGGGGACGGGGGGGCACTGCTGCGCTGAGCTGTGCGCGGTCTCTGCGGGTGCGATGGGGGCATTGCTGCGCTGAGCTGTGCGCGGTCTCTGCGGGCGGGGGGGGGCACTGCTGCGCTGAGCTGTGCGCGGTCTCTGCGGGTGGGGACGGGGGGGGCACTGCTGCGCTGAGCTGTGCGCGGTCTCTGCGGGTGGGGACGGGGGGGCACTGCTGCGCTGAGCTGTGCGCGGTCTCTGCGGGTGGGGACGGGGGGGGCACTGCTGCGCTGAGCTGTGCGCGGTCTCTGCGGGCGGGGACGGGGGGGGCACTGCTGCGCTGAGCTGTGCGCGGTCTCTGCGGGTGGGGACGGGGGGCACTGCTGCGCTGAGCTGTGCGCGGTCTCTGCGGGTGCGCTGGGGGCACTGCTGCGCTGAGCTGTGCGCGGTCTCTGCGGGTGGGGACGGGGGGGGCACTGCTGCGCTGAGCTGTGCGCGGTCTCTGCGGGTGCGATGGGGGCACTGCTGCGCTGAGCTGTGCGCGGTCTCTGCGGGTGGGACACAGGGGCATTGTTAGGGTGGGCCCTTTCTCGGGGTCCCATATCCCCCAAAGTGTCCCCACCACCTGTGTCCCCCCCCAGCCCTATGGGAGGCCACGCGGGTGCTGATGCTACTCTCGGTGCTCACCGCCGCCGCCGGCCTCGCCCTGGGGCTCTCCGTTGTGGCCAGCGCTGCCCGGCGGGTGCGTGCCCGCGTGGCCGGCATCACCCTGCTCCTGGCTGGTAGGTGGGGACGAGGGGTGGGGTGGGTGGGCTGGGGCACACGGGCCTCAGGGACTGTCCCTAGGGCAGTCACTGCTGCGCTGAGCTGTGCCCGGTCTCTGCCTGCGCAGCTGCGGGGTCGCAGGCTGGGCCGTGCCGTGCCGCTGACCCGTCCCCTCTGCCCGCAGGTCTGCTGGCGCTGCTGGGGCTGGCGGTGTACACGGCCGGCACGCTGAGCCTCCTGGGGCCGGCCCGCACCGCCTGGCGCTTCTCCTGGTCCTACATCCTGGGCTGGGTCGCTGTCGTCCTCATCAGCTCCGCAGGTAGCAGCACCCGCGGGGCTTCGTCACCGCTGCGCTGAGCTGTGCCTGGTCTCTGCGGGGCCGGGCCTGTCACCGCTGCGCTGAGCTGTGCCCGGTCTCTGCGGGGCCGGGCCGGGCTGTCACCGCTGTGCTGAGCTGTGCCCGGTCTCTGCGGGGCCGGGCCAGGCCTGGTCATGTGCCGAGAGCACGCACAGGTCGGGGGGGCAGCAGGGAGGGCCCCCGCACCCACACCGAGCCATTCCCGCACCCCACGGCCTCCTCTCTCCCCCCAGGGCTTTTCCACCTCTGTGCCGCTGCCAAGGACCCGTCTCCGGAGAGCTCCGAAGTGGCGGGCGCCTGAGGGGCCCTGGATGCCTCGGGTGGGGGGGGGGCAACCAGTCCCGCCATCGCCCCCACCCTCCTCCCCACAGGGGTTGGGTGGGGGCACCCCGGGGTCGCTGCCGCGCTGAGCTGTGCCCGGTCATCGCTGCGCTGAGTTGTGCCCGGTCTCTGCAGGGCTGAGCTCCTGCTGCTCTCCCCCCCGCCCCCGCCGTGTGCTGTGCCAATAAACTGCAATGCCCCCCCCCCCCCGGCTGTGTGTTGCCCTGTGCTCTCTGGTGGCATTTTGGGGACCCCAAATTTGGGATGGGGGGGGGGTGTCGGTGCCAGCCCACAGCTCTCCCCCTTTTCCTCTGCCCCAGCGTTTGGGCAGAAAAAGGGATGTTTGGGGGGGTCTCAGCCGGGGGGGGGGGGGACCCCGGAGGTCCCGCGGGGTGGGTGGGGGTGTGGGGGGGTGTCACCGGGACCCCCCCTCCTCCTCCTCCGGGAGCCGCTGCCCTGGGGCGGGGAAGGAGCCCCCGGGGGTGGGTCCCACCGCGCCCCGGCGGTGACTGTCGCCCCTTTAAGGCCGCGCCCTCGGCCCCGCCCCCGCCCCTACCTGCCGGACCGGTCCGCCCCGCCCGGCCCCGCCCTGCCGACCCCACCCCCACAGGCCCCGCCCCCCACGGCCCCGCCCCCGCCCACCCCCCCCCACGCCCCCCCCCGTCCCGTCCCGGCTCGGAGCGGCTCAGCACCGGCCCCTCCGCCGCGCTCGGCCCGGAGCCGCCCGGTGCAGCCCGGAGCGGTCCGGTACGGTCCGTTACGGCCCCGTCCGGCCCGGCAAGGCTTATCCCGGTTCGGTTCGGTGCAGCCCGGTTCCGCCCGGTGCCCCCCGGTACGGCCCGGTGCCGCCCGGTACGGCCCGGATGGTGCTGACCGGGGACCGAGCAGCGCCGTGAGCCCGCAGGCGTCCGCATGGACCCCCCCGGGATGCGGCCCGGGACCCCCTTCCTCCTCCTCCTCTTCCTCCTCCTCCTCCTCCTCCTCCTCGCCGCCACCGGTAAGGCACCACCGGCACCGGGGAGGGGGGGAACCGGGACACGGGGTGGGAGCGGGACCGGCGGCACCGGTTGAGACGGCACCGGGGCGGGGGGCACCGGCAGCCCACGGAGGCGGGGGGCAAACCGGGACCGGGGGTACGGGACCGAGGAGGGGGGGGCGGCGGGGACCGGCAGCCCCGGGGCGGGGGGGGGGGGGGGGGTCCGGCGGGGAGTGGGGCGCACACGCGTGTGCACACGGGGAGGGGGGTGTGTGCGTGTGGCTGTGTGTACGTGTGTGCGCTCGCGTGTGCACCCGTGTCCGTCTGTCCGTGTCCGTCTGTCCGTGTCCGTGCGCCCGGGGAGGGTCGGGCTCGGCGGTGCGGGGGGTGGGCGCCGTGCGGGGGGGGGGGGGCTGCGCCGCGCCGTGGGCGCCGCACACGCGTGTGCGCGCACCTCTGTGCGTGTCCGTGGGCGCGCACCTGCGCGTCTGCCTTGGCCCCCCCCCCACCAGATGGGGTTCGGGGGTGGACCCCTCTGGGGACACGGAGGGGGGGGGGGCACAGCGTGGGAACGGGGCACACCGGGCACCGCCGGGGAGTCCCCACCGCCTCCCCCTTCTCTCGCCCACGCGTGCCCCCCCCCCCCCCCCCCGCACGCTCCCCCCGTACGCGCTGCACCCAAGGGTGCTGCAGAGCGGGGGGGTGGGGGGGTGTCAGTGCTCTGCGCCCCCCCCCCCCCCCGCCATGCCTCAGTTTCCCCACGGGCGGAGGACCCGTGGGAACGGGCTGGGTGCCGCGGGGTGACGTCACCGCAGGGGGTGCTGACCCCCCCGTGACTCACGACCCGTGTGTGTGTGTGGGGTGGGGGGTGGGGAGGTCGTGCTGCGCGTGGGGTCACCCCCCACCCCCCCCACCCCCCCCCAGCCGTGGGCACAGAGCCACACCGAGCCCGTCACCGGGGCGTCGGGCCCGTGTGTGTCCCCCCACGTCGGGTGGGGGCTGCCGCGCCGCCCACGAGTGTGTGTAGGGGGGGGTGTGCACACGCGTGTGCACGGGGCGAGCACACGTGTGTGGTCCCACACGCGCGGGGACGCTTGGCGGGGGGGTGTGTGTCCCCACCGGGGCTGCCCACGCGCGTGGGTGTCCCCGAGGGGCACAAACGCCCACGCGTGTGGGGCCCCCCCCTATCTCAGGGCTCATTCCCACCGCAGGGACCCCCCTCCTTCTCTTCCCGGTGCCCCCCTCTTCCCGGTCCCGCATCCCGGCCGGGGCGTGGGGGCCGCGGGATCCGGTCGAGCCGGTTCCCCGCTCCGTTCCCACGCGCTCGGCCCCGCTGGGTGGGGACGCCCCGCGGCGGGGGCCGCCCGCCAACCCCGACGGCACCCGCCACCCCCCCACCGACACCGACACCCCCCCACCGCCACCGACACCCCGACACCCTCCGCCGGGACACCCCCCGGCACCCCCCTGCCACGCCGGGGGAAACTGAGGCAGGGCCGTGGCCGTGGGGCAGCGCGGCCGTGACTCACGCCACGGGCAGCGCCGCAATTATTTAATTAATCCGGCGACTAATCGGGGGGTAATTAGGCTGGGCCCGGCGAGCGGCGCGGCGCGGCATGGCGGGGGGCTCACGGGGAGCCCCCGGGGGGCCGGCGGGGGCGGTAGCCCTCCGCAAGCCACGGCAGAGCCCGGCATGCGCGCCGGCCGGTTGGGCTGGCCATGCCGGCCTGGCCGCTTCCCCCGGCGTCGCCGAGCGGCTGGGCGGGCCCCTGCCACGCCCCGACACCCGCCGGCCTCACACGCGCGGCGGCCGGGCCTACGGGAGCGCGCGGGAGTGCAGAGGAGCGAGCACGAGCGTGCAAGCAGGCCCCAGTGCGTGCAGAGGTGTGTTGAGCGTGCATGAGTGTGCGTGAGCGTGCTCCCGCATGTGTGAGCATGGGAGGACATGCCTGCGTATGTGTGAGGGTGCCCAAGTGTGCGTAAGTGTGCATGAGCATGCACAGGTGTGTGCAAATCTCTGCAAGCATGCCTGAGCATGTCTGACTGTGCCTGCACATGTGTGAGCGTGCCCAAGTGTGCATGAGTGTGTCCGTGCCGGCGTAAGCATGCATAAGCGTGTACAAGCGTGCTTGAGCATGCTGGAGTGTGCATGAGTGTACCTGTGCATGTGCAAGCATGCCTACACACGCGTGAACATGTGTAAGTGTGCCCTAGCATGCCTGAATGTGTGTAAGCATGAGCACGTCCAAGTGTGTGCAAGCGTGCCTAACCATGCCCGAGTGCGTCCAAGCAAGCATGAACATGCTGAAGCGTGTGTGCATGTGTGTGAGCACATCCAAGCACGCATGAGTGTGCAGAAGCCTGCCCGAGTGCTCATGAGCATGTGCAAGTGTGCATAAGTGTGTGTAAGCACACCCATGTGTGCATGAGCATGAGTGCACCCATGAGTATGCCCAAGTGTGCATGAGTGTGCAAGCATGCCTGAGTCTGTTTGAGTGTGTTCAAGCATGTCTGAGTGTGCAGCTGTGCCTGAGCGTGCATGAGTGCTTGTATGTGAGCGCACCTAAGCATGAATGAGGGTGTGCAAGCACAAGTGTACCTGAGCATGCTCCAATGTTCTTGCACGTATGTGAGTGCCAGCATGAGTGTGTGCAGGCACAAGTGTGGCAGAGTGTATGCAAGCGTGCCCAAGTGTGCCGGCATTTATATGAGTGTGCCCAAGCATACATGGGCATGTGCAAGCACAAGTGTGCCACAGCACGCGCAAGCATGCCCAAGTGCCCTTGCACGTACGTGAGCACCAGCGTGAGTGTGTGCAGGCACGAGTGTGCCCAAGCGTGCCGGAAGGACCACACGGTGCCATGCTGGGTACCCACAGGCTGCCGCGCGGGCGTGGTGGAGGTGGAGCGCAGCGTGACGGCGGTGCTGGGCCAGGACGTGGTGCTGCCGTGCCGGTACCGGGCGCAGGAGCAGGAGCAGGTGGAGCAGGTGACCTGGCTGAAGCGGGGCCCGGCCGGGCGCAGCGCCGAGGTGGCCGTGCTCCACCGGCAGCACGGGGAGCACGTGCAGGAGCCCTACGCCGGGCGGGTGCTGCGGCGGGCGGCCGGGGCGCTGGAGGACGGCGCCATCGTCCTGAGGAACGCCGTGCAGGGGGACGAGGGCGACTACGAGTGTCACCTCATCACCTTCCCCATGGGCAGCTTTGAGGGGCACCTCACCCTCAAGGTGCTGGGTGAGTGCCCGGCCGGGGGGCACGGCATCATGGGCCATGGGGCACCAGGTGGTGGGCACGGGGCGATGAGGTGGTGGCCCAGGGGCCATGGGCATGGGGCAGCGGGCATGGGGTGATGAGGATGGGGTGATGGTGCCACGGGGATGGGGTGGTGGGCATGGGATGATGGGCACGGGGCAACGGAGTGGTGGCCATGGGGCATGGGGTGGTGGTCATGGGGCAGTGGGCAAGGGGAAGTGGGCACGGGGTGGTGGGGTGGTGGGCATGGGGTGATGAGGATGGGGTGGTGGGGCAATAGGGTGGTTGTTGGGCATGGGGCGGTGGGCATGGGATGGTGAGGATGGGGTGATGGGGCCATGGGGATGTAGTGCTGGGCGTGGGATGATGGACATGGGGCAACGGAGTGGTGGCCATGGGGCATGGGGTGGTGGGCAAGGGGAAGTGAGCATGGGGTGATGAGGATGGGGTGGTTGGTGGGCATTGGGCGGTGGGCAAGGGGCAGTGGGCATGGGGTGATGAGGATGGGGTGATGGGGTGGTTGGTGGGCGTGGGGTGGTGAGCAATGGGCATAGGATGATGGTCATGGGGTGGTGGGCACGGGGTGATGAAGATGGGGTGATGGGCACGGGGCGGGGGGCGTAGGGCAATGGCTATGGGGCAGTGGGCAAAGGGTAACGGGCACGGGGCAATGGGTGAAGGGCGGTGGGTGGGCGGTGGTGGGCGATGGGTATGGGACGATGGGCACGGGGCGATGGCTGTGGGGCAGGGGGGACTGGGCACAGGGGGACAGGGCTGGGGCAGGCGGGGCTGGGGGCACCGGAGCGGCAGAGCCCGGCAGCGGGGGCAGCAGCCGTGGGTGCTGGCGGGGGTCTGACACCGGTGCTCCCGCAGTGCCGCCGCTGCCCATCCTGAACCCAGGGCCACCGCTGGAGGAGGGGCAGGGCCGGACGCTGGCGGCCTCGTGCACGGCGGAGGGCAGCCCGGTGCCCTCGGTGCGCTGGGAGACGGAGGTGCGGGGCACCAACGCCACCCGCCGCTCGGCGCACGCCCGCTCCGCCTCCGTCACCAGCGAGTTCTTCCTGGTGCCTGGGCGCAGCATGAACGGCAAGACCCTGACCTGCGTGGTGGCCCACCCTGGCCTGAGCCATGAGAAGAGGATCACCCACCTCCTCAGCGTCGCCTGTGCGGCACCGGGGCACGGGGGGAACGGGGGACATGGGGGGCATGGGAGGCGTTGGGGGCATTGGGGACACGGAGGACATGGGGGGCATGGGAGGCGTTGGGGGCACTGGGGGCATGGGAGGCATTGGGGACATGGAGCACATGGCGGGCATGGGAGACAGGGGCACTGGGGACACGGAGGACATGGGGACATGGGAAGTGTTGAGGGCATTGGGAACATGGGGGGCATGGGAGGCATTGGGGGCATTGGGGACACGGAGGACATGGGTGGCATGGGAGGCGTTGGAGGCATTGGGGACATGGAGGACATGGGGACATGGGAGCCGTTGAGGGCATTGGGGACATGGGGTCATGGGGAACGTGAGGGACATGGGGATGTTGGGGGACATGGGGGACATTGAGGGCCGTGGAGGGTATGGGGCGTGGAAGGCACTGAGGGACGTGGAGCACATGGGGGCATTGGGGACATGGGCAGAATTGAAGGTCATGGGGGGCACTGGGGATGTGGGGAACGCTGAGGGACACGGAGGATGTTGGGGACGTGTGGGGCATAGGGGACAATGAGGGACGTGGAGGGCATTGGGGTCATGGGGGGCATTGGGAAGGTGGAGGGTGTTGGGGACAAGAAGGACATGGGATGGGGACACGGAGGGTGTTGGGGGACGGCGCTGTGGAGGACTTTGGGGATGCGGAGGACGGAGCATTGGGAATGGAGGGGACATGGGGGGGATGAAGGGCGGAGGTGGCGCAGCGGGGACACAGCAGGACCATGGGGACCGTCCCTGACTGTCCCTTGTCCCCAGACCTGTCGGACGCCTCGGTGCTGGGGCACACGGAGGAGTGGCAGGAGGGCATGGAGGGGGCCACGCTGACCTGCCTGGGGGACGGCAACCCGCCCCCCACCTACAACTGGACGCGGTGAGGACACTGTCCCCGTCCCCTGCGCCTGGCCCTGCCCCTGCTGTCCCCTGCGCGTGTGCTGGTGGCCCTGCCACATCCCCATCACTGCCACATCCCCGTCACTGCCACATCCCCGCCTGCCTCCCTGCCACGTGTCCCCTGCCTGTGTCCGTGTCCCCGCTGTCCTCCCCGTGTCCCTGCCAGGTCTCCAGAGCACATTCGTGTCCCTGCTGTGTCCCCTGCCTATGTCCCTGCCATGTCCCATGTCCCTGCCATGTCCCAGCTGCCTGTGCTGGTGTCCCCTGCCATGTCCCATGTCCCCTGCCATGTCCCATGTCCCTGCCATGTCC
This sequence comes from Pluvialis apricaria, assembly GCA_017639485.1. Classification (NCBI taxonomy): domain Eukaryota; kingdom Metazoa; phylum Chordata; class Aves; order Charadriiformes; family Charadriidae; genus Pluvialis; species Pluvialis apricaria. The sequence continues at coordinate 3,199,265 of CM030033.1, forward strand.
CAGCTGCCTGTGCTGGTGTCCCTGCTGTGTCCCCTGCCATGTCCCCCCTGCCTATGCCCACGTCCCTGCCATGTCCCGTGTCCCTCCAATGTCCCATGCCCTGTCCCATGCTGTCCCCCATGTCCCATAATGTGTCCCTGCCACGTCCCGTGTCCCTGCCGTGTCCCATGTCCCTGCCATGCCCCCCCTGCCTGTGCCGGTGTCCCTGCCGTGCCCGCCTGCCGCGTCCCCACCCGTGCCCGTCCCCGCCGTGTCCCTGCCCAGGCGTGCCCGTGCCGAGGGCCGCGGCGGCGGCGAGCGTGGCAGGCGGTGCCGTGCCCGGGCAAGCCCTGCCGGGGCCGGGGCAGGGCGTCAGCCGTGGGAACCGGCAACCCCGGCTTTGATGGCGGCACCGCCGCCGCACGCCCGGGCACGCCGGGGGCTGACGGTGCCGCCGCGCCGCAGGCTGAACGCCCCGCTGCCCGCCGGCGTGCGGGTGAAGGGGGACACCCTCGTCTTCCAGCGGCCCCTCGCTGCCGCCGACGCCGGCGACTACATCTGCCGCGTCTCCAACCGCGTGGCCGCCAAGGAGGCGCGGGCCAACGTCAGCATCAAGAGCAGGGCGGCAGGTGGGCGCCGCGGGGGTCCCGGGCACCCGGTGGCCCCCCTGGAGGTGGTGGGGTGGGTGGGGGGGGGCGCTGGGGTGGGGGTCCCGGGTGGTTGGTGGGGGTGGGAGCCTGGCTGGGGGGGCAGCGCTGTTCCCTGCTGCTTGTGCCTGTCCATCTGTCCGTCCCCGGGGCTCTCCTCGCCTGCCCGCCCTTCCTGCCGCCCACCCGGGCACCCGTCTGTCCGCCCCGCTGTCAGTCTGTGTGTCCTCCCCTCCACGCTCTTCCTACATCCGTCCGCTCACCTGTGCTTCCCCAGATGCTCCTTTCTGTCTCGTCACCTGTTTGTCCATCTGTCTGCCCATCCATCCCTCTGTCTGTCTGTCCTTCCATTTGTCTGTCCTTCCATTTGTCTGTCCATCCCTCCACCATCCACATGCCACCCACCCCCACTGCTTCACTCGACCCATCCGCCTCTCCCTCCATTTCTTCATCCATCCACCCCTTTGTCCATCTGTCCGTCCATCCGTCTCCCTTTCACTTCTCACCATCCCTTTGTTCACCCGTCCATGTGCCCATCCGTACACTCATCTGCCCCTTCGTCCACCCGTCTGTCTACTCATCCATCTACTCATCCACCCACCCATCTACTCATCCGTCTACTCATCCACCCATCCGGCCACTCATCCATCTACTCATCTTCTCATCTGTCTACTCATCCACCTGTCCATCCGTCCTTCCATCATCCATCCCCCTGCCACCTCTCTCTCCATCCATCTCTCCACCCGTTTTTCATCCAACCACCCACTCATCCCTGTACCTGTCCATCCACGTCCTTGTCTGTCCATCCATCCATCCATGGATGTAGCCACCCATGGACTCCTCCATCTGTCCGTCCATGCATATATTCATCTGTCCATCCATCCATGGACTCCTCCATCCGTCCGTCCATGCATATACTCATCTGTCCATCCACCCATCCATCCATGGACTCCTCCATCCATCTGTCCATGGATGTACTCATCTGTCCATCCATCCACCCACCCACCAACCCATCCATCCACCCATGGACTCCTCCATCCATCCATGGACTCATCCACCCGTCTGCCCATGGATCTGTCCATCCATTCATGTATTCATGCATCCACCCCCCATGTCTGTCCGTCCATCCACCCACCCATTTCCCCCCCCCATCTTCTCACCCCCACCACCACCACGCCCGCCCACCCCATGGGTGTCCCCGCAGACAACGAGGTGCGCAAGGTGGACCTGGTCTCAGCCTCGGTGGTGGTGGTGGGCGTCATCGCCGCCGTCCTGCTCTGCGTCCTCGTCGTCGTCGTTGTCGTCATGACCCTCTACCACAAGCGCAAGACCAAGCGCATCTCCGAGAAGTAGTAAGAGACGGGGAGAGGGGTGGGGGGCAGTGGGGGACACGGGGGGCCTGTGCTGACCGTGTTCCCCCGTGCCCCCAGTGAGGAGGAGCTGACGCTCACCCGGGAGAACTCCATCCGCCGCCTGCACTCCAGCCACAGCACCGACACGCGCACCCAGGTCGGGGGGCGGCGGGGGGCCTTGGTGGTCGGGTGCCCAAGGGTGATGGGTGGTGGGGTGCCCAAGGGAGGGGGTCTTGGGTACCCTGGGTGATGGGTGGTGGGGTGTCCAAGGTGGTGGGTGTTGGGGTACCCTGGGTGATGGGTGGTGGGGTGTCCAAGCTGATGGGGTGTCCAGGGTGATGGGTGGTGGGGTGTCCAAGGTGGTGGGTGTTGGGGTACCCTGGGTGATGGGCGTTGAGGTGCTCTGGGTGATGGGCGTTGGGGTACCCAAGGCAATGGGTGTTGGGGTACCCAAGGTTGTTGGGTGTTGGGGTGCCTGGGGTGATGGGTGGTGGGTTGCCCAAGACAGCAGGTCCTGGGGCACCCTGGGTGCTGTGTGTTGGGATGGCGTGGGCGTTGGGGTGCCCAAGGGTGATGGGTGTTGGGGTGCCCAAGGAGGTGGGTCTTGGCATCCTCAAGGTGGTGGGCGCCCAGGGGAGTTGGTCTTGGAGCAACCAGGGTGATGGGTGCTGGGGTGCCCAAGGTGATGGGTGTTGGGGTACCCAGGGTGACGGGTCCGGGGGTGGTGACGGAATGGGGTGCACGGGGGCTGGGCCGTGGGGTGCGGGGTCTCACGGGGCTCCTTCAGCTGGAGGAGACGCTGCAGCTGCGCACGGAGAGCCGGCAGGGCAGCCTGCGCGGGGACAGCCTGCGCGGGGACAGCCTGCGTGGGGACAGCCTGCGCGGCACCAGCATCTGCTCCGCCATGGTGAGAGCTGCAGGGGGGGCACGGGGGGGGGCAGGGGAACCCGGCTCAGCCCCACACCGGCCCGGGGCTGCGGCTGCCGGAGCGTGTCCTGCAGCTCCGGCACGCTCCCGTGCGGGTGCAACCCCCTTTCCATGGGGACCCCCACCCTCCGTGGGTGCAAACCCCCCCTCGGGGTGTTCAGCCCCCTTGCACATGTGCAAACCCCACTTTGCACATGCAACCTGCCCCCCCTTGCACACGTACACACAACCCCCCGCCATGCGTGCACCCCCCTCCCGTGTGCGCAAAGCCCTCCCACCCGCGCACACCCTCTCACGGAGCCCTCGTGCACCTCCTCGTACCCATGTCCTGCGTCCCACGGCGGCACCCCAGCCCCGCTGGGGTGGGTGGGGGGTTCCCCGAGGGGGGGGGTGTGTTCGTTCGCCAGCGGTGACCCCCCTGTCCCCATCCCTCATCCCCCGCAGAGCGAAGAGCCCGAAGGTCGCAGCTACTCGACGCTCTCGACGGTGCGGGAGATCGAGACGCAGACGGAGGTGCCGGTGGCACCGCTGTTGCCCACCCCGGTGGGGAAGGAGCCCAAGGAGGAGGAGGAGGATGGTGGCGGCGGCGGCGGCGGCGGTGGCGGCGGCGGAGACGACCCCATCAAACAGGCCATGACCCACTTTGTGCAGGAGAACGGGATGCTGCAGGCGAAGCCCACCACCAACGGCATCTACATCAACGGCCGCGGGCACCTGGTGTGAGCCCCGGGGGGCGCCGGCGGGGGGGGACACACCCAAGGGACCCCCGTCCCCCCCCCGCGCCTCCCCCCAGCTCTGCCCGCCCACCGGGCTGGCTCCGGTCCCCAAGTGTCACTTTGCTGCTGGCGCGGGGTTGGGGACACGCACCGCACCGTGCCCCAGGACAGAGCTCCGCTCCCTGAATGTCACCTCGCTGCTGGCACGGGGATGGGGACGTGCAAAGGAGGTGACAGCAGCATCCAGGAGCTGCGGGCACCCCCCCGGACGTGGGGGACACCCCAAGGACAGGACAGGGGGCAGAAGCCCCCCTGGCGGGGATCGCCGCCCCCCCCACACCCCTCACACCCCCCCAAATATCCCTTCGGACTCTGGGTCGGCTCCTTCCCCGCGCGGCGCTGGGGACACACGGCCGTCCCCCCTCGGGACAACGGTTTGCCGGTGGCACTTGGGACGCTTGTGTGCCCTCCCCCATCCCGGCTGCCCCCCTTCCCCCCTCAAAAAAAACACCCAAACCCCTCAACTCCCCCCCTCAAACTGCCAAGGGGTGTCCCCCCCGGGGCCGGGCCCCCCCGGGCATGGGGCTGGCAGTGGGGGTGCCCGGGGACGGCGCGCCCCGCGTGTACAGAGCTGTATAGGACGGGGACCCCCCTGCTGCTGCCCGGCCGCGCTTGTAAATAAACCCCCCCCTGCGCGGGACCCTGGGACCCTGTGTCGAGTGCGTCTGGTCTCAGCCGGGGGGGGACACGGACACGACACACGCTCACAGGACTCTGCGCCTGCACGCGTGTGCGAGGGGGGCACGCAGGGCGAGCTGCGAGCAAGCAGAAGTGTGCACGAGCACGCCAAAGTGTGCACAACCTTACGCAAGTGTGCATGAGCGTGCGCAAGCACGCCCAAACTCGCGCAAGCATGCCAAAGCTCATGCAAGCATGCAGGAGCAAGCAGCACAAGCTCACGCAAGCGTGCACGAGCACATGTGAGCATGCCCAAGCTCATGCAAGCATGCACAAGCATGCCCCAGCGTATGCACGAGCATGCCCCAGCGCCTGCAAGCGTGCACGATCGGGCGTGCACGAGCATGCGGGAGCGCGCGGAAGCGTGCCTGAGCGTGCGCAAGCGTGCCGCCCGCGCCCTGCCCTGCGGTTTCGACGCACCGAGGAGCAGGAAAGCGGCCTCGAAGGCGGCCGCCGCCTTCCTGCCGCCGCCAGCGGGACGCCCCCGGGCCCTCGAGGCTGCGTCAGGGCCCCGGGGCCACCGCGCTTCCTCCCCCGGGGGCCACTTCCGCTCGCCGCCCGCCTCGTCCCCGCCACGCCGGGGCTCTGGGGTACCCGCACCCCGCTCGGGCCATGGGCAGGGTCTGACCCCCCGCCGCCGGGGGGGTCCGTGCCGCCTCCATGTCGCTGGCGCTGAAGGCCCGGCAGAAGGTGAGGCGCAAGGGCGGCGCCAAGGAGCGGGTTTTCGGCTGCGACCTCCTGGAGCATCTCCAGCAGTCGGGGCAGGACGGTAAGCGCCCACCGGCGAGCGGTGCCCCCCACCCGTGGGGTCCCGCCGAGCATCACGGTGGGGGTCGCCCCCGCGGGTGGCGGAAGCGGGGAGGGTGGCCGGCGGTGCCGCGGGGAGGGGACGGGGGGGTGACTCACGCCATGGGGTTGCATCACCGGCGGCGGTTGAGCAAGCGTCGCGGCCGGGTCGCCTCTTGGCAAGGCCCCTCTGAGATTTGGGGGGTCCCAGCACGCCGGCACAGCTCCAATCTCGGTTCCCCACTGCAGCCCCGAGGGGACCGGCGTGGGTGGCTCCGGTCTGCCAGGGGCTCCCGTGCCCACCGGACCTGGCCCACGGGGACACCATCACCCGGTGCCCAGGGGAGGGGGGTGGCCCTGGTCCCCCCTGTCACCCCCAGCTCTTGGCAGGGAGCAGGCTGGGGGGGAGGAGAGTGATGGCAGCCCCGGGGTGCCCATCCCGCAGTGCCCCAGGTGCTGAGGAGCTGCACTGAGTTCGTGGAGCAGCACGGGGTGGTGGACGGCATCTACCGCCTCTCCGGCGTCTCTTCCAACATCCAGCGGCTGCGGTGAGCGGGGCCGGGCGGGAGGGATGGAGACGGGATGGGGATGGAGATGATGGAGATGGGATGGAGACGGGGTGGGGGTGATGGGATGGAGATGGGATAGGGATGATGGAGATGGAGATGGGATGGAGAGATGAAGATGGAGCCAGGAGCAGGTGGGATGGAGATAGGAGCAGACGGGATGGAGATGGAGCGGTTGGGATGGAGATGTTGGAGAATGGATGGAGATGGAGATGATGGAGAGAGGAGCAGGTGGGATGGAGGTCGGAGGCAGAGGGAGCTGGGTTGGAGCTGGAGACCAGATGGGATCCAACAGGAGGCAAACGGGAGGGAGGTGGAAGGTGGGGATGGGGTGGAGACAGGAGCAGACAGGGTGGAGGTGGAGACCGGGATGGAGGCAGGGCTGGGACCGGGAGGGAGGGAGGTGGGTAGGGGACGCAGATGGGACCAGGAGGGATGGAAACGGGGAAAAGGGGACAGGAGGGAGGTGGGACCAGAGAGGATGGAAATGGGGACGGGATGAGGCAGGACAGGATGGGATGGAGGCAGAGATGGGCTGGACATGAGACCAGACGGGACGGAGGGGGGACAGGGACGGGGGTGGGATGAGATTGGGACCAGACGGGAGAGCGGTGGGAGAGGAGAGGGCTGGGATGGCACAGGAGGGAGACGGGGACGGGATGGGGACGGACGGAGCCCGCGCAGGAGCCGACCCCGGTGCTGAGTTGGCCGGATCCGGCCCTGCCACCCCCCCCGGGCGCCCCACGGCCCCTTCCTTCCCCGTCCTGCCCTCCCGGCTCCGTCCTGCTCGGCACTGCTTCAGCCCCTTCTCTCAGTTGTTCCTTTTCTTCCTTTCCCCCCCCCCCCCCCCTTCTGTTTATTTTCTTTTTGTATTCTTCCTTTCTTTTTCTCTTTCATTCTTTCCATATTTTGGTTTGGATTTTTCACTCTTTTGCTTTTTCGGTTCTCTTCTCGAGGGTTTCTTTTCTCCCCTTTTCCCGTGTCCCCAAGAACCCCAGCGTGGCCAGCGTCCCCCCGTGTCCTCAATGTCCCTGGCATCCCCGTGTCCCCAGCATCCCCCACATCACCAGTGTCCCCAACATCCCCCTGTCCCTGCAGTGTTCCCACATCCCCTGGTGTCCCTGTATCACTGGCACCTGCAGCATCCCCCTGTCCCCCACCGTCCCCCCTGTCCCAAGCATCCCCCTGTCCCTGCCACCCCCCCGGTCCCCACCACCCCCTGTCCCCGCCACCCCGGCCACGCTGCGGAAGGACCCGGCTGACGCGCTCGCCCCGTTTTGCAGCCCACCAGGGCTGCGTCCAGTCCCCGGGGGACCACGATGGTCCTTGTGTTGTCCCCAAGGTCGTCCCACACACCATCCCCACCTCCACGGGCGCAGGGACACCCCGGGACACATCCCAACCCGCTCCAGTGAAAACCCTCCACTGCAGCCGAGCGGTGGGCAGAGGAGGGGGGACCGTGCCATCCCCGTCCCTATCCCCATTCCCGACCCCGTGCCGAGCCGGGCCGCCTCGGCTCGCAGGCAGGAGTTCGATGGCGACCGCTGCCCCGATCTGCAGAAGGACATCTACCTGCAGGACATCCACTGCGTCAGCTCCCTCTGCAAGGCGTACTTCCGCGAGCTCCCCAACCCGCTCCTCACCTACCAGCTCTACGACAAATTCGCTGTGAGTTTGTGTGTGCGTCCCCGTCCCACGCCCTGCCCAGCGCTGCCACCCGTCCCCAACCCCGGGAGGTGGCACTTGTCACCCCATCCCTGTACCCCCGGCAGGACGCGGTGGCCATCCAGATGGAAGAAGCTCGCCTGGTGAAGATCAAGGAGGTGCTGAAGGAGCTGCCGCCGCCCCACTATAGGTATGGGGGGGATGCGGAGGGGACCCCAAACCCGGTGTCCCCCATGGTCATGGCTGTCCCTAATGCGCCCCGGCGCCCGCAGGACCCTGGAGTTCCTGATGAGGCACCTCCTGCACATGGCGTCCTACAGCAGCCAGACCAACATGCACGCCAGGAACTTGGCCATCGTCTGGGCGCCCAACCTGCTGCGGTGAGTGCCGGGGATGGGGCGAGGGGACGCGGGGTGACGAGCACCCCCCTTCCCCGGGGGAGCCTAAGAACCCCCCCCCCCACCCTTTTCCCCCGGCATCCCCGTGGCAGATCGAAGGACATCGAGGCGACGGGGTTCAACGGCACGGCGGCGTTCATGGAGGTGCGCGTCCAGTCCATCGTGGTGGAGTTCATCCTCACCCACGTCGAGCAGCTCTTCGGGGACGCCCCCCTCCACGGTAGCCGTTGGCTGGGGGACACGGGGGGGACACGCAGACGGCGAGGGGGTCCCGGCGGGACCCTGACGCCCCATCTCGGTTGTCCCGCAGGCGGTGAGTCCCCCCGGCGGGTCCCTGCTGCTGGGCGGGGGGGGGACCGGGGGGACGGGCAGCCCCCGCCGTACCACGTGCCGGCCGTGCTGAGCCAGGGCGACGGACCCCCCCCCATCCGGCCCTACCACACCATCATCGAGCTCAGTGACCACAGGTAGGACCTGCCGCCACCCCCTCCCCTCCCCGGGGACCCCCCTGGCCTGGGCAGCGCCGCGAGCACGCGTGTGCACGGCACATGCGATCCCACGCACACATAATCCCACGCACACATGTTCCAACACGCACAAGCGTGCGGGCACGCGTGCTTGCGGGCATGCACGGGCTCTTGCATGTGTCCAAAGGCACCACGTGTGTGCGTGCACACACACGAGTGTGCCCGAGCGTGCCCGAGCGTGCCTGCCACCCCTGACGCCCGGGGTCCCGCAGGAGGAAGGGCTCCCTCAAGGCCAAGAAGTGGAGGTCCATCTTCAACCTGGGCCGCTCCAGCCACGAGGCCAAGCGCAAGCTGGTGAAGGCGGAGGAGAAAGGTGGGGAGCCCCGGTGCCCCCCCTGCCCCGGGCTGGGGGTCCGGAGGGAGGGACCCCACCGCTCAGGGGACGGTGTGTCCCCAAACCCCACCCCGCTGCCACCCCACGCGTCCCCGTTCCCCTTCTCCTTCCTCCCCCAGATGACAAGTGTGGTAAAATAAGCTTGCGGCCGGCCAAGAGCATGGACTCGCTCAGCTCCGTCCCCTTCGCCGGCGATGGTAAGAGGGATGTGCCGTGTGGCTCCCGCGGGAACCGTCCCTGTCCCCGAGGCGGGATCGTCGGGACAGGATGGGGATGGAGACAACAGGGATGGAGACAGGACGGGATGGGACAGAGAAGACAGGGATAGGGATGGAGAGGGCAGGAATGGGGATGGGATGGGATGGAGGGGAGAGGGTGGGGATGGAGAGGATGGGATGGGATGGGATGGGGATGGAGAGGGACAGGGATGGGGACAGGACAGGACAGGACAGAACAGGACAGGATGAAGGGGACGGGATGGGGTGGGATGGGGTGGAGGGGACAGGGTGGGGATGGAGAAGATGGCATAGGGACGGAGAGGAGAGGACGGGGACGGACGAGTGTCTGGTCATCGCCCCAGTCCCCCAGCCAGGCAGCTCCCGTGGTGCCACCCGGCCCGGTCCCCAGGTGCGGGGAGGGGACAGGGGACACCTCCGGGCCCTGACTTTTCCCCCCGGTGGGTGCAGATGACCCTCAGCTGAGCAAGAAGCGGTCGGTGAAGCAGCCACCGCAGCGCCGGGAGAGCTTTGGCACCTGCCCCTCGCCGCCGGGGAGCTGCGCCGCGCTGGACGAGAGCCTGGAGGAGAAGCCGAAGGGGCAGGAGGAGCCGCGGGGCCCCGAGTCGGAGGGTGAACACAGCACCAAGTCGGAGCCCACCACCCCCAAAGCCGGCCGGGCGTCGCTGGTGGCCCCCGGCCGCTCGCCCAAGGCCGCCCGCAGCCGCGCCGAGAAGTGCGCGGGGGTCCACATCTCCGGCCCCTTCTCCGTCACCGTCCCCTTCCACATCACCTCCAACCTCTCCCGCCTGACGCGGGGGCTGCCGTGCCCGGCGCTGGCCCAGGCGGCCGTGGGCAGAGACCCTCCCGCCAGCCCCCCGCCGCCTGCCCGCCGCTCCGCCGGGGACCCCGAGGCGCCCGAGCACCGCACCGGTGAGAAGCGGCCACCGGGACCGGCCGGCGCGGGACCCCCGGGGTGCCAGGGGGGACACCGGGCTCAATCCCCTCCGTCTCCCTCGGCAGAGGAGGGGAAGGCGGACACGGAGGAGACCCGGCTCTCCCTGGAGCTGCGGGACTCCTTCGCCTTCCTGGACAGCCCGGAGACGTGGCTGGAGGGCGGCGGTGACGGGGAGCCGGCGGCATGGTCCCTGCTGCCAGACACCGTGCCGGGGGATGGCGAGGGGTTCCCGGCCATAGAGGAGGGGATGGAGAGCGGGTTCATGAACGTAAGCTGACATCGCCGTGCTTTGGGACGGGGCGGGAGGGCCCGAGGCAGGCAGAGGGTCACCTCCGCTGTCCCTGGTCAGGGTGGGGACGGAGGGGACATGGGTGGGATGGAGGGGACACAGGTGAGGGGATGGGGATGGGATGGAGGGGACACGGGTAGGGACAGAGGGGATGGGATGGAGGGGACATAGAGATGGGGATGGAGGGGACAGAGGGGACAAGGTGAGGATGGAGGGGACAGGGCAGGGATGGGATGGAAGGGACATGGGTGGGGACAAAGTGAGGATAGAGGGGATGGGGATGGAGAGGGCAGGGGTGGGACGGAGGGGACAGAGATGGGATGGACGGGACAGTGATTGGATGAAAGGGACATGGATGGGGATGGAGGGGACACAGTGAGGGGACAGGGATGGGATAGAAGGGACTGCGATGGGATGGAGGGGACGCAGGGATGGGATACGGAGGACAGGGTGGCATCGACCCCTCCAGCCCCGGTGCCGGGTCTCGGGGCCGTGCAGCGCTCCGTGCTCGGTGGGGCTGAGGGGGGGTCTCCGGCGTGACCGTCACCCTCCCACCCGTCCCCGTCCCAGCCGGGGGAGCCCCCCGTGGAGCATCCGACAGCTACCTCTCCATCGAGGAGTGCATGGACGAGGAGATGTTCTTCATGGCTCCCAGCGGCTCCGACGCCGAGGACCACGGCCGGCGACACCGACTCGGACGACATTGTTCCTCAGCGCCCACGGACGACCTTAGCCCGCTGGTGGCATCGCTGGAGCCCCTCGACCAGTCGCCGGGCGAGGGTACAGCCCCGGAGACCCCGGCACCGGCCCAACCCGGCACCGACGGCACCGCCATGCCACAGAACAGGTCTCCAACACCGGGGCCGGCGGGGCTGTGCCCCGCCGAGGAGGATGCTCCGGGTGAGGGGCAGCACCCCGGGGACCCGGCTGGGGTGCCGGCAGAGGGGGGGTCACCAGGGGAGGCGGGTGGAGGGGAGGGGGCGGTGGACGGCAGCTCCGGCAGAACTGACTCCAGTGCCGAAGCCATCCCGGGGGCTGAGGCTGTCCCGGGGGCCGAGGCCGGTGGAGCCGGGGGCTGTGCGGGAGCGGAGCCGGTTGCCGACACATGCGATGGAGAAGTCGAAGAAGATGGAGTTGACTCCGGTCCCCCCCGTCCCAGATGATCCCGGGGAGGGCAAACCCCATCCTCCACCGGGGTCCCCTTCCCCGGAGGAGGCGCCCCAGGAGCCAGCGGAGCCCCCTGTCCCTGTGTCTGTCCCCGACGCTCTCCCACCCTCTGCCACTGGTGCGGAGGGGACCAGTGCTCCCCCTGGCAGCACCCCCAGTTCTCCCTCGCTCTCCACCTCAGCTCCCCCCGAAGCCCCTCTGCCGAGCCAGGCTGAGCCCCCCGTGGCTCCGGGGCACCCTGAGCCCGTGGCCGTCCTGCGCCGTGATGGCAGCGCCCCGGTGCGCTTGGCCGCCCGCACCGTCAGGGTGCAGCAAGCCCGGTCCGTCCCCGTCGTGCCCCCCAAGCCCCAGTTCGCCAAGATCCCCCCGGCCCTGCAGTCATGGACGCCCCTGGCCGTGGCGGGGGACGCCGCCGCGCCGCCCCACCACCTCCCCAGCTCCCCCACAGCGGAGGGACCCCCCGATGAAGCCGGGGCGGCCAGGAAGGCGGGCTGGCGGGAGGGCAGTAGCGTGTCCTTCGACGCGGCGGTGGCCATGGCTGCCCAGCAGCAGCCGGCACAGGCGCCAGTGAGGAGGATCCAGACCTACGGCGGGGGGGAGCCGGCGCCCGCCGCCCCCAAAGCTCTGCCCTTCCAGCGGAGCCCCCTGAGGCCGCGGCTGCTGCGGCCCCTCAGCTGCATGGCCGCCCCCGAGGCCGAGGCGATGGGGAGGAGCCGGCGGAGCCTCACCCCGGCCGCCGGTGGGCACCGAGGGGGCGGCGGGCGAGCACTGAGCCCCTGGGGGGACGTGGGACCGGGGGGGTTGGTGGACATTTGTGTTCCTGCGTGGGCGACCACGGGGTCAATAAAGGCGATGGGCTTTGTCTACCGCTGCCGCCTCCTTCCACGCAACATGGCGGCGCCCGGGGAGGCCTCAGGGCGTGGCGGGGAGGGGGCTCCCCCCACGGCACACCGAGCCGGGCCGTGGCGGGGGAGCAGGGCGGGGGGTCCCTTCCCCCGCGGCGGCGGTACCGGCGGTCCGGGACGGTTTTGGCGAGTGGATTGTGGAGTACGGTGGGAGCTGCCCGCCTCCAAGATGGCGCCGCCCTCACCCAAGATGGCGGCTGGGCGGAAGCGGCCGCGCTTCGCCGTCTAAGATGGCGCCCGGGCCGGAGGGGGGGGGGGGGGGGGGGGGGGTCGGGCACGCAGCGAGATGGCGCCGGCGGGGAGGGGCGGAGGAGGCCGTGCCCGGCGCCGAGATGGCGGCGGTTGCGCTGCGCTACGCGGCCGCCCCGGCCCAAGATGGCGGCCGGGTTTTGGGAAAGGGGGGGTGGGTGTGTGGGGTGTGTGGAAACGTGTGTGTGTGTGTGTGTGTGTGTGGTGTCGGGGAAGGTGGGGGCGGATGCGGCACCGGCTTCCGCCCTTACCCGACATGGCGGCGCGGCGGCGCCCTGCGCATGTGCGGGGCTCCATGGCGAGACAAGGGGCCGAGCGCGCGCAGGGCGGGCCCGGCGCGGCGAGGGTAACGGCGGGGCCGGGACGGGCCGGGACGGACCGACACCCCCCAACCCCTTCCCCCGGTCCCCGCGGGGCCGCCCCCGCCCGTCGGCGGTGGTTACGGGCCCGGACGCGGTCTCCCGGGCCCATCCGCCGCTACCCCCGGCGGAGTGCGGGTTCCCCCCCCCCCCCCCCTCCTTTCCCCGCCACCGCGGCGCCGGCCCCCCCGGGCCTGTCACCCCCCCCCCCGCCGGGCCGCCGCGGGGTCCCCCCCGGGCCTGTCACCCCACCCCCACCCCGAACCTGACACCCCCATTTCACCGCCCGGCTGCGGGGGAGGGGCGGGCCGGGCCGGGCCGGGGCGGGGTGGGGGGGGGGAACGACACAACCGGGGCCGTGACTGGGAGGGTGGGGGGGGTGACCATGGGGCCGAACCACCACCACCCCCTCACCGGGAGGTTTTTTGGGGGGGGGGACGCCGAGCAGGGCCCGGTGCCGGTGTCCCCCGCGCCTCCCCGCCCACCCCGTTACCGGTTCTCTGAGCGGTGACAAAGGAGCGGGGCGGGGGGGGGGGGGGGGGGGGTGTCTGACATGAGCGGTACCCCAAACCGTCACCCGCGAGGGAGGAGGAGGGTGGGCTTTGGGGACAGCTGTGTCACCCGGGATGCGAAAGCGAAACGGGGGAGGCCCGAAAACAGTGGCCAAGGCCCCCCGGCGGGCGGCCAAGGCAACGGTGGCCCGGTGACCGAGCCGCGGTGGCTTATGTGCGCCGGGCTACCGACACCCCCATTTTTCGGGTGTCAACCGCCCGAGGCTTCGCCCACCAACCCACCTCCCCTTGCGCGTCCCCGCCTGCCGTCCCCGGTGACAGCGGGGAGGGTGTCCCTGCCGGGGCTGGCTGTCGGTCGCCCGCTTCCGGCGCAGAGCGGCCGGTGCCGGCGGAGGGAGGGAGGAGGAGGGAGGAAGGCCGGGGGGGCCTGTCCCTGAGCCGCCGCAACCACGCTGCTCCCCACTGGGCTGTGTGAAGCCGGAGGCTTCCCTCTGCGATCTGCCTCCCCGCAGATGCCTGACGGAGCGGAGCGATGTAGGGGTGTGTATGTGCCGGTGGTCCCCCTCCCCGATCTGACCCCTCCCCAAATCCCACCTTTCCCCCCCACCCCCCCCCGGCTATAACGGAGGCCGGGTTGGCTGGACAGCGGGGCTGGGGCTGGCGAGGGGACCGGGTGACGTGCGGGTGATCCCGACTCCGGGATGGCGGAGGGGTCCCCCCAGCCCCTCAACCCGCCTCCCCTCACCCTGGCAGGCAGCAGAAAGCAGCCGAGACGGAAGAGGGAACGGTGCAAATCCAGGAAGGTGAGCAGGGACCCCCCCTCCAGGCCGTGGGGGGCCTCGGGCTGCGCCGGGACGGAAGCCCCCAAGTCTCGGCCGTGCCCGGTTTAGCCGTGGCTTCAGGCACCGTGTGGATGGGGGCACGTGCCACGCTAACGCCAGAGACCCCATCCTGGGAGAGGGGAGGACGGCTCCCGAGCTCCCTTCCCACGGCACGGGAGCCCTCACCGGTGTCCCCGTCCCCGTCATGGGCTTTCCCTTCCCCTCCCTTCTTGCCTTAAGGTGCAGTGGCCACAGGTGAGGATCCCACCAAGCGTCGCCATTTGCCAGCATCCAGGTCCGCCGCCACCTTCCCTGACCCCAACATCAAGTATGTCTTTCGCACAGAGAACGGCGGGACGCAGGTACGCAGCACCCGCGGGATTGGGGTGGGGGAATATTCCGGAGGGGGTTTTGTGCACCTCCGGAGCGGGGAGGGGGAGCGCCGTTAGCCGGATCCCGCACGTCTGGACGCCTGGCGTTGGTGTCGGGCGGGCTGAGCCGCCGCCTGGCCGCCCGTCCCCGCAGCCGCGGCTCTCTGGGCAGGTGATGTACAGGGTGATCCCATGTGGCGGACGACAGCTGGACGGACAGACGGAGGGGCAACCAGCGCCATTAGCGGCTACCCCCGCCACCCAGTCCATGACACAGGTGGGTGCTGGCGCCACACGGGAGCAGGGCAGTCCTCGGCGTCCCTGTCCCCACCGTGGCACCCGCTGTCGTCCCTCCTCTCCAGGCCGTCATACCAAGGGCGCCTTCACCAGCGAGGATGCGGTGGAGACGGAGGCCAACGGCCACCGAGACTCACTACACCTATTTCCCCACCACGGCCGTGGCCGACAACCAGCACCTCCGCCGGCGCGGGGACCACGGCCCACCGCTTGTCGTCACCACGCAGAACTCAGAGGCCCCTCCTGGGGCAGCCCACCCCCACGGGTATGACAGTGGCAGGAGGGGGGTGTCACGTCCCTGTCCCTTCAGGGCGTCCTGGGGTGTCCCCTGCTTGACCCCCCTCCCCTCTCCTTTTGGGCCGTTCAGGGCAATTCTTCGTGATGATGTCACCCCAGGAGGTGCTGCAGGGCGGGACGCAGAGGTCCATCGTCCCCCGCGCCCACCCCTACTCCCCGTGAGTACCCCACCCCTCCCCAGCTCCCCCTGCGCACGGGGGTGTCACAGCAGTGCCGACGCAGAGACACCCACAAGCAAAGAGGGGGGGACGCTCCGGTGCTCCGGCGCTTTCGGCAGCGAGCTGGGTCACTCCCAGTGCCGGCGTGGGGATGGTGGGACGCAGCCGGATCCCCGCCGGCATCACCGGGACCAACGCTGCTGCTCTCCCCCCAGGAAGTCGGAGGCACCGCGGGCCACCCGGGACGAGAAGCGTCGGGCGCAGCACAACGAAGGTACCGGAGACGGGGCGGGGGGGTCATCCCGCTCTCAGTGAGGGGCGGTGGGCACCGTGGTGTGCAGCGGCGCGGGGAGCAGAGCTTCACGTTGTCCCGGCTTCACGTTGTCCGTTCCCGCCTCCTAGATGGAAAAACTCAGGGCATAGTGCAAAGCTCGGTTAAGGGTCAAACCGTTTTTGGGAGAGCTGTAATTAGCAGCTCAAACCTTGGGGAGGGTGAGGCCCCCCCCGGCAGCCCCCCTGTCCGGAGGGGGGGACGGTGGCTGCGGGGAGACCCCGGCTCGGGTGGGAGCACCAGGCAGGATTCTCCTTCCTTTGCCTTCGAAAACAACTTCTCAAAGCTGCCGAAACCCGGATGTTGGGCTGGTTTGACCCCAAAATCGACTCTCCCGTCTTCGCCTGCCTGGGTCGGGTGGGCGCAGAGCCGGTCGGGTGCTGGAGGATCCGACCCTGCACGTCGCTTCCCCCGCTCCGGCACCCTCTGGGGTGCTGGGCTCGGCGCGGTTCGGGATGGAGACCCCCAGCCAGGAGGGTGCTGGTTTGGGGATTGAGGGGGGGGAACACCCCACCGGGGGTCTTGGGATGGTGCTGATGCCCCCCCCTGTTTCTCCTCCTCGCAGTGGAGCGCCGGCGCAGGGATAAGATCAACAACTGGATCGTGCAGCTCTCCAAGATCATCCCCGACTGCTCCATGGAGAACACCAAATCGGGGCAGGTAGGAGACCCCCCGACCGCCTCCGGGGGGTGAGGTACGGGGTGGGTGGGTGGCCCCCCACTCACCCCCACCACCTCCCCCCTGTCCCCCCCACCCAGAGCAAAGGCGGGATCCTCTCCAAAGCCTGCGACTACATCCAGGAGCTGCGGCAGAGCAACCACCGCCTCTCCGAGGAGCTGCAGGGCCTTGACCAGCTCCAGATGGACAACGAGGTCTTGCGGCAGCAGGTGACATGGCAGAGAGGGGGGCTTGGGGTCCTCTGGGGTGCAGGGAGGGGGTGTCTATGCTCACCTTCGCTCCGTGTCGTGTCCCCCCCCCCTCCCTGCCCCGGACCCCGTTGCAGGTGGAGGATCTGAAGAACAAGAACCTGATCCTGCGGGCGCAGCTGCGCCAGCACGGCGTGGAGATCGTCATCAAGAACGACAGCCACTGACGGGGACGGCGGGGACGGGGACCCCGCGGTGTGTGTGTGTGTGGGGGCGGGGATGACGGGGGACGGGGACGGGGGGTCACACACCCCTCACCCCCCACCCCACCCCTAACCTTCCCCCCCCCCGGCAGCGAGCACCTCCCCGGCGTGACATGAGGACCCTCCCGTTTGGTTTGTGTCCCCCCGCCCCCCTCCTCAGCCCCAATCCTAACCCATTCCCCCCCCAAAAAAGGTGTCACCGTGCCCCCCCTTCCCCAACCCCATTCTCACCTCCCCGTCCCGTGTCCCCCCCCTTACCTCCTCCGCGCTTCGTGCACCTCGCTCTCGGCCCGGTGGGCGCCGGACCCCGCTGCCCCCCCAGCACTGCCTCGGGCTCCCGGCCCCCCCCTTCCTTCCCCCCCTTGGGACACCCCCTCCCCAGGGGACCGTCCCCTCCCGGGGGGCCGCAGCGTCTCTCCCCCCCCTCCTCCTCCTCCTCCCCACCATGTCCCTGCCGGCCCCGGGCGGCCGCGGGGGTCCCGGGGGGCCATAGTTGTGTGTCCCCCCCCCCCTCCCTCCCTGCCCGCTGCGGCTGGCCCGGCCTGGCCAGACTTTTTTTTAAAACTCTCTGAAATTTAAAAAGCGAAAATAAATAAAAATAGTGATTTGTTTTTCCAGGACCCACAGTTTATTCTCCCCCTGCCCACCTCCCCCCACCAGGCCCTTTTTGGGGGGGGGGGGGGGGGGGGGGTGACACACACTCCCAGGGACCCCAAATCTGTCCCCACCTTATGGCACCCTCAGGTATGGGGGACGCACACCCACACCCCGGGGACCCACAGGCACCGGGGTGGGGGCTCCTGCGACCCCCCAGGACCCCCCCATGTCCCCTGGGGTGGGAGCCAGTGGCACTGGGCCACGATGTCACCGTGCCGTGAGGTCACAGCGTGACATCGCAGCGCCGCGACGGCTCTGTGGGAGCATCGGGAATGGGAGTGTGGGGTGTACTGGGAGGGCACTGGAACATACTGGGAGCGCTGAGAGGTCACTAGAGGGTACTGGGAGGGTGCCAGAAGGTACTGGGAGCACTGATGGGGGCACTGGATGGCACTGAGAGGGTACTGGGGGAGGTACTGGGAGCACTGGAAGGAACTGAGAGGGTACTGGGAGGGCGCTGGAAGGTGCTGGGGGCTCTTGGGAGTACTGGGAGAGCTCTGGAAGGTACTGGGAGCACTGGTGGGGGCACTGGAAGGTACTGAGAGGGCACTGGGAGGGCACTGGGAGCACTGGGGGGCACTGGGAGCCCTGCGGGGCCCGAGGCGGCCGCAGGCCCCGTCGCTATGGCAACGCCCGGGTCCCCGCCTGGGGGCCGCCACGAGGGACGCAGAGCGCGCCCATTGGCCAGAAGTTAAAGCGCTCTCTCTGATTGGCCGGCAGGCCTCGCCCTCTCCACACCTGTCGCTCGCGCGGCCCCTTCGCCTCAGCCAATCAAGGCGGAGCTGCGGGGCCGAGCCAGCCAGTCACGGGGAGGGGGCGCGCCCCCCTCCTTGACGAGACAGACAGCGCAGCCAATGGAGCCGGCGAAGGGGCGGGGCTCGCAAGCACCTGGCGGAGGGGCGTAGCCGGGTTGGCCGGGCCCCGAGGGGGCGGGCCCAGGGGGCGGGGCCCACCGGGGCGGGGCGGGGCGGGGCCGCACCTGGTGCGGGCGGGGGCGCGCAGTGCGGCGGCGGCGGCGGCGGCCATGGCGGGAGCGGTGCGGCGGGGCGGCCCCGGCCCTCGGCCCCGGCCCCGGGTCCTCCTGCAGCTGCTGCTGCTCGGGGCGGCGCTCGGTGAGTGCCCCGGAGGGGCGGCGGGGAGGCGGGGGGCGGCCGGACGGCCGCGAGGTGCCCGAACAATGGGGCGGCCGGTGCCCGGGGCGCCGCCGCTACCGGGAGGGGCGGTGGGTCCCCGTGGTGGGTGGCAGCGGATCGCCCGGAGGGGAGCGGTTCCGGGTGGGAGCGGGGCGCCGGGGTGGTCCCGGTACCGGAGGAGTGGTGGGGAGTCCCCCGGGGCGGTACCGGTACCGGAGAGGGTGGCGGGGGGTCCCCCGGGGCGGTACCGGTAGCGGAGGGGGGGTAGCGGGGGTTCCCTTGGGGCCCTCCCGGTACCGGAGGGGGTGGTGGGGGGTCCCCCGGGACGGTACCGGTACCGGAGGGGGTGGCGGGGGTTCCCCTGGGGTGGTGCTAGTACCGGAGGGGGTGGCGGGGGGTCCCCCGGGGCGGTACCGGTACCGGAGAGGGTGGCGGGGGGGTCCCCCGGGGCGGTACCGGTAGCGAAGGGGGGGTAACGGGGGTTCCCTTGGGGCGGTACCGGTAGCGGAGGGGGGTAGCGGGGGATCCCCCGGGGCGGTACCCGTACCGGGGGGGTCGCGGTGTTGCCGCCTGGGGTCCCCGGGGACGGCGGTGGGTTGCCCGGGTTGCCCCCGGTACCGGGTGGCGGCTCCCCCCGTGCCAGGACCGTGTGCCATCCCCCGTCCCCGCTCACGGGAGTCCGGGTTGTACCGGAGAGGGGGGGAGGAAGAGGTCCCGGGGGGGGGGGGGCCCGGTGCCGCCATACACCGCGATAACGGCCTATTAATAACCCGGCGCTGCCCGCCGGACCCCCCCGCCCCGGGGAAGCCCCGTTGGTGCCTGACACCCCGGTCCCGGGGCCGCCGCCGCCCCGTTATTTACGGTTTATGGTTGGGTTTGTGGGTGCATCGCCCGGGTGACCCCACTGCGGGGGGGGGGGGGGGGGGCACACAGCCCCGGGACCCCCCCAAAGGTGCCCGTAGGGTTGGGCCGAGCCCCCCGCTCCCGGGGGGGGGTGGGCAGGAACCGGCCGGACACCGGGGCGCTCCCCCCCCCGAGCCCGGTATCGCCTTCTCGCCGACAACCGGTAACGGGGGGGGCTCGGGGTGCCGGGGGGTGCGGGTCCGGACGCGCTTCCCGGGGCCGGAAAACCGCCGTGGCCAAACATCGCCTTCCACGGTTGAGGGAGTCCCCCGTGGCGGGGGTGTCCCTGTCCCGCTCCCCCCACAGCGGTGGCATCGGTGGGTGACATGTCACCGTCACCCCCACCATGCCCCGGGTTAATAAGTAGCCGGTGTTGCGCCGCCGCCACTCCCAAAGGCCAAAGTTTTGGGGTTTGTCACCGGCGAGCGAGCGGGCTGGGCCGGCGGTGGCCTTCCTGTGGTGGCCTTCCTGTCCCCCGCGCCGTGACGTCCCCCGCCATTGTGCTGGAACAATCCTGGAGCCCGGCTGGGATTAACCCGATCCCAGCTGATTTGAACCCAGAGCCGACAGCGCCCGTGTCCTGGCGGGGACGCCCACCCCAAGGACCCCGTCCCGCTCCGGCTCCCCCTGGGCTCGTCCCTCGGGATGTCACCTTTGGTGCCATTTCTGCCTCAAATCCACCCAAACCGACCCAAAATCCTTTTTCCCTCCTCCCTGAGCCGCGGTGCGGTTCAAAACATGGCCACCATGGGGGTCCGATGGCATTCCCGGGCAGCACCGCGCCGGCTCCAGGGAAGCGCTCTGTGCCTGGGGACACCAGGTGCCCCGTTTCCCCCTGGTTTCACCCCAAAATCGCTGTTTCTGCCACCACCCGCCTGGGTTTCACTTGGCGGCGGTTCGGGGTGCAAAGGTGGGTTGGGGACGAGGCCGTGCCATTTCCCGGTCACCTTTTCCCCACGGCGTGATTCACTGCCCGGCATCGCCGCCTTCCCCAGGCCCAAAACCGGGAGCCGGGGCGGCTGTACCGGGAAACACCGGCATCGAGGACAAGGGACACAGGCGGAACCGCCGTCACCAGCCCGCGGTGCCACCGCCGTGGGGAAGGGCAGGAGGACACGCGTGTGTGGGGGACGCGGGGGCGTGTGTGTGTGCGTGTGTGTGTGCGCAGAGGGCAGGGAGTTGCGAAACGCCCTGGCCGGTTTCCTGCGAAACCAGGCAGAAACCGGGCAGGGCGGGAGGTGACGCCACAGCCCGGGCAGCACCCAGCGGCAGGCAGGACGGGATTTTCCGGCTCCCGAACCCGCGACATGCCGCACGCGCAGCGGCACAACATACCGTCACCGCGTCACCGCTGCCCTGGGGACCGTCACCGCTGCCCCGGGGCTCCCGCTGACCTCCCTGACCCGGCCGCAGCCTCCCCTGCGCCCCGTATCCCATCGCTGGGGTCCCCCCTGGATTTCTCAGCCGTGTCCTTTCTCCCCCCCGCAGTGTCCGTGGCGGCAGCGCAGGTCACCTCCGAGACCAAAGAAGTGCCTGAAAACAAGCGTGAGTGCCCGGCTCCGTCGCCGGTCCCCCTCACCCCGTTATCCGGGGACGGCACGGCCGTGTCGCGTCCCCCGGCACCTCCGGCGCTGTAAACGGGGTTCACCCCGGACCCCCAGAGGCCGCGACGCCCGAGGGGGGATTATCCGTGTGGGGCTGTACCGGGGAGGGTTCGGGGGTTCCCGGTTTGGATTGCCACCCACCGTGTGGGACGCGAGCGCGGTGTGGCGGCACGCGTCCGCAGCGTCGCTGTTCCCCGGCAGCTGCCGACATCCCCTGCTCGGCGTATCGGTCCGGCTGGAGCAACCCTCGCATCGAGTGGAAGTTCCAGAAGGGTTTGTCGCTCGTCCTCTTCTACTACGGGGGAGAGCTGACAGGTACGTCCCCGGGGAACCCCCACCGGTCCGTCTGTCCATCCGTCCGTCCCTTGGAGCCGGTTCCCAGCCCCGTCTCCTCTCTCCCGGCAGAACCCTACAAGAACCGCGTCCAGTTCTCGCCCACCACCATCCACTTCAGCACGGTGACGCGGGAGGACACGGGCAAATACATCTGCGAGGTGGTGGGGGACGGCAGCCAGATCGCCAAATCGGAGGTGAACCTCATCGTCCAAGGTACGGCCGCCCCCGAGCCCCCCCCCCCCCGGCTGAGCTCAGCCTCGTCCCCGCCGTCCCGTGCCCCCGCAAGCGCCCTGTCCCTCCCCGGCCTGTGCCGTGCCGCGGCCGTGCTGGCCCCGACGCCGCCTTCTCCCGCAGTGCCCCCCTCCAAACCGGTGGCCCACGTCCCCACCTCGGCCACCATCGGCAGCAAGGCCGTGCTGCGCTGCACCGAGACGGACGGCTCGCCGCCACCCACCTTCCGCTGGTACAAGGACAGCATGCTCATGCCCGCCGACCCCAAAACCAGCCCCACCTTCCGAAACTCCTCCTACACCCTGGACCCCGCCACGGGGGAGCTGGTGAGCCGCCGGGAGCTCTGAATTTGGGACACCCCCCTCACCCCGAGCCTTCCCGCTGCCCTGCTCTCATCTCCCCGCTCCCCTTTAGATCTTCGAGCCCCTGAGCGGCTTCGACACCGGTGACTACTACTGCGAGGCCATGAACAACGTGGGCTCCGCCCAGAAATCGGACGTTTTCCGCATGGAAGCCAGTAAGGAATGGCGGCAGAGGACGGTGCCGCGCGTCACCCCCCGGCGTGGGGCTTTTCCAGGCTCTGCCCAGGCTGCATCCGGCACGGGTCATGTTTTGGGGGATGCCGTCACCCTTTCGCCCTTCTGGGTCCAAAGGCGTTAATTAGCGGCGGTGTTAATGACCCTGCCGCGCAGCCTCCCCCAGCCCGGGCTGAAACGAGCCCTTGGCGTGGGGCTGGGGAGGGGGAAAGGGGGAAAACCACCCCTGGGAGTGCGTGAAACTCGGCCGGGCAGCCCGATCCACCTCCAAACTGGATCCGGCGTCGCTGCCGGCCCCCGCTCGGTGCCGGGTTTGGAGCGGGGTCCTCCCCCCGCGCCGGGATTCCTGCGGGGTGCCGCGATCCGGCCGCCCGCCCTCCCTCCCTCCCTCCCACCGCCCCGTGCCTCTTTCCAGGCGAAGTCAACGTCGGCGGCATCGTGGCAGCGGTCGTGGTGCTGCTGATGGTGCTGGCGCTCGCGGCCTTCGGCGTCTGGTTTGCCTACAGACGGGGCTTCTTCAGCAGTGAGTACCGCCACGGGAGTCACCCGCCCCGGTGTGTGTCCCCCCCCCGCCGCCACCTCCCTAAAACCCCTCTTCTGTTTCTTTTATTTCAGAGAGAAAAGAGTAAGTGAAGCTGTGATGCTGCTGCCTCCCTCCCGGCTGCCTCCTCTTCCTCCGCCAGCGGGGACGGGGGTCTCTTCCCCCTCCCAGCCCCTGCCCGCGGGCCGGGATGGTGTCACCGGGGCGCTCGGGGTGGGGACAAAGGGGACCGCGGGCAGCGTGGCATCTCCTAACGCCTTTGCTTTCCGCAGCACCACCAGCAAGAAGGTGATTTACAGCCAACCCTCGCACCGCAGCGAAGTGAGTACGGGCTGGGAGGCGGGCGGTGACGGTGACGGTGCCACGTGGCCCCGTCCCCTCCCGGGGGTGCCCCAACGGGGGGAGCGGGGACCCCGGTGTCCCCCCTGGGCTCGCAGGTGCCATCCCTGTCCCCAGCATCCCTCGTCCCTCTCCTGCCTGGAGCAAGCCGGGCTCCTCGGGGAGAGCGGGTCACGGTCCCCGGGGACCGCGACAGAGCCAGACGGCCACCGCGGCACCCCACGTCCCCCCCCCCACCCGTTTCCCCGTCCCCCGCCGCCGTTAACGTCCCCCCCCCCCTTGTCCCCGCAGGGAGAGTTCAAGCAGACGTCGTCCTTCCTGGTGTGAAGCTCCTCCCGTGCCACCAACTCTTGTAAATGTCCCCGAATCACTGTAGCTATGCCGTGATTTTAACTATTATTGTTTTTTTTAAGTATCACCCGGTGCCTTTGCAGTCACGTCAGATGGGGGTTTTTTTTTGGGGGGGGGGGGGGGGGGGGGATGGTGTGTGTCCTGTCCTCCCCCACCGTCCCCTCCCCAGCAGGACGCGGGTCGTGGCTGTGGCCCCACGCAGGCACTGCCACCCTTCGGGGACGTCACCGCGTCCCACGGCGGGGGTGGCTTTCTCGGCCTCGGAGGGGGACGGTGCTGCGGTGGGGGGCTGAGGTAACCCCCCCCCCCCCCTCTGGACTGTCCTGGGGGTGGGAGTGCACCACTCCCAGCCGCCCACTGGTCCCAGTTGCCCCCTGTACTGGGCTGGGGGGGGGCTGGACCGAATCCGTGGCCGATGACTGCGGGAAACGAATAAACCTGTGTCCTTGTACCGAGTGCGCCCGCGCCCTTTGCTGGGGGGGGGGGGACGCACACATGTGTTGGGGACAGCTCTATCCACCCCCCCACACCTGTTTTTGGGGGTCTGGGGGGGACCCTGGGGACATGGGGACCCAAAGGCGACGCGGCGCAGGCGGCGCAGCCCTTCCCCACCGTCAACGGACCCTTTATTTCGTAACCGCTTTGCCTTTTCTACCCCCCCCCCCTCGCCCTGAATTGAGGGCGAGACCCCGGCGGCAGCGGGGCTTTGGCGAGCCGGTCTTTTGGGGGGGGCGGGGATGGACGGACAGACGGACACAATTTCCTTCCCCGTTATATATATATAGATTAGTCGCACTATATATATATATATATGTACGTACGTATGTGTATGACCTCAGCGCAGCGGGGGGGGGGGGCAGCCGGGGCCGCGCGTTAATAGCGGAGCTCTACGTTAGCAGCAGCGACGGGCGCGAGCGGGGCTGGGGGGGGCCGCCCGGCCCGAGGGAGGGGGGGCACACGCGGCGCCGCGGCCCTGTCCCGATTATCGGTGACACCCTGGTGGGTGACATCCCCCCCACACCCCTCCGCAGCCCGGATTTTGGGGGGGGGGGGGGGCAGCGCAGGGAGGAGGGCCCAGCTCTGGGTGAGGGGGGGGTGATGGAGGATGGGGGGGGGCTCAGGGGCATCTCCTGCCTCAGTTTCCCCTGTTGAGTGCGCGGTGACCCCGGGGGGGGGGGCAAAGGGGGTGCAGGGGGGTTTGGGGAGGGGTCTGCACCCCCCCCCAGCCGGAGCTCTCCCGGGGGTGCGGGGGGGGGTGTCCGGTGAGCGAGGGGAGAGGTCCCACGAGGTCGGAGCCTCCCGCTCTCCCCAGCCCGCGCGTGCAGCGAGTGGGCTCGGGTCTCAGCCCCAGCGCACCGGGGCGGCTCCCGGCCGGCGAGAAACGGTGTCCCCAGCGGTCCTCGCGGGCTGGAGGTGGCTGTGTCCATCCCCGGGGGCTGGAGGTGGCCGTGGGTGTCCCCCCCCCCTCCCCGAGCACAGCATCTCCCAGCAGGATCGCGTCCTGCGGTGGGGCCGGGGGTCTCTGGGTGGTGTGAGCAGAGCATTAGGGGAGGGGGGATGGGGACAAGTCTGTCCCCAGGGGGCTGGGACAGGGGGTGACACCCCTCGGGTGGTGGGCGAGCACCCACGGGGTGCCCAAGGGAGCTGCCTCGTGCCGCGATGAAGAGGGGAAATGGCCCAGGATGATGGGATGGGGGGGAAACAGCCGGTGGCCTCTCCGAGGGCAGGTGGCATCTCTGGGACTGGTGGTATCTCTGGGGCTGGTGGCACCTCCAGCAGTGGTGGCACCTCCAGGGGCTGGTGACATTCTTCAGGGCTGGTGGCACCTCCAGCAGTGGTGGCACCTCTGAGACTGGTGGTATCTCTGGGGCTGGTGGCACCTCCAGGGGCTGGTGACATTCTCCAGGGCTGGTGGCACCTCCAGGGGCTGGTGGTATCTCTGGGGCTGGTGGCACCTCTGGCAGTGGTGGCACCTCCAGGGGCTGGTGACATTCTCTGGGGCTTGGTGGCACCGTCGGCGGGGTCCCGGCGGGCGCTCAGACGTTGCTGATGCGGACGCTCAGGGGCGCTCCCTCCCGCTCCCGCTCTGCCGCCTCCCGCAGGGACTCCTCCAGCTTCACCTTCTCGGGGTCCCCGAACCGGACGGTCTCGTGGAGACAACAGGGCACCGTCACCTTCACCACCTGGTCGAAGAGGCTGAAGTCGGCCACGTACTTGCCACTGGCCGAGAGGGAGATGGCCGGGGTGAACTCGTAGCCCCAGAGGATCTCCTCGGGCAGGTAGGAGGTGCGCACCTGGCACGTGGCGCTGGTGGACTCCACGGTGCCGCTGAGGATGACCACCAGCTCGAAGTCGCCTTCGCCCGTGCGTAGGGCCATGTCCCGCAAGGGGCTGGTGTCGTCCACCACGTGGTAGAAGGTGAGGGGCAGGATGAGGAAGGGGCTGTCGGAGGAGGTGTCCACCTGGAAGTCCACGTTGACCTGGTTGAGGCGGACGCTCTCGCCCTCCTTGGTGAGGTGGGTCTGGAGGAGCTTGCCCGTCACCTGGCAGCCAATGAGGAGGCTCTTGCGCATGTTGGCCACGCGGATCATCAGGCAGGTCTTGCCGTTGTGCTGGGCCACCACCGCGTTTTGGCTGAACTTGATGGTCTCGGCACGTTTCTTGGGCCGGGCGATCTTGGCCAGGAAGGTGCCAGTGATGAAGATCTCCATGATGGTGGTGAGGACCAGCTGGGTGATGAGCAGGACGATGGCGAGGGGGGCACTCCTCGCTGATGTAGCGGAAGCCGTAGCCGATGGTGGTCTGGGACTCCAGGGAGAAGAGGAAGGCGCCGGTGAGGGTGTGCACCTGCATGACGCACGGCGTGTGGTTGGCCGGTGGGTCGAACTCCAGCAGGTCCCCGTGGACCACGGCCACCAGGTACCAGATGACGCCAAAGGCAAACCAGGTGCCAGCGAAGGTGGCGGAGAAGAGGACCAGCTTGTAGCGCCATTGCATGTCGATGAAGGTGGTCCACAGGTCCTTGAGGTACAGGAAGCGCTTGTCAGCAATGTGCTCCATCCGCACGTTGCTGCGGCCATCCTTGGTCATCACCCGGCGCCGGCGCAGCCCCGAGCCGATGAGCGGGCGGCTGTCGGTCTGCGTGGTCTGGCTGTAGTACACCTTGGTGGCCGACGTCATCTGGAAGAGGTGGTGGGAGGGGCGGTGAGGAGGTGCTGCCCGGGAGAGGGTGGGTCCTGGGGGTGTTGAATCGTTGGGTGGATAAGTGGGTGGAGGGATGGAGAAGATGGATGGAGAAGATGGAGAAGACAGAGGGAGGGATGGAGAAGATGGATGGAGATGACGGAGGGAGGGAGGGATGGAAAAGAGGGATGGAGACGGATGGATGGATGTAGAAAAGGAATAAGTGGGAAGGTGGATGGAGAAGCGGGAGGAAGGGATGGATGGATGGATGAAGAGGGATGGAGAAGATTGACAGATGAAGAAGATGGATGATAGATGCGTGGAGAGGAGGGAGAGGGCGGGTAGGTGGGTGGATGGGGTGTGGGATGGATGGATGGATGGGGTGTGGGATGGATGGATGGACGGATGGATGGATGGGGTGTGGGAAGGATGGATGGATGGATGGGGTGTGGGATGGATGGACGGATGGATGGACAGACGAGCAAAGGAATGGGTGGAGGGACAGAGAGGATGGAGGGGGGTGAGGACGGAGTTCGGTGCTCATTGAGCGGATGGGATGGAGCTGAGTGGTGGCAGACGGAGAGGAAGGACGTGGGGGGACGTGGATAGATGTGGGGGCGCACTGGGGCATGGATGGGTGGGAGCTATGGGGGGGACACCCCCCCTCCCGCCCCTCCCCAGTGCTCCCGGGGGCCGCACCGCGTCCCACCGCGGGGGCAGGCAGGGGCTGAGGCCGGGAGGATTCATCTCACGTCAGAGGGGCGCTGGGGGGGGCTCGGGCAGAGCCCCCGGTGCTGTCCCCCGGCGGCGTGGGGACGCGGGGCACGTGGGGGACCCCGGCCCGGCCGTGGAGACCTGACGGACTCGTGGCACCTCAGTGACGGGGGCTGCTGTCACTCCACCCCTCCCGCAGCCTCCGTCTGTCTGTCCGTCCACGCTGTCTGTCCCTCTCTACCCCACCTCGATCCACCCACCCGTCTGTCCGTCTGTCCTCCTGTCTCACCGTGGATCCATCATCTCTCCATCCCTCTGCTCACCCCCCCGCTGTCCCTCTGTCCACCCGTCCGTCCCTCCAGCCTTGATCCACCTGCCTGTCCATCTCCCCAGCCATCCGTCTGTCCGTCCATCGACCTTCACCCATCCACCCAGGTGTGCCGGATCCGTGCTCCTGTCTGTCCACCCCTGTACGTGTCCATCTGTCCAGCCATCCCCCCGTCCATCCCTCCATCCACGTCCGCTCCCGCCTGTCCCTCCATCCGTCCCTGCAGAGGCGCATCCATACACTTGTCCGTCTGTCCGTCCATCCACTTACACACCCTCCCACCCACCTGTCCGTCCGTCCATCCCTCTCCCTACCCACCCCCGTCCCCTCTGTCCCCTGGCAGCCCCCGTCCCCGTCCCGCGGAGGGGACCCGGCCATCCTGGCCTGGTGTGAGGAAGAGGAAGGGGGATGAATGGGAGGTGACAGGGACAAACGGCCGGTGGCAGCGCCAGGCGCGTTTCCGTCCCTGTCCCCGTCCCCGTCCCCTGCCAGCCCCGGCCGCCGCCGCCGCCACAGAAAAGGCCTTTCAGCCCACGCCAGCGTTTGGCCCCGCCACGGTTTCCGCCACGGATGCGGCAGGGCAGCGTGCCGGGGACGCCGGGCACACCGGGGACATGGTGGCACCCTGGGAGGTCTCCTTGGAGCCCCGTGTCCCTGTGCTTGCCAAAGCCGGGGGGACACGGGTGGCACTGCCACTGTCCTGGCCGCACCGTGTCCCTTCTGGTGAAAGGCAGAGGGGACAGTGGCACCGGGGACACTGACCTGCCCCACCTCAGCTGAGCTGCTGGGGGTCCCCAGAGCCACCCCAATTCCCCAGAGCCACCCCGTCCCCAGAGTCACCGTGCGTGTCCCCAGCGGCGCCATGCATCCCCAGAGCCACGGTGTGTCCCCAAAGCCACCAGATCCCCACAGCTCTGCCCATGCTGGGCAGCGGCAGCACCAGCACGTCCCCAGGGGGGGACACAGCAGTCGCTGCAGCCCCTCGGGGTCCTTGCACCCCTATCTGGGGTCCCTGCACCCTCTTTGGGGGGTTTCCACCCCCCCAGGGTCCCTGCACCCACCTTTGGGGCCCCCACACCCTTTTTTGGGGGGGTCTCTGCACACTCCAGGGTCCCCTTCTGGGGGCTCCCACCCCCCCCCCCTCCTTGGGGTCCCCACGCCCCTCTTTGGGGTCTCTTCCCCCTCCCTCTCATTTTCGGGGTCACTGAATCCCATAAAAGCCCCCGTCAGGGGCCGCGTGCCCCCGTGCCCCCCGGCCGAGCTCCCGTGCCGGGACACGGGTTGTGACAAGCCGGCGCTTGTTCCCGTCGCGGGGACGGTGCCCGCGGGCAGAGCCGCTGCCGCCACAGCCATGGCCACGGCCACGGCCGGTTACCCATTAACCCCCCTCGCCCCCGTGCCTCGGTTTCCCCCCGGCGATGCTCGACGCTGGGGGCGAGCGCGGGGGTTCAGCCCCCGCTTTGGGGAGCGGGGGGAGGGGGGAATCCGGTGTGGGATGGAGGGGGGGGACACGGGGACACGCACCCCCTCACCGCGTCCCACTGGCACCACCAGCCCGGGCACCGTTCCCGTGCCCGCCCGGTGCCAGCCATGGCCGGGCTCCCCGCCAGCAGCATCCCTCCCCCGCCGCCCGCCCTCCATCCCGAAACTGGGGCGCTGGGCTCCGCGGTACTGGTGGCAACTGGGAATGGGGGGGGGGTGGTGGTGGTGGTGGGGTGGACGGGACCCCATCCCCACGGAGGGGTCGGGGCGGCGGGGGGGGGGGCTGTGGGGTCAGTCCCGTGGGGCTGGGGGTGTGGAGTGGCTGCGCGGGGCTGGTGGGGGGGGACGACGACGACGACACTGAGCGGGGGGGGGGGGGGACGGGGACAGTGGTGCCATTGTGCGCCCCGGAGGAGAGGCCTCAATGGAGCTGGCGGGGCACAAAGGCGCTTTGACGAAGCCCTTCGTTAGCATGCAGGGCCCTGCGCGCCCCGCCGCCAGCACGGCCCCCCGCGGGGGTCCCGGGGGCCCCCCGCCACCCACCCCGCTGCGCCGGCGGCCACTGAGCCCCGGACACACAGGTCCCCCCCCTGACACCCCCACCGGACACCCCCACTGCCCCCCTCCTGCCCAGCACCCCCCTGGTGAGGGCAGACCCGGTTTGAACCCAAATTTGGGGCCGGTGACGGGGACCCCGGGGGAGGAACATCACACCCTTCACGCTGCCACCCACACCCGGGGGGGGGACACGAGACACAGCCCCCTCCTCGCCCCGACCCCCCGCCATGGGGGCAATCGGGACCCCCATCCTCCCCCGCAGCACCGAGGGAACCCCAAAATGATGATTTTGGGGGCTTTTTTCCCCCCCCAAGTGCTGCCCGTCCCTCATCAGCCATCGGCGGAGGCCACGGATTGGGGTGCAAAAAGCCCATTTGGGCCCTTTTTCGAGGTGCCCCCGCAGCGTGGCCCGCGGGCCCGCAGCCGTGGGGGTCCCACAGGACCCCGGTGGCGCCGGCGCTGTGGGTGGGGCAGATAAAGGTGGCGGGAGGTGGCAGCGGGGCGTCCCCACGGTGTCCCCACGGCCATCCAGCTCCCTGGGGACAGCCGGCGCCAGCGCGGCTCAGCCCTCTGTGGCCACCCGAGAAGCCACCGTGGCACCGGCACCGCCGGTAACCGCAGCCCCCTCCAACCGGCCCCATTAACCTCGTTAACCCCCAGCCCCATTAAAGCCCAGCCCGGCTAACCCAGAGCCTCGTTAACCCCCGGCCCTGTTAACCTGCAGCCTGGGCAGCTCACAGCCCGGCTAACCCGCAGCCCGGTTAACCCACACCAGGGGTAACCCGCAGCCCGGTTATCCCGCAGCCCGGCCAACCCACAGCTGGGTTAATCCGCAGGCAGGTTACCCCGCAGCCGGGATAACCTGCACCCCAGGTGACCCACACCCGGGATAACCCACACTTGGGGTAACCCACACGCAGGGTAACCCACACCCAGGATAACCCACAGCCCAGATAACCCACACCTGGGATAACCCACACTTGGGGTAACCCACACTCGGGATAACCCACACCCAGGATAACCCACACTTGGGGTAACCCACACGCAGGGTAACCCACACCCGGGATAACCCACAGCCCAGATAACCCACAGCCCGGTTAAACCACAGCCCAGATAACCCACAGCCCAGATAACCCACACCCAGAATAACCCACACCCAGGGTAACCCACACCCAGGGTAACCCGCAGCCCGGGTAACCCGCAGCCCAGTTATACCAGCGTGGCTAATCCACCGTGGCTAATCTGCAGCCCCGCTAATCCAGCGTAGCTAATCTGTGGCCCGGCTAATCCGCAACCTGGTTAATCCAGCGTGACTAACCCGCAGCCCGGCTAACCCGGCGCAGCCAATCTGCGGTCCCACTAACCCACAGCCCGGCTAACCCGGTGGGACTAACCCGCAGCCCGGTTAACCCGCAGCCCGGTTAAGCCGCGGCCTGGCTGGGGCCACCAGCCCAGTGCCCGGCGGGTCCCCGCTTGCCCACCGTGGGGACCTGGGGGGGACGGGATGGGGACACTCCGGCCCCCTCCACCCAAACGCCCTTGAAACGCCCCGGCCCCGGGGACCCGAGCCCGCGGGGGGGGATTAACCTCCCCGGCACCAGGCTGAGACCACCCGGCGCCGGTACACCGGTGAGGGGGACGCAGGAAGAGCGGGTGCTGGGGTGCCCCCCGCCACCACAGTGGGGTGGACGGGGGGTGTCCCTATTTGGGCCATCCCTGGGGTTTTAGGCCTCCTCCCCCAGGGCAGTGGGGACATCGCGGGGCTCGGGGACAGGTGACCCCAGAGATGCCCTTGGGGGGGGGTTGGGGGTGGGCAGGGCTGGGGGCTGCTGCGCCCCTCATCCTCTGTCCCTCTGGGTCCCCCTGCACGGCGGGAGAGAAGGGGACACCCGCGGGGAGCGGGGACACGGGGATACGTGACACGGGGACATGGGGATACGTGACACAGGGACATGGGGTACAGGGGCAGGGGGATGTGGGGTACAGGGGCAGGGGGATACGGGGACATGGGGATGTGCAGAATGGGGATATGGGGACACAGGGACAGGGGGACACAGGGACAGGGGGGACGTGGGGTATGGGGGAGAGGGGGAGATGGAGACACAGGGACATGGGGATGGGGGACACGGGGACACAGGGACACAAGGGTACAGGGTCAAGGGGACATGGGGACGCAGGGACATGGGGATATGGGAACACGGGGACACGGGACACAGGGTTGTGGGGGTATATGGGGACACGGGGATGTGGGGCACAGGGACACGGGTTTACGGGGTTATGGGGCACGGGGATGCGGGGAGATGGGGACACGGGGAGATGGGGACACGGGGAGGTGGGGAGATGGGGACACGGGGATGCAGTGCTATAGGGGACACGAGGACGTGGGGCTACGGGGGACGTGGGGTCCGGGGGACAAACACGGGGACGCGGGGCTGTGGGGTTACGCGGTCCCGGTCCCGGCAGGCTGCGGGGACCTGGGGCCCGATCCCGCGCCGGCGGCGCTGACCGGTGCCCGCAGCCCTCGGGGCGCCCCGGAGGGGGACGGGGGACCCCCGGGCCACCCCCCCCCCGGCCACCCTTACCTTGCTCGGGGGGTGGGGGGGGGGCCCGGGGTCCCGGCCTCGCTCAGCCCGGCCGCCGCCGGCTCCCCATGGGCTTTATGGCTCGGCGGCGGCGGGACGGGACGGGCCGCTTGTCCTCCCCCCCCCCGCTTGTCCTCCCCCCCCCCTCCGTCGTCGTCGTCCCCCCCCCGTCCCGGGCCGCCTCGCCGGGCCCGGCTGGCACCGATTGGCGGGGCCGGGGAGGGGGCCCGGGGCGGGGAGGAGCCGCCGGGGGCGGGACGGGGG